>JARHVA010003809.1:0-555000 GCA_037957365.1 Torreya grandis | reverse complement strand
AGAATGATATGGATGGCCACTTGAAAGAAGAAATGAGGGGTGAGATGCAATGAATGGATAAGGGGATGGAATGTGAGATGCAAGATAGATGACCTAAATAGAGAGCTACAAAGTGATGATTCCCTGATCATAGACATATGCATAGGAATTGAAAATGACTATGTCATAATTATCATCAAATCCCAAGGGAGAATCAACTATAACACGATGATGATAAGATAAAAGGCCACAAGATTTTGATGTATCCCAAGTAAAGACACATGCAAAGGAGAGTTGTAGATTGAAATAAGACTGATTTGATATAATTAATGATGAGTATATCTCAAGACTAAATTTAAGTGATATTGGTGATGAAGATGAAAGGATATGATTGAGTGACCAAAAGATGAAGGGGAAAAATTTGATTACATTGTATCAGATCACTGAGCTATAATGTGATTAATAGCGATGATGCCCGTATCAAGGACACATGCAAGGGAGTGAGAGATGATAATAATGTTCTGGTTGTAGTCATTCCCCAATTGAGGGAAAAAAATATAAACTTTAAATGATGAATTATGGAAGAAAAGATGGATGTTGTGATATGTCAGTCCCAATCAATAGGTGCGGGCAATTGATGAAAAAGAATAGGGAGATGATTGTGGGGATGGTGATTGATCAATAGATTAATTTATTAATGATTGATATTATAGCTCAATTATTTTAAGTGATGTAAGATGTACAGAGGATGAGGGACAAGATATATGTGAAGATGAATGATGGGGAAAGAGGGGAGAGTGGCTGAGATGACCTCATGCACACCATATGACTAAGCGCTACCTACATAGTCTAAAAAGACCTTAGGCCAATGTAGTTTAGACTAGATGATATAGGATGATGATGACAAATTAGAATATTAGGATGATGAGGGTTGTTAGGCATATTAGTTGTTAGATAGATGATAAGTGTGATGATTGGATTAAAAGTTGAGTTGAGGTGTTAGATGTGGATGATTAGAGAGATGATAGATTATTGATTAGAGGATATAGATGTGATGATAAAAGGACTCAGAGGAATGAGTGGATATTAGATGTGAACTTTAGGATATAGATAGGATGATAATATGACTAGGAGGAATGATTGGACTTTGATGATTGGTTGGAATACAAAGGAATAGGATAAATGATTGGATATGGGATGTGCAATGATTAAATAGATTAAAATAAATGATCAAGTCATCATTGTTGTAATAAGGCTCATCATAGTCTAAGCAATCTGATAGATATGGCACTTTGAAATATACCCCATGATATAAGTATGACCAAGAGGACATTGTGCCAAAGTGCAGATAAAAGGGGTAAATAACGAACACTTCATCATTAAGGGCACCTAAAAGCATCATTGTAAATTTTGATGTCATCATAACATGCTCATTCATTGCCTAATAGACAAAAAGATACATGACATAATACTAAAATTAACATGGACAAACAAATAAAACATAAGAAAATCATATGTTAAGCACAGGATATACTGAGAGGGGGGAGGTGAATCAGTATATCATAAATCTTATAAAATTTCACTAAAACAAATTTCACTTAACCATACATTCAAGATATGCAATAAAACTGAAATAATAAACACCACACAAGATAGAGAGAGACACCATATTTAACATGGAAACCCAATGTGGGAAAAACCATGGAGAACAATCTCAAGTATATGAATGAGCACCGATTCAAACTACAATATTCATAAGCACCAACTTGCAAGAGCACCAACCCCTTTACTGAGTACCAACACAACAACTATTCGTGAGCACCAACCCCTTTTGTGTATACCACACAACTATCTCTCAATGTTGCTTTCTCAACAAATGATAGCACATTACAATATCTCTTTCTTTTCTCTCCTTTGCTCTTCTAAGCTAGCTATAAAAATTACAAATCATGCGCTCTCTTGTATATATCAAATGGCTTCTCAAGCCTTTATTTATAGCTTTCGAAATGACCTTTGGCATTTACCGTTTGTGACCCTTCAATACTCATGGAAAATGGCACCAAACTTTCATGACCCTTCATATCTTTTCATTTGAAAAGTCACATGGTGACTCTTCATAAGCAAAAATTTCCTTTCCTCTTTTGTATTTATCTTGGTGACTTTTCGTATTCTTCAAAGTGTCCTTTCATGAGAAATGCATCCCATTCCTCTTTTGTCTTTACTTGGTGAATTCCTCAAGATGACTCCTCATGGGAAAATGCATCCCATTCCTCTTTTGTCTTTACCCCGTGACTCTTTGACTTCTCCATGGGCCCTTCTTTTGACTTTATGCAATAAAAAATATATTCGTTAATATTAAATAAATATTAACACACATTATCCAATATATGAAGTTTAAAAACACCATTAAATGCAATGGGGCCTTTATCACCAATAATGATAGACCTTTGACATCAATGACAATATTTCCAACATCATATATATACACGATGCAAACAATTCAAATAACATAAAGCATACAATTAGCATACATAAGTATCTACATCAAGATGCATTGTGATACATGTCTTATCAATTTTCGTGATTAGAGTCGATGGAATAATTGATTGGGTGATGAGTTGGACTAGGATGATCATGATGTGAATGTGGATTAAGTATATAGATTTGGATAAGATATAGAATTGGATTAGACTAGGGATGATGATTAGGATTAGGATTTAGATATGGATATGGAATTTAGAGTAGACTATGTGGGGAATTTAGATGAGAGATATAAGGGTTATCAGGCTAAAGTGAGATTAAGTCATTATTAGCTCAGTATAGACTAGATTTTCCCTAGTTCAAAATGAGAGACAATAGTGGGATAGGTGACTTTGTCTTGGCGATGAGAGATGAAGGACATGGATATGGATGCGATAGGCAGAAAACAAGACATCTAGGAATATTTTTGACTTTTTTCCATTTTTTTTGATTTTTTACATATTTCAATTTTTTGGGTCTTTTTTTTTGGAACATGTATGCACATTGTAAAAATGGGGTTACTAGCAAAGGGAATACCAAGCCTATAAACCAAGATAAGAACAAATGGAATAATGGATGGGATGACAAAAGGATGAGGGTGATGTGGAAAAGGGTATGAGGACCAAGGAAGACTAGGGATCACAAATGACCACATTGTGAAGGGACCAGATATCTAATTGCCTAAATTTCCATTGGAGGATATGCCAAGTTGATTCCATAACATTTCTCAAAACACCTTCCACTCCCTTGATAAGGTCAAGATGGGAAGGAAGGATGTGTTGGTCCCCAAAAATGTCACTCATTTTTGGGACAACATATGAGCTATCTTGGTCCTACAGGACCAAAACTTCTCTCTTCCCTTCTCAAAATTTGTTCTGAGATTAAAAATTCCTCTTTCTTCAAGCTTTCCAAAAATCTACGGACTCTGCAGGCTTGAATCTATGGGCTTCATAGGTTGATTTCTACGGACTTTGCAGGAAAGAAGCAAGCTCTCAAAAGAACAAGTTTCCAGCACTTAGTCCTTTCCAGGATTGGTTTAGTGCCTCGATTTAATCAAAAGAGTTTAATCGGCAAATGATAAAGGACAAAGGCTTGAACCATTGAACTTTGAACCACTTTGGTTCAAAGGTTCAACTGGTTCAAGGTTCAAAGGTTCAACCAAAGATTTGAAAGATAAAGGAAGCAATGATTGAGCAAGACACTGAATGAACCAATGAACTGATTGAACTTTGAATCGAAAGAGTTCAAAGTTCAATGGTTCAAAAGTTCAAAGGCAGCCTCAGTCAAGGAAAAAACAACACACAGGTGGTGCAACGGATGGTTCAACCAAAAAGCGGGAAAGCGATTGAACCAGGAAGCGATGAAACAAAAAAGACAGAATGAACCAATGAACTTTCATAGGTTCAAGGTTCAACATGGTTCAAGTAGCTGGCGACCATTGACAGCCTCTCAGACGTCAAATTTAAAGTGAGGGAAAATCCATGGAAATTCAAATAGAGTGCAGAACTTAAAGGAAGAACCAAGTGATTAAATGAAAAGAGAACTCGAAGGAATTCAAAGGCTTGAAGCCAGAAGAAAGACCAAGTGCAAAAATAGACAAAGCATCCAAGTGGTGAAAGAAGTTGTCAACTCAAGGAGTTACTCTAGCAAGTGATACAGTGTCTGTGAATTAATCATTAGGAGGCACAAATGGCTAATGACGTGACCCATTTTCTTCATTTTGCATTAATGAGCAGACAAGCTGCATAATCGCCTTGAAAGAATGGTCTTGTAAGTAGACAAACGATGTGGTCCATAATTTCTCATATGATGTTTGAGCGGCTTGTTCTTCCCAATGATCAGAACGCACATGGATCATTTGTAAAAAGGGTGCCAAAAGGCCTCCTTTCTTCCTTTATATATGGTAAACTCTTTTATTGTTACAAGGGATCTTCCCCTTACCAAGAGCGAAACTCTACCCATTTTGAAAGAAGAAGACTGAGACTTTGAGCTCAGATTGTAAATTCATTTTCATTTTTATTTGAATGATAAAGCATGTTGTTTATAGAATTTGTGCTATTTTGGCTTGTATCATTTTAGAAGATCATTCTTACGTCTATCTTCTGAAGGTGTTCTTATTCATTTAATTTCGTAAGTAGAATTAGTGAAAGTAATAGGGAAGTGTCCTGAAACCAACTGTGGGAAGACTTTGTGCTTTCACAATTATTTTCAGTTTGTGTTTCTCTTTTTTTTTGTGTTGAGAATTTTGGGATGACTTTGTGCCGCCATTATCCTTTGTGATATACTCTTTGGGTAGTTGAGGTGGAAACTTTGCATTCTATTTCATCCTGTTGTTACTATGCCCTTGGTTACTGGTTACTTTACTATCTGAAAGAAACTCCTGCTGTTTCTTACAAGAAAACTTCTGAAAGAAGAGAAGTGCCTTCAGTGTTTACACCAAGATTTTCTCCTTTGTCTATGTGCATCATCTCTGAAAGAAGAGAGATGGATGGTTTATTCTGCCCCCATATGTTATTTTCTACTTATTTATATTATATATAGCTCCTACGTATCTATAGGGAACCTCCCATTAATGAGAAGAGAGATTTGTCTCTGATTCATGTAGTAAAGCTACACACCTGGCCAACCAATCTTCCTACTATGGTTGATCAAACCTATTTTATTGATCAGTATGCTGATTGACAAAATATTCACCCAACAGTTTTTGGTGACTCTACTGGGGAAGAGTGCGCAGTTTGAAGTCTCAAACTTTAAGCAGAAGTAAATTGTGATCTTTTTCATTTTTTGTTCTGCAATCTGGCAACTCCATGTTATACCAGAGGCCAAAAATTCTAAAGTGTTGTTGACCCTGCTTTTGAGTTGGTGTAACATAGTAATTTTGAGTTGTTTCCTCCACAACCTCACCTTAGATGAACTAGGAGTCTTCCTCCTAGCCCTACCAGGCCACCAACACAAGGCAGAGCTTTTTTTTTGCTGCTCACTGAGCTTTGCCTATCCACGCTCCACCTGGACTAGTGATCCAACTTTTACATAATCAAATCATGGCTCAAGTCTCCTGGGGTAATTCTTTTGGTCCACTAAATTTGACTCGACCTTTGCATGAGCTTCCACGCAGTTCAAGGAAGAATTTTCCCAAATTATTTGGTGATGGGAAGGTTCATCCTGATGAACACATTACAACTTTCAGCATAGCCTGTAGTGTAATAGGGGTGGAATTTGAAGACATAGTGGTCAGGCTATTTGTGGAGACACTACAAGGCGATGCTGTAGATTGGTTCAACCACCTGCAGGCTAGATCAATGATTGACTGGGACACTCTAAAATAAAAATTTGAAGCTAGGTTCAAGCCTACAAAAGATGCACATGCCTTGTTGGCCCAACTCACTCAGATGAAAAAAGAGCCTCATGAGTCTATGAGGGATTTTATTGCTAGGTTCAACAAGCTGAGGCACAGAATTCCCATGGTCACCCAGCCGACACCTCAGAACCTCAAATGCTTCTTCATCAACTCACAATTGCTTGAAGTGAGTTTCTTGCTGAGACAGGCTAGACACATAAACCTTACTGCTGTTCAAGACTTGGCTACTGAGGTAGAAGATGACCTCATCTTGGCAGAAAAGATAAGGAGAGAACCTAATAAAGGTAAATCCTCTTCATCTTCTGAGTATTTCCCTACAGTCACCACTGACCCAATGGTACAAAAGCTAGCAAATGAAATGCTAGCTCTCAGAAAGTAAATGGTGTAAGGGATGTCATCTGCTCCTGCATACATAGATATGCCTAGGAGGACATTTTAGAATCAAGCATACCAAGGCAATGCTGCCAGGAATTAGGGACAACAAAATCACCTTCCTCCTCCATAGAGGAACCTCGCCCTTGAAGCACCTCTAATCAACTCAGCAGTTGGATATCTTGAAGCTGAACCATATTTCTCATTCTAGCCTGAGTTGAATGTTAAAGATGATGCTAATCTCTTTAATGAGGAAGAAGAAGAATTAACTAGTGACTCCCATATTGGTTTCCTGAACTATCAGGATGAACCCAGAAGTGAAGGCAATATGGCTAAAGGGTCATACGCTATATTCACCCAGTCTAAGAATCAATCAGCTCAATAAGCTGATAAGGAGAAATCTAAGGAGTGACCTCAACCAACAGTTTCAATTGCTAATCGGGGATCCACTCTTTCTTTCCAGCCAAAGGACCCAGTGATTTCGAGAAAGGTTAGTATCTCAAATGCTCCTACACCTTCTACTTCAAATTCATAGTCTAGTCTTCCCCCTTTCAAAAATAAAAAAAGATGAACTCCCATCCTCTGCTCTTAGCTCATTCCAGACATTTGATATCATTGACCATATAAAGAGAACCAAAATTCAAATGTCTGAATTTGAATTTTTGCAATCCCATCTTGAGTAATTAGACAGACTGGTTCAATGTGTTAAACATCAGAACATCCCTGTTGAACAAGCAATTCCCAAAGTGACACATGATCCTACCAGGAATGCACCTACCAAGAACAACCTTGTCACCGCTCCTCCTGCTACTCCTGGCATGACTGAACCTTTTTATGTCTCATTGCTAATAAATGGACATCAACTGAATAATTACATCATTGATTTTGGAGCTTCAAACAATGTCATGCCTGCTAAAGTGGCCGAATCCCTGGACCTCACATTGACTAAAACTTTTGGTAGATGCTTGTCCATGGAGAACAAGCAAGTACCTTTGCTGGGACAAATTAAAGATGCCCAATTTGCATTTTCTACCTTTCTAGACAAAATAATCAAGATGAGTGTCTTGGTAACAGATGTCCCAACATCATATGGCATCCTTCTCAAGCAGAATTTCTACAAGGATGTTAATGGTGAATTAAGCATAGATTTATCAGAGGCAAGGATTCCAGTCAAAGGTGTTATGTAGAGGCTGATCCCTGAGAAGGAAGTGAAATATGTGGTTACCCAGACCTCAGCACCTAAAGCTCAAATTCTATTTGAGTCTTTAGGCATGGGTAACTACTTTCTGTACATGGATGGAGTTCATGAGACATTTGATGAAGCTCCTGTAGATGACAGCCCAGAGATGCATTCAGCTAGAACAACAGAGGAATTGGCTGAGAAGAAGACAAGTGTGGAAGTATCTCCACCCCTGGATGAAGAAGAATTCAAAATAAACCAGTATCAAATGAGGTATGGATTCTTGAATTTGATGGTAGCTGCTCTTCCACTGGTTCAGGAGCTGGGGTTGTGTTAATATCTCCTCAAAGAGATTATTTTTCCTCATCTTATAAATTGCATTTCAGTAACACAAATAACACAACTAAATATGAGTATTTGCTGCTTGGATTGAGAGCCACTCGAGACAAAGGCATCAAGCTCCTTCATGCTAAAGGAGATGTCGAACTAGTGGTTTATCAAGTGAGGAACTTGTATCAAACCAAGATTGAAAGATTGCGTCATTACCGCAATCTAGTCTGGGACTAGCTTGAAGACTTTGATGCTTTCAGCATCTCTGTATTTCCTAGAGAATTTAATGACTGGGCAGATGCATTGGTTGTTTTAGCCACTCTTTTTTTCCCCCACCCAAATTTCAAAGGAGACAAGTACACGATTGAGCTGGTCTTTCAGCCAAGTGTACCTGATAATGCCAGTCATTGGTAGGTATTTAATAATGATGACCAAATCATTGCCTTCCTGGAGCAAAAAGATAGCTTTGAATGGTTGCATTTTGAAGGCAACGAACCTCAAAAGTGTGAAACAACTCCTAAATCAAATGCAGACACAGGTGAGGAGTTCTTGCAACTAAAAGAGAACAAGATTCCCAAAGGCCTAGTTTCCCTTGAGAAGCTGTTTGATAAGCATGATAGATTCATCAGACCATAGCCAATGGATTCAAGCTCATCTCAAAAGTTTGATCAAGTAAATCTGGGAACCAAGGAAGACCCAAAAATAGTGAACATTGAGAAATGTTGTATTCCTGAAGAGCGTGTCAAGTTCACGTCTTTGCTCAATGAACACATGGATGTCTTAGTGTATTCCTATGCTGACCTAAAATCACTTCAGCCTGATGAAATTTGACACAACATCCCTCTCAAGGCTGATTCAACACCTTATAGGCAAAAGTCTAGGCATTATAATCCAAAAATATCAGGTACTATTTTATCTGAGATACAAAAAATGCTAAATGCCAGGATAATTTTTCCAATTCATCATTCCACATGGATTGCCAATATAGTGCCTGTAAGAAGAATGGTGAAATTCACCTTTGTGTAGACTTTAGGAATTTGAATCAGGCATCTTTGAAGGATAATTATCCTTTGCCAATCATGGATCAAGTGCTGCAAATAGTGACGGGCTCAGAGATGTTATCAATGCTAGATGGCTTCTCAAGATATAATCAGGTCGAAGTGGGTGAAGCAGACCAGCATAAGACTGCTTTCACCACACCTTAGGGCACATTTGCATTTAAAAAGATGCCTTTTGGTTTGATAAATGTTGGCACCACCTTCTAAAGAGCAATGGACCTTGCCTTCAAGGATGAGATGGGTAAGTTCAGCGTAGTTTATCTTGATGACTTGACTGTCTTCTCTAAGCATCGCCCAGATCACACAAACCATTTGCAGCAAGTGCTGGAATGCTGCCACCAAAATTTCATTTTTTTAAACCCCAAGAAGTTAGTTTTTAGAGTAACAGAGGGGAAAATTCTCAGACACGTGTCCAAAGGAGGCATAAAGATTGACTCAGATAGAGTCAAGTCTATCCAAGAACTTTCCTTGCCCACAAGCAAGACTGTTGTTCACTCTTTCTTTGGAAAGGTGAATTTCTTACAGATATTCATCTCTAAATTTGCTGAGAAGACCAGGCACATTGTAAACATGATGAAGGGAAAGGCCACCTTCAGCTGTACTAAAAAAGGCAAGTCAGATTTTAAGGATATCAAGACTGCCATTGCCCATGCTCCAATTCTGGCTTGTCCAGACTATAGCAAAGAGTTCACCATTTATAGCTATGCTTTGAAACATACACTCTCAGTAATTTTGGTTCAACAGAATAAAGAAGGTGTGGAATCTCCCATTTCTTTCATGAGCTGTCCTCTCAAAGCTCATGAGCTGAAGTACTCAAATATGGAGAAGCACACTTATGTAGTGGTGAAGGCTGTGAAACATTTTCATTTTTACATCCTCAATTCTTGAGTTACTGCCTTGGTCCCTGACACCACAGTGAAATCTATACTGACTCAGTAGGAGTTTGGAAAGAAAAGAGGCCATTGGGTTGCAAGGATCCAAGAGTTTAATCTGATCATCAAGCCAACAAAGCTAGTATGTGGAAAGGGGCTATGCCAACTAATTACTGATAACAAGCCAAGAGGAACAAAGCATGAAGAACCAGAAATAGATGACACACCAACAGTCCTCTTTGTCTCCACCATAAATGAGTGGTATTTAGGTATTGCTCATTTGCTTACTTATGGTGAATTTCCCACAAATCTATCTTCTAAGAAAAGGAGAACCATCAAGCTGAATGCTGCTAATTTTGTCCTTTGGGACAACGGCCTATACAAGATGAGCCTTGATGGAATGTTCCTTCGCTACGTGGACAAGGAGCAACAAAGCTGACTTATGGGGTCCTTCCAAAATTCACCTATGGAGGACATTTTTTTGCCCCTATGACTGCCCATAAGATCTTACGAGCCAGGTATTATTGGCCAACTCTCTTTCAAGATGCATACAAGTGGGTCAGGGGATGTGAACTGTGCCAACAGTTTATTGGAAGGCCCAAGTTAGCTACCCTACCCCTCAAACTAGTAATCATAAAGGAACCATTCCAATAATGAGGAATTGATTTTATTATAGCTGTAAACCCACCATCAAGTGCTGGGCATGACTATGTCCTCACGGTAATAGACTACTTCACCAAATGGGTGGAAGCAGTTCCAACCAAACATGCTACTTTAGAAGTAGTATGCAATTTCCTCAAAGAGAACATCATGTCCAGGTTTGGGGTCGCAGTCAAAATTGTCACTAATAATGCAGCTTGTTTCACTTCTCAGGAGATTACTCAATTCTACTTCTACTATGAAATTACACTCTCCCACTCCTTTGATTACTTTCCACAAGGGAATGGATAGGCTGAATCAAGCAATAAGAACCTGGTGACTATCATCAAGAAGCTGGTGGATGATAACCAAAGGACTTGGCATAAGGCATTGGTTGATGCTCTATGGGCAGATAGAATTTTACCAAAGAGAGTAATTGGTATGTCTCCCTTCTAACTTCTGTCTGGTGTCAATGTTGAGATACCAATCACCTTGGAATTGCCAGCATTGAAATTGGCTAAGGCGATTGAAGATCAAACGTATGAGAGATCACTTGAGAAGAGGATCATGTGCCTTACTGAGTTGAATGAGTAGAGAACTGTAGTGGTGGACCTAATTGCTGCCCATCAAAGTCTGGTAAAAAAGTTCTTCGACTAGAAAGCAAAAAATAGTGATTTACAGATTGGAGATCGAGTCCTGCTATGGGATAAGAGAAGAGAACCAAAGGGGATGCATGAAAAGTTTGATTCCCTATGGAGGGGCCCTTTTACTATTCATCAGGTCAATGGTAAAAATAGTTTCCTGTTGAAGTATCAAGATGGCACTCTCTTTTTTCTGCCTCACAATGGGCAACATCTGAAACACTTCAACTCTTAAAGTATCGGATGAGTTCCATTGTACATATGTATATTTGTATAGTCTTTTGTTTCCATTTTGTTTTTTTGTTTTTGTTTTTTAAAGCCTTTCTTCTTGGGTAGCCTGACTCCATAGCCCAATGCCACACTTCAAGGCACTGGAGATTCTAGTTTCTACTCCCCTCAACTGTGTTTCAAGTTTTCACCTGAAAGAAGTTCCCCAACTGGAGCCAGTTATTGGTCCCCAAAATTGTCACTCATTTTTTGGACAACATATGAGCTATCTTGGTCCTACAGGACCAAAACTTCTCTCTTCCTTTCTCAAAATTTGTTTTGAGCTTTCAAATTCCTCTTTTTTCAAGCTTTTCAGAAATCTACGGACTCCGCAGGCTTGAATCTACGGGCTTCACAGGCTAATTTCTACAGACTCTGTAGGAAAGAAGCAAGCTCTCAAAAGAACAAGTTTCCAACACTTAGTCATTTCCAAGATTGGTTCAATGCCTTGGTTCAATAAAAAAATTTCAAATGGTAAATGATAAAGGACAAAGGCTTGAACCATTCAACTTTGAACCACTTTGATTCAAAGGTTCAGCTGGTTTAAGGTTCAAAGGTTCAACCAAAGCTTAGAAAGATAAAGAAAGCAATGATTGAGCAAGATGTAGAATGAACCAATGAACCGATTGAACTTTGAACCGAAAGAGTTCAAAGTTCAATGGTTCATAGGTTCAAAAGTTCAAAGGCAACCTCAGTCAAGGAAAAAGCAGCACATAGGTGGTTCAATAGATGGTTCAACTAAAGAGCAGGAAAGTGATTGAACCAGGAAGCGATGGAACAAAAAAGACAGAATGAACCAATGAACTTTCATAGGTTCACAGGTTCAAGGTTCAACATGGTTCAAGCAGCTGGGGACCATTGACGGCCCCTTAGACGTCAAATTTAAAGTGAGGGAAAATCCATGGAAATTCAAATAGAGCTTAGAAATTAAAGGAAGAACCAATCGATTAAATGAAAAGAGAACCTGAAGGAATTCAAAGGCTTAAAGCCAGAAGAAAGACCAAGTGAAGAAATGGACAAAGCATCCAAGTGGTGAAAGAAGGTGTCGACTCAAGGAGTTACTCCAGCAGGTGATACAGTGTTTGTGAATTGATCATTAGGAGGTGCAAATGGCTAACAACATGACCCATTTTCTTCATTTTTCATTAATGAGCAGACAAGCTACGTAATCACCTTGAAGGAATAGTCTTGTAAGCAGACAAACAGTGCGGCCCATAATTTCTCATATGATGTTTAAGTAGCTTGCTCTTCCCAATGATCAAAACACACATGGGTCATTTGTAAAAAGGGTGCCAAAAGGCCTCTTTTCTTCCTCTATATATGCTAAACTCTTTTATTGTTACAAGGGATCTTCCCCTTACCAAGAGCAAAAATTTGCCCATTTTGAAAGAAGAAGACTGAGACTTTGATCTCAGATTGCAATTTCATTTTCATTGTTATCTGAATGAGAAAGCAAGTTATTTACAGACTTTGTGCTATTTTGGCTTGTATCATTTTAGAAAATCATTCTTACGTCTGTCTTCTGAAGGTGTTCTTATTCATTTAATTTGGTAAGCAGAATTAGTGAAAGTAATAGGGAAGTGTCCTGAAACCAACTGTGGGAAGACTTTGTGCTTTCACAATTATTTTCAGTCTGTGTTTCTCTTTTCTTTTGTGTTGAGGATTTTGGGATGAATTTGTGCCCCCATTATCCTTTGTGATATACTCTTTGGGTAGTTGAGGTGGAAACTTTGCATTCTATTTCATCCTGCTATTACTACGCCCTTGGTTACTGGTTACTTTACTATCTAAAAGAAACTCCTACTGTTTCCTACAAGAACACTTCTGAAAGAAGAGAAGTGCCTTCAGTGTTTACACTAGGATTTTCTCCTTTGTCTGTGTGCATCATCTCTGAAAGAAGAGAGATGAATGGTTTATTCTACCCCCATGTGTTATTTTTTGCTTATTTATATTGTATATATCTCCTATGTATCTATAGGGAACCTCCCCTTGATGAGAGGAGAGATTTGTCTCTGATTGATGTAGTAAAGCTGCACACCTAGCCGACCAATCTTTCGGCTATGGTTGATCAGACCTATTTTTTTTTATCAATACACTGATTAACAAAATATTCACCCTACAGGATGGACATAATGAGATGCACAATATGATGGTAGATGATGGATAGGAACAATAGATAGAGGGATAAGAGAGACAATGATGAGATGGATGGGACTGATAAAGGATGGATTTTGCCCCTAAGTGTTGAGGTATAATGCGAATAATAGTTTATTTTACCATGATGTGGGAAACTATTTTTCATCATGGTACTTGCCCAAGGTGCCAAAAGACTAGTTTTCACCATTGGAGAAATGGTTTTTTATTTTATTTTATTATTATTTTTGAATTTTTGATATTTTAATTTTTTTTCAAATTTTTGACTTTTTTGACGACATCTCGATTTATTAGACATTGGTGTGAGATGCAAGAAATGTTATCACTTTTATGATTTTTAGCCAACACATGTTCTATAGATGTGTGATGATAAGACCATGTTGTCGATGCTAGATGTATTGATGTTCTTGTGATTTTTGTTGATTCTTGATTGAGAAGCCTACAAACATCTAGCCCAGGTATCTTTGTCACCCTGATAAGATGTAATGTTGCTTAGGAAGGTGATGTGAGGTATTGATTGGATTATATCTATTGGGTTTTATTCTCTTAATCACATTTTATTTAGGTACTAAAGTGTATCCCCAAAAATCTTGTGCACAGGCCTTTCATGCAAGACTAAGATCTTACACACTCACCCGAAGCATGCAACAAGAGACCAATTCTTGTGGGTTATGTTGTTCAGTAACATATTGATCATATACTTGAGTTTATTCATATATGTAATTAGAAATTACATAGAAAAAAATACATGACTGTAGACCTTGACTCATTAATCACAACCAATAACATAAAGATAATTGTAATGAAATTCAAAGGGTTGTCTACACAAACTCATATAATGCATGTTCTATAAATCGATAAGCAACAAATTAGTCAATGCAACCCGTTATTAATGCTTAACTATCAATTATCTGAAACACAACACTTGAACTAATTGTAATTTCCACAAGTCTATATTATATAGTCACTATATGTTATTCATCATTAGTCTCCTTATATGTTTCCACACAAGGGTATTTATACTTATTTTTCCCTGACCAAGTAGTTTCATAATAAATGATAAATGGGTGATTGGCCAATGATCTCTTAGTAGATTGAGAGTTGTGGTACTCTTTCCCTTGTATATTCTTAAGGACCTGGTCCTTTGCACCCCTTATATTCTTGTTTGATGCTAGATCCTTGCTGCCAAATGTCCTCCTTTTCACAGGTTGATGCAAAACTCATGATGATTAAAGTCTAGATGGTCCTTGAGAATCACTCTTTAACCATATCTCTCTTCCCTCATGATTCCCAAGTCTTTCATTACTATTTTGAGTTCTATGCTCTTGGGTTATTCATAGTTATGTTCCATCTTTGACTAGGTCCTCTCACACTTGTTATCTTCTATGCCTTTATCCTCTCGCACCTTGTTGGTTATGTGCCATAGTCTTCTTATACCATGCTAGTTTCGTGCCATGGCTTTCCTACACCATGTTCCTCTCACATTGTGCTAGTTTTATGCCAAAAATCCAAAATATTTAGTCAAAATTTGGGGTCCAACATTACCCCACACTATGCTCTTAGTCCATCCTAGACTAAGTCTCGATCTCAGCCTCAGCCAAAAACTCAGGCCTTGTTTGTTCAATCTACTTCCTGGCACTATCCCAATGTGATAAGGTGTCAAGTAGCTTGGACATTATCTATTCTATTACTACCTTTAACTTTTTCATCTCATCAAGTTGGTTAGGACATTCATTGGCCTTATTAACTAATTGGTCGAGGGATGTACTAGCATCATTCTGAACCTCTTCAAGTGTATCTACCTCAATGATAGCCTATCCTCAGAGAGCTATAAAATGAGAATTAAGTTATTATCAATGGACATTTATTGTTTCCTCAAAGGTTTCAACATCTTTAAATGCCTTTGTGTGCTTGGTATGGTCCTTTATTAGAAGGGCAACATCTGCCAACTATTATCGTTAAGACTCTTTTGCATTGAGCTGAGCCTCCAAAATTTTATTAGGATATGCCAATTTTTCAAAAATCCTATCCAAGATAGGGATCACTTCCCCAAATATTTCAAGGCATGTTTGTAGACTTAAACGACCTCAATAAACTACTCAACCTCCCATAATACTTCATTTCTTAGAAAGGGCTATTCCTTAGAACATTTCAATATGATATTTATAAGTGTTTCCAATTTATCTATAACTTCTCCATCCAAAGGTACTCTTTCTACCAATGCTTGTTTTTAATTTAGTGTGGCCACTTCTTCTTCAAGTGCCTTCTGAGCAATAAATTATTTCTCATACATTGCCACTACTTGGCCATGTTTCTTGTTTGAATCGTGTAGGTTAGAATCTAAAAGTATATTCTATCGCATGACTTCAAAGGCTATTTTTAAAAATGCTTTGGTAGCTTGCAGAGGAGACATATTCTAGAGATCAACTCAAAGTGGAGTTGGTAGTGATGGTTCTTGAGAATACAACATGAGGTTGTCTAGAAGAATCTCAAAAAGGTACTCTTCATTGTACATGTCTAAAAGGAAGGACATTTGTTGCCTTATATCGATGGTTGCATCATGAGGAAGGAAATGTGGCCATAAATAGAACATCCTATCCAGGACATCTGTTTAATATTGAGCACACAAATTGGTGGATGCATCAATCAAAGGTGGTTGAACTTCCAAAATGACATGCGCCTTTCCTTTGTTGGGGTTTTCTCAAGTATATTAACCTCTATATTTGTAGCCAAAGAAGTGCTACCATTTTCCATTCCACTTATTTTTTGAGTATCAAAACCATCCCCCTCTTCATGAAATGGACCCGCAATGTCTAATTATGCATCACCAAAGGTATTATCCTCCTCTCATGCCAGGGAGGGTGTCTTTTTAGATTTAGATTCTTCTATTTCTTCCTTATGGCCTTCAGGTTCTTCTTGCACTAGTTTCATAGGGGGAAATGGTGTTGATCCCTCAATTTTTTTCTCTGGTGTATTTTATGGGACAACCCCTGATGGTGAAACCTTTGGTGGTGATGCTCTTGGTGGAGAAGGTTTTGGAGGTGAAGCCATAGGTGGATAAGTCCATGGAGGTGAAGCTTTAGGTGGAGAAACATGTGGAGGTGAATCCCTTAGTGGAGAAGTTTATGGAGGTGAAGTCCTTGGTGGAGAAGTTCTAGGTGGTAATGCCTCGGTAGTCCTTTGCCACTTTAAAGGTTCTGACCATGAACTTATGTTGGCATTGTTGGGTGAATATTTTGTCAGCCAACTAACTTGTGACCAAAATAGTTCCTATCACCATAGCATAAGAAGATTGGTCATCCAGGTGTACAGCTTTACTACATCAACCAGAGACAAATCTCTCCTCTCATCAAAGGGAGGTTCCCTATTAAATATGCAGAGGATATATACTATATATATAAGCAGAAAGTAAGACACGGGGGTAGGATAAACCATCCATCTCTCTTCTTTCAGAGATGATGCTAACAAACAGAGGAGAAATCCTGGGTGATTGGTGAAAATACTTCTCTTCTTTCAGAAGTAACGTTTAGCCAAGAGCCAGATCCCTTCCTGGATAGTAGAAATCCTGATGAAATGACAGAAGGCACTTCTCTTCTTTCAAAAGTGCTTGTTCTTGCAAACAATAGGAATCTTTTTGGTAAGTAAATGGTATCCAAAGGTGCAGAGTAACAAGCAGCCTGACATGTAGCACAAAGTCTGCACCTCGATTGCCCAAGAGTGAAATATGAAGAACAATGGGGGCATAAAGTCATCCCAAGGTCCTTTACATAGAAACATAAAATAAAAACACACACTAAAGACAACTATGACATCACAAAGTCTGAAAGTAGTTGGCTTCAGGACACTTTCCTTATCACCTCCACTAGTCCTGCTTGTTAAATCAAATAAATAAGAATGCTTTCAGAAGACAGACATAAGAAAAATCTCCTAAAGTAACACAAGCTATAACAACACAAAGTTTGCAAGTAACTTGCTTTCTCATTTAATTAAAGAAATATAATTACAATCTGAGCTCAAAGTTTCAGTAATGCCTTTCAATTCGGGTAGAGTTTCGCTTCTGGTAAGGGGAAGATCTCCTTTACAAATGAGATATATTACAATCTTATAGCAACTACATAAGGATTGACACTTTTTCCCATGGGACGGCCCATGCTGCAGTCAACGTCTTCAATGCACCTTTAGTCCTGTCTGGAGAGACCATGCTGAGAACAGTGTGTTGCCATAACTATGGCGTGTCCCTTCATCTAATATGTCTCTTCCTTGGTATGGACCATCTGGTCCTTTTCCAATTTTTCTTTACTTCATGGAAAAAAAATAGGCTATGTCCTTGGTTTGGTGTGCTCAGAAGTCTACTCAATCCGTTGATTCACCTACTGGAAATTACTCTTTTGAAGATATTTTTGGTCCTTTGCGTTGATCTTCTCTTCCCTGTAGCAATTTAAATCTTCGGGCTCTCTGGTTGAACCATCGCTTTAATTGAACTTGCCTTTGGAATCATCCATGTTGCCTCTTTGTCCTTTATAGCCCTTCTTGTCTAAGTCTTTGGGGGGTCCTTTTTGTGTCTTTGACAAGTGGCAAGTTCTGTTGTTATGAAACTTATTAGAAACTTACAGAAAATGGGGTCCATGACACATTTTGCCCGAGCAACTCCAAAAGGGGAACATAGATGCAAACACTTGTCACATTCCAATGAGTCATAACAGGACACGTGATGTATTCCACTTAACTTATAGAAGCTTTAGAAACCTTTGGGGGTCCTACAAAAGATGACACGTGGTGGCTTCTGCTTTGCTTTAGAATGGACACGTGGTAGCTTCCACTGCACTTTGTCTTTTTCCATCGGGCATTTTTTCATAGGCTTTTCTCTTCAGTCAGGCTTTTCCTTTAGACAAAAGTCTAAAGGAATTCCTTCAGGCTCTGCCTTAGTCATTTTCCCGCATAAAATACTTCTGAAATAATTCTAACGGCTCTTTCATTTAATAATTTCCTTCGGATATAAAGTCTGAAGGAAATGTTCTCTGTCGGCCTTTAAACAAACTTGAAGGAATTCTATCTTTTCAGTCAGTCACTTGGTTCTTCCTTTGAGTTTTGTGCTTTATTTGAATTTCAACAGATATTCCCTTACTTTAAATTTGACATCCATAGGGTTGTCAATGGTTGCTAGCTGCTTGAACCATGTTAAACTTTGAGCTTGTGAACCATTTGAAAGTTCATTGGTTCAAAGCTTCATCGGTTCACTCTGTCTCTTTTGGTCCATCACTTCCCTGCTTAAGCACTTATTTCCTTGATTGAGTTGAACCCATGAACCATTGAACTTTGAACTCTTTCGGTTCAAGGTTCAATCAGTTCATTGGTTCATCCTTTGTCCGTCACTTGTTATTTCTAATCTCTTTGATCTTCATCGCACTGGTTGAACCTTTGAACCTGTGAACTCGTTGAACCTTTTGGTCATTGAACCTGTTGATCCATTGAACCCATTGAACCTTTGAACCAAAGTGGTTTAATGGTTCAACGGTTCAATGCTTCAAGCCTTCTCTCTGATAAGTGTTTTGAAGCCATTGAACCTTGAAGCGGTTGAACTTTGAACCTTGACAAATGCACTTAACTCCTGCTAATGACATTGAACCTTTGAACCATTGAACCCGTTGAACCAAAATGGTTCAAGGTTCAATGGTTCAATGGTTCGATTCTTGCTTAGAAGCTTGCCGATGGATGCTTCGGTTGAACCTTGGCTTTGAACCAATCCTGAAAATGACTAAGTGCTGGAAACTTGTTCTTTTGAGAGCTTGCTTCTTTCCTGCAGAGTCTATAGAAATCAACCTGTGAAGCCTATAGAACTTGGCCTGCAGAGTCCGTAGATTTTCTTCCTGCAGAGTCTGTAGATTCAAGCTTGCAAAGTTTGTAGATTTTTGGAAAGCTTGAAAAAAGAGGAATTTGAAAGCTCAAAACAAATTTTGAGAAGGGAAGAGAGAAGTTTTGGTCCTGTAGGACCAAGATAGCTCATATGTTGTTCCAAAAATGAGTGACAATTTTGGGGACCAGTAGGCATCATGCCCAACTTGATTATTCTTCTCAAGATGTGGTATAGGTGAAAGTTTTTCCCTTGCATTATTTGTGTCTTTTGAAGATTTCTTCTTGGGCCACAACATGTAAAACAAATTATGCACAGTTTCTTTGACCATGGTATGCTTAACCTTGATGTTAGTCTTATCAGTCTCATGCTTTTCCTTGTAGGCTTTCTTTCTAAGATAGACATACATCTTCCATAGAGCATGAATCTTCAAGTCATTTTGATCTGCTTCTAGGGTGAGAGGTTGTGCATAAAAAATATGGTTCATTGAACTGATAAAGTATCATGCTATGAAATCATAATGTGGCTTTAACCATACTGAGAGTTATTGAGAGGGGGCCATATTGATATGGGTCAGAGAGAAATATTTTTTTACAATAAACTGGGCTTGCTCACCAACCTTTATGGGCAAGTCCTTAGGAATGTTCCATTCATTCCCGAAGGCCTCCTTCATGTCATCATACCATGACTTCATCTTATTTTTGTATGTAGGGGTGATATGACTGGGGCATGTGAATGCCTTATAATGCTCAATAGGGGACTTGTGTTTTTGTAGGTATGCTAACTTTAATTTTCTAAAGGTGTAGTTCGGTACACTGATCTCATCAATTACCATTAACAATAAAAATACCCCTTATGAAAACTTATGGCTTGGTATTTGATGGGTCTTCTCAGTATCCTCTATTATTTTATGGGTAAAATAAATTACCCACTTGTACTTTAGGCCCTCAGTCATCTAGTGGGAAATGTATAGGTGAGCCATATCCACCTCTTTCTAATGATCGATGCCATCAATCTTGGTCATTATGATGCATGTGACTACATGGAGGGTAAGATCTTGATGTGCATGGCATGGCCCTACTTTTCATATATGAGAGTCATTGTTGTTTTATCTATTTATTTTCAATCTTCCAATTCAAACTCCATGTGCATACTGGAGCATTATAGTCCTAACACCTTGCTTATTCTCTTAGGCATAATATTCATGTTGCGCCCAATAAAGTAGATGTAGTCCTCATGGATGCACAATAGTATAAATTTTACTGCTTCTACTAGTTTTCCAAAGTATAGAAGGTCGAAATAATTGAAATATCCCTACAGATTCCAAGGCACTAAAAATTTTAAGGTCATACACCAATTGATTTTTGGTGTTCTGATGCTCAAAATGATAGTCATTTTACAATTCAACCTCATTCTTTGGTTGACGATGGTTGTAATCAAATATGGTACATGAGGGTACTTTTGACACCCAATTTTCCATGTACAACACCATTTTTGGGTACTACATCTCTTCTATCATCAACGGTGGGGGTAGAGGTGTTTGTGCCTTCTTTACCTAGAATGTCATCTCAGAGTCTCCACCTTCCATGTGCTGCCATTGTTCTTCGGGTGTTTCTTATCTGATTAGTACCACTTCCCCCAACAAGTGGTACCTCCTCTTCTGGTATGGTTGGTAATGGATCATTTATTAAGTTATTTTTTGGTCGCATCACCCTCCATCAAGCCCAAAGGTTGAGGTGCATCCATCCAACATTCCCAAAAGAAGACATGTTTATGGTGTAGATGACTCGACTTTTTCTGCTTCATCACCCTCTAATGGTTGACATATACCTCTGCAACCTATAACTACTAGTTTTTTCTATTTTAAGTCATGCTTTAAGGTTAGTTTATGCTTGATCACTCAGTTAATGTCTTTCTGAATAACTATGCATGGGATTTGATGCTTTGATCTTGCACTTGCTCTAGAATTGCCTGGACTTAGTTTGCTCTTCAACTCTATAAAACTCAAATTAATGTAAAGGTAAAAGTTAAAATGATCTTTTAAGTCCTTTTTATAGTCTCAAGGGGGTAACTTGTATTTACTATCCCCCTTCATTTCGACCATCACTTCTCACAATCAATACCTTTCTAGAGACCACCATTCTTCGACCATTGCTTCTCACCATAAATGCATTTAATGGTATTGTCTTGTCATAATGTTAGAACACTTATCATAAATACTACTCCTTTCATATTAATGACATGTCTTATCCCATGATTTTCTTTGGAGTGGAAGCCAATTGTTTAATTTTTTAAGTATTCAAACTATTGGCAAGAATCTCTTAACCTAAGACTTTTTAACCTACGTGTGTATTCTCAACATGAATACATGTCTTACCTCTTACCCCACTCTAAAAGTGTGTCGTGGTCCTCCACAAAATTACAAGTATAAAATAAAATAGCCTTTTATAAAAGAAACATTATGCACAACTAAAGCAACACTTTTATTGAAAATAGGAAATCCTACTCTAATGGCATAAGCCTTATTGTTACAAAAATTATACTTTTAAGAAGATAAATATGGTCATAGCTGGCCACAATTGTAATGTCGAGGAAGAAATTGACCATCCAATTTTTGTAAATGACACACACCAGTAGGCAAAATGCTATGAACAACAAAAGGACCATCCCAGTGAATATGAAGTTTCCCAAAATGGCTTGCAAACTTTGCATCATAGAGTAAGACTTTCATTCCAGGGGTGAATTTTTTAATGCTTAATTTGTCAATCATGCCATGCCTTTTGCCTATGTTTATCCACATCTTGACTCTGATGAGAAAGGAAATAAGCTTCATCCATCTACAATAAAGCATCCAAATGTGTTTTTAATGATGAATCCTCATTTAATTATTCAACACACACAATATGAAGGGATGGTACCAAGAATTCAACTAGAAGAACTACTTTTATGCCATACACTAGATTGAACGGTGTGCTCTTGTTAAGGTGCTTATAAATTATTCAATAAGCCCAAAGTACTACAAACACTCTATCATCCTAGTCAGTGCAACCAATATTACAAGTCTTTGTAAGTGTTGTGCCTAAAATTTTATTAAATGCCTTGATAGTGCCATTTTCCTGGAGATGATATGGAGTTATTTTGTGGTGGGCAATCATGAACTTAACAAATAGGATGTGGATAGTTTCATTGAGGAAATGTGTACCATGATCACTAGTAAAAATTAATGGGTAGCCAAAATGGGTTATGATATGTTCCCATATGAAGTGGGTGACAATAGTAGTAGTATAATCCCTTGTTAGCACAACCTCAACCCAACACATGAGATAATCAATTGATGTAATGATATAACAGGAACCTATACATCATTCAATTGGATTAATGGGACCGACAATATCAATGGACCACTTTTCAAATGGTTTTTGAGATAAAATAGGACATAATGGCATGGCATCCCAAAAATTGGGTTTGTCGACATGTTGATAAATATGACATTTCCTAACATGTAATTTGGCATCTTGAAAAAGGGTAGGCCACCATAGTCTGGCTAGCAATAACCTTCCCAACATAGTATCCACCAACAATGACTTCATGAACTTCTTAGAGTATTTTAGAATTTTCATATTTCATGACACAACATCAAATAATTTTATCTCAGCCAAGATTGTATAGGTCCCCTCCAATGAATTGAAATGGTTCAGCACGAATGATAAGTTGCTTCCTAGCTTATGTAGTGAAAAAATAAGCACCGAGCTAGTAGTTAAGAAAGCTAAAATATCTTTTAACTCCTTAGGAACACAAAAAACATGAAATATTTGTACATCAGGTAGGTCATCTTCAATAGCATGCGATGGTTCTTTGAAATCAATTCAAGAAAGATGGTCAGGACCACAATAGTTTTTCATGGTTTGACCATGAGAAATAATTCAAATTATTGAAATAATACTATCCAACGGTATATGTGGCCATGCAACACACTTTTATTTACTAGATATTTAAAGCTTCATGGTTTGAATAGAATACAAAAGAATTGGCCAAACGGTATTGTCAATTTTTTTGAAAATCATAAACTATTGAAAGTGCTTCACGCTTTGTGGTGGTGTAATTTTTCTCAGATGGAGTAAGTTTTCTACTAAAAAAATAGATAGGGTGATCAAGGTGACCTTCAACTGTGTGTATAAAGACTACACTAATGGCCATTCTAAAGGCATTAACATGGACATGGAATGGTTTTATCCAATCAGGAAACTAGATAATCAGAGTAGTGACCCATTTATATTTTAAGGCCTTAAAGGCTTCTTGGAAAGAGCAAGTCCAAATGAAGTGTTCATTATGTTTCAATAGTTCCTCCAAAGGTGAAAAAATATTTTCATATCCTTGGATGAATTTTTGATAATACCTAGTATGTCCTAAAAAGGCACAAACTACGCATTGATACATTGGTGCTTAGAGATGAAGAATGACTGTTACCTTTGTTGGGTCTACCAAAATTCCATATTTGTAGATAATATGACCTAGAAGAACATCAAAAGTTGTAGCAAAAAGAAACTTCTTTAAATTCAATGATATTTGAAGTACTCGACAATGCTCAAGCATGAGCCATAGATTGGAATAATGGTTTTTTAATAAGCCATAGATTGTCCAATCATCTAAGTAAACTTGAAAGAATTTATAGATGAAGTCTTTAAATGCCTCAATGGTTATACAGGAAAATACAACAAGTGCATTCTTCAACCTAAACAACATGATGGTATATGTGAAGGATCTCTATTCAGTGGTAAATGTAGTCTTAGGTAGATCCTCCTCGATGATCTAGACCTGATGGTACCTAGAAAATCCATCTATGAAAGTGTAAATTTCACACCTAGTGATGCCTTCAAATATTTCTTTTGTGAATGGCATTGGAAAGGATTAGTTCCAGAAGATGCATTAAGTATGCAATAATCAATACAAATCCTAATGCACACATCTTTTTTTATACTTATGACCATGGGACCGATCCACTCAGACTTGCCAATTAGGTTTATTACTCTAGAATGCAACATACTATCAATTTCTTCCTTCATGCATGCATGTAAATTTGGATTCATCTTATATGGCCTTTTCCTGACTAGTCGAGCATTGTCAACCAGTTTGATATGCATTTTGCGTAGTGATGGATGAACGCCTTTCATCTCATTATAACTTCTTAGAAAGACATATTGGTATTCCTTTAACAATTTGAATATTTTTGAAACCTCTATGTCATTCTAATAATTACCTACGATAGCTATTTTTGGTTCTTCCTCTATGTTGATGTTGCACTGGATAGTTTGAAAAGGTTCTGAGTATGGGTGGTCTACATCAAGACCAGTATTGTGAATAGTTCAGGTGCTATAGTCTATAGGTATATCAAAAGGATTTACCAATCGGTCATGTGGTTTAGACCCTTCACTTTCATCCACTTGAAACACTAGTTTTTGCTTCCCTAAGCAAATCTCTTCATGACGTTCCTCATTAAGGATAGGGCCTAGCATGAGAATGGGTTATTTAGATGGATCATTAGAAATAAATAAACCTTCTTATATATCATAGGCAATATTCAATGGGACTAGGGTCACCAATAACTGCTTCACACATAGCTTGGAGTGTGAGTTGTTAGGATGTGGAGCTAAAAGCTTCAACTGGTGCAAACAAGGAGGAGGTTGCTAAGTTCCAGGGAGACCGGCATCGACAGAGTGCAGTGCACAAGGCAACCAATGATGGCAGGGTGGACAGGAAGGCAACCGACATCGACAGGAGGTCGACTGATGTCGGTCACCTCCAGGCAGATAGGGACCAACGTCGGTCACCTGTGGCAGTTCCAGAACTGCTTGTTCCATGGACAGTTAGTTTGTTGAACTGAGTGTTTACATGCAAAGGCTATTTTTGGTCTTGAGTTGCATGTCTAATTATTGTAATTAAGATAGTCTAATTATTGTAAGCATGAGATATATATATGGACTCATGGGCTGTATTGTAAAACTTGTAGCTAAAGAGTAAGAGAGCAATAAGCTCCTTCTAAGAGAAGAGAGCAATGGTGTGTTCCTCCTAGTGCCACAGTACCAAGGTGGGTATTGGTTTGGAGAATCAGCAGGGTTCTTCATATTTGTATGATCTTAGTCAACAGATGAGCATGGCTTCTTTTGGAGATCTACAATGGTAAGTAAGGTCTAGTGATTTGCAGGTAGCAGCAAAGAGCAGGAGATCTACTTGGAGTACGATTGTGTACTTGGTGTACTGGCAGTGTGTTACTGACTGATTGGAGAGGTGAACATAAATTCTATATTGGAGTTGATTGTTGGGATCAAGAGAGAGAGGGAAGAAGGTCTTGAGGTGTGGTGAACCTTTGAGGTGGAGGAAGAAGTGGCATCTTCCTTATTGTATATTCTTCTGAGTGATTATTAATACAATTGTGTATTGTCTCTTATATTCCTGTGTTGTTTCATATTTCTAGTTACTTATTGATTCTGGTTAAATTCCGTGTTTAGTTGCTAATACAAGAAGTAATCATATGTGCTCTATTGGTGGAGCAAGATCTTGACAAAGTGGTATCAGAGCCTGGTTGTAGGTTCAAGAGCTGATACCATCAATTGGTATCAGAGCTTTTGGTTGGGTTGACTAACAGGTGGTTCAGATTTGGTAGTATTTTTTGATTACAAGTCACTCTCAGGGGTTTCAGATTGAGTGGGAGTATAGCAATGGCAGAAGAAAGTAAGCTACGAATGGGGAAACTGAATAGCATGAATGGTCTGATTGATGTAAAGAAGGAGCAGGTAAAAGGAGATTGTTGGTCAGTAGAAGATCAGCATGTAGAAGCATATGTTGTAGGCGATGTTGCACAGGATGTTCTGGATAAAGTAGAATCTTTGTTTACATATTCTTTTGCCTCTTTCCATGCAACCCAAAATAGAGCATCTTTTCATGGGTATGTCTTTGAAGAGATTTATTTAGGGGTTGGAGAGCCTTGTCAGATGAATGACGAAGGGGAAGTGAAGCTGAAATTGCAGACGGATGACACACAGGTGTTGAAAGAGGTCATGCAGGTTCCAGTCTTGGAGATGAGTCTAATTTCTTTAGGAAATTTGGGTGATGAGAGATGCACAGTAAATCTCACAGTGGATGCACTTGAATTAGATGGTGGTAAGAAAGTAGGTATCTTTTATCTATCTACTTATATTATTGATTCACCTTCTGTTGCAGAGATGTGGCTTTGTAGGCTTAGTCACATATGTAGAAGGAGAATGTAGGTTTTGAAGCAGAAGTCAGATGTCTTTGACAAGCTAAAGAACTGAAAAGCCTTGGTTTTCATGGAGGAGATAACGGACAGAGATCAGGTGAGGAAATTGATCTATTCTAAGCAGGGCTGTGTTAATTTTAATAGGGTTTTGACCCAAAAGGAGCTCGAGGGTAAAAGTTGTCACTCACAAGGAAAACACAGAAACTGACATCGGTTATAAAATCAACATCGACGTCCTCATAGTGACTAATGTTGGCTATGTGCAGACTGACGTCGACAAAATAGGGACAGGTAAAACTGGCATCAGTCACGAGGACCAACGTCGGTGAGGAAGCAGTCGCAGGGAACCGACATCGGTCGGGTGCAGGCTGGGAGATGGCCGAGATCGGTCACTGGAATGAATGTTGGGCAGATAGCAAGCTATCAACAAGTCTCAAATGCTCATGTAGAGGTCAGAAATGGTAAGTGAACCTCATATTTGTTGTTCACCTTCTTTATTATTGCTTACTGATGGTTGAGAATCAGGAAGATGTATAGAGGTAATGTAGGTAGAATCCAAAAATAGTGGGAGCATGGCATGAATTTTTTAGAAGAGAACCAAGCAAGAGATTTGGTAGATTTGTCAGCTAAGAGAGAACACTGGGAGAGGAGTGGATTCCCTTATTAGAGAAGAGAGTGAATGGATAAGTGAGACAGAAGGCCAAGGTACATAGTCTTGAGGTAGCTGAAGGACAGTGGTACAGGTTTTGACAAGTGGATGACTAAGCATGGCTTTAGTCAATGTCAGTGTAACTATTGTGTTCTTTTCTTTACCAAGTGGATGATGAGTCACGACATCATCTTGCTACTATATGTGGAGTGGTTGCTTATTGTAGGTTTACATATGCAGGGAGTTTTCTGAGCTAAAAGGTAAAATTAGTTTCAGAGGTATGTTATGAAGAATTTAGAGCAGCAAAATTCTTTGGCATAAGAGACATGGAGATTTGATCTCCAGTGGGAGCTGATGTGAAAATGGTGTTGGCGGGGTTCAAAAAGCAGGATGCAGAATCGAAAAGCACACCAAGGGCTGGACAGTTCAAGCAGAGCTTAGAACAAGTGTTCGAAATCACATGAGGTCTAGTGTAGACCTGAGTTTTCCCAAGCAATGGGAGTTGTCAGAAAGTATGGAGCCAATTCGAGGAAGAGGTACTGAAGGGTAGTTCAGTGGATTCTTACAGGGATCAGCAGCAGGTCGACATGCTATGCAGGGTCAAGTTATTTTCTACATAGGTTTGTAGATACGGATGCGGTAGGTTACTTGGATGACAAAGGCACAAAGGTTAGAGCATCACAGGGTGTGGTGGTTAGTCTTCAAGATTGATCTTGAAGAGGGATATAAGCCAGAGTACAAATTAGATAGTGTACAGATATAGGTATAGTTGCAACTGTTCATCTCCAAGTGGGAGATTGTTAGGATGTGGAGCTAAAAGCTTCAACTGGTGCAAACAGGGAGGAGGTTGCTGAGTTCCAGGGAGACTGGCGTTGGCAGAGTGCAGTGCACAAGGCAATCGACGATGACAGGGTGGACAGGAAGGCAACTGACATCGGCAGGAGGTCGGCCGATGTCGGCCACCTCCAGGCAGATAGGGACCGACATCGGTCGCCTGTGGCAATTCCAGAACTGCTTGTTCCACAGACAATTAGTTTGTTGAATCGAGTGTTTGCATGCAAAGGCTATTTTTGGTCTTGAGTTGCGTGTCTAATTATTGTAATTAAGATAGTCTAATTATTGTAAGCATGAGATATATATATGGACTCATGGGTTGTATTGTAAAACTTGTAACTAGAGAGTAAGAGAGCAATAAGCTCCTTCTGAGAGAAGAGAGCAATGGTGTGTTCCTCCTAGTGCCACAGTACCAAGGTGGGTACTGGTTTGGAGAATCAGCAGGGTTCTTCATATTTATATGATCTTAGTCAGCAGATGAGCATGGCTTTTTTTGGAGATCTACAATGGTGAGTAAGGTCTAGTGATTTGCAGGTAGCAGCAGAGAGCAGGAGATCTACTTGGAGTACAGTTGTGTACTTGGTGTACTGGCAGCGTGTTACTAACTAGTTGGAGAGGTGAACATCAATTCTATATTGGAGTTGATTGTTGGGACCGAGAGAGGGAAGAAGGTCTTGAGGTGTGGCGAACCTTTGAGGTGGAGGAAGAAGTGGCATCTTCCTTATTGTATATTCTTCTGAGTGATTATTAATACAATTGTGTATTGTCTCTCATATTCCTGTGTTGTTTCATATTTCTAATTACTTATTGATTCTGGTTAAATTCCGTGTTTAGTTGCTAATACAAGAAGTAATCATATGTGCTCTATTGGTGGAGCAAGATCCTGCCATAAGTCACAAATCCATTCTTGAGGATGAGTAAGATAATGTCGAGTTCATGCTTTCTTTCAATATATGCCAAAAAATGGGTACCCATTTGTTGTTCTTCATGAACATACCATGCTATAGCCCAAGTTCATAAAGTTTCATAAAAAGCATGTACCCATGAGTTCTCTAGAAAGAAAGACTCTTTATCCCTATATATGGATTCACAAGCTTCTATGTGTGGTTCTAGTGGTCGTACTCCACTATAGTTGATTGTACCCCAAACTTGGTTGTCATGATGAAATTGGTGATGCAAATCAAACCATACTTGATCCCAATAGATAAGTCGCTCATTATGGGTTCACCACCACCTCATGGCTATGCCATTAAAAAGGTGAATTAATGAACACATCCAATCATTATAATAATTATAGAAATCTTTAAGTTGTTGGATGAAGTTGCAGACTTCCATTTGTTCGTGAAACTAAGGAGATTCATCAAGTATTTCTAATGATGTATCCATAATTGGTCCTCTCATGATTTGTCTGGTAACAAGATGAACAAATCTATGACATTTATGATACTGACACAAAATGTTCTCACAACTACTAATGGTACCACACACTCTTCTAGTGAGGTCATAATAACCACATGCCCAATAATTACAAGCATTACTTGTAATATCAGAAAGAGATAGAGTGTTCATCCATCAGAGGATGCCATTAGGAGTGGGATCATGATGTTCACCATATTTGGCTATGACATTATAGATTTAGTTAATATATTCTTCCATATTAACAAGTTCTATATAGGGGCCCATGTATTTGATCTAATGGAATAATAACACATTGATCAATATCCTCAAAAATGATGTAGTACTTTTTGAAGCTTAAGTATGCATTATTTTCATAACACCAAGGTCATCCCAATAGAGCTAGAAAATCATCTACCTTAGCTAACTCAAGAATTTCAAAATCAGCTTTGAAAGGAACTCCAAGGATATTGACTGTTACATTCTTAAGGATGTTAATTGGTAGAGCATGAGTTTTATTAGCCATAAAGAACACGTGCGATGACGGTTGTAATGTTGGACTAGCCATTTTATGCCATGCATCCTTTGTGAGGATGTTAACCTTAGTGCTAGTGTTAATCAAGATATCTTGAATTACCCAACCATTGATGGTAGTGTTCACTAGTATTTCCTTATCCTTTTGAGGGCTAGGAGGAATAAGAATATCTTATCATCGATCATGATTCAATCGATAATCTTCAATTAGCCAAAGTAGTTGAGGTTGAGTGTCAGTTGGTATTTATACCTGATTCTTAAGCCAATTACTCAGTTGTGTGATAATCTCCTCATCCAACATATGATTGCAAAGCTCTTAGAAATCATCCCATGCCACATTTTGAGGTTATATGGCCTTTTGTATATCAACACATTGTGTTGCTTCTTAGTCCTTAAGAAACTAAATTTATCCTTGTAATTCCCATACCAATGTCATAGTATCCTGGAGTACATCTTTCTCTTGTCGAGCATAATGATACTTCTTTGCATGAGGTTTTTCACACTGTATCTTCTCAATAAGAGGAGCAGATGTAGACTGAGATTGTCCAACACTACGTGTAGTGATATTAACCTATTGAGTTGTCGGGGTAATAGAAAATGGTTTCCAATGAGGTTTTTCAATGCAAATCATACTAGCACATTTTTCATTTCTTTCCTTAGTGATGGCCATTTATAAGTCAAGACATTCTTCTAATCAATGATCCTTTTTACAAAAATCACAAGTTGGATAGACTAGACAATATCATTGATAGTGATCTAGAGATCCAATCTTATAACATGTACTTGGTGGGAAATGACCACCTCCTCATCCTCATGCTTAGCCTCATCCATGATATCCACCATTATCTTGATTGTTGGAAATAGAGGTTTGTCATGTACCATGCATGTGCACCTCATGTATATCACTAATTAACTATCAATCATTTATGTCCTGGGTGTAAGCATTGAATAATTTTTAGTATTTAGACACTTAGAATGTGTAGCCCACTTTAGGAGAGGACATGAACATATATCGTGCTCTTTGTGGAAAATTTCACATGACTACTTTAGTACAACATGAATGTTTTTGTATGGGTAGTTGCTTCTATTATGACCTTCAAACTCGCAATCTATACACTAAATACTGTGACGAGTGTCATACACATTGTTTCCAGTCAGCTTATTTAGTTGTGATTACATTGAAGCTATTTGAGCTCCCATAAAAGGACTAATTCCAATGTCAATGATACCAATAAATTCAACTTAGAGGGAAGCTTCTAGAGCTTCATGCAGGCTAGTAAGGGTCCTTTGAGACAACGTTTGTCTAAAGGGAAGAAACAAACCTCCCATAAACCATTGGGCATGCTAAGTAGCATTAATTCCAAATGAAAGATTTGATAAACATGTTTTAAACTATGCATCATACTCCTATACACTCTTAGTGAGCTCTTGTTTTATATCTTTCAATGCGACAATACATTATTCCTCAAATTTGGGAATATCAAATTCCTAAAGAAATGCCATCTTGAATTGATCATGGTCAATTACCGCTTGTTGAGGATTGAAATTCCTATACTACTTATTCACTCTTTTTAGAAGGGTGGTTGTGAATTGTGTGGCCTTTCACTCAGAAGAAGTTATGCCTCATGACCTCAAAATGAGTTCACACTTATGAACATTCTCTGTAGCATTCTCCATGCTCTAAAATTTAGGTAGATGCAACATCATTTCATAATATACTATTGGCAATTGAGGTGCTTGTGTTAGTGGCTATTGGGAACCCCTAGATCTTATTCCTTGAGGGAGAAGTCTACCAATTACTCCTATGCTACCTCCTAGTCCACCTCCAGCACCTCCCACAATAACACCCATGATGTGGGGCATGATAGCTGGTTGATTAATAATACTTGGACCTGTACTCTGCCCAATATGAATGCTAAGCCCATCAGACATACCAAGTTGGGCCATAAAATTCCCTTAAAGAGGAAGAGAAAGTGTTAATTCAATATGAATTAAAATCGGCTGATCTATAATTTACCTTATAATATTAGTTTTTAACTCTACACTATCTATATTCTAAATACGTATAAGTAATTCATCTTATTCGAAATCATGAGCATGCATTATGGTTGGGGAACTTGGGTGGTTCAAATGCGGTTCTTCAATCTCTTTTATCTGGCTAGTTTTTCCTCCATAAGATAAAATTGACTTGGGGTGTAGTTCAAAAGTGAGTGAGTCCACTTTATGCCTTCCCACTTCCTTGCAGATCTTAACAACACTTCTTGAGTTCTCCCGTTCCCTTCCTATGCCACTTCCACCTATGATCCTTTTTTGAGCTTCATTATATTTCCAATTTTGTAATGTGTACTGATTGGCTACCATTTTGAACCTAAAATATTTACCAACACCTCTATATTCCCCTTCTAATTATGTAATTCTTGCAAGGATGGATTTTAGCCCTCCATTAGGAGAGTTTCAAGTCCAAAATTAATAAATAACTTTTTTACTTCTAATGGGAAATGTCTAATAGACTGACCACATGGTTTTCTAAGAAACTGGAACTTGAATTCTTTAGGACAAGAGTAAGTAGTTACAAAATATTCTAGAATCTAGCTATTCAATACTCCTCTCCATCAAATATTAATGGCCCATGTCCATGGTGTTCCTAGTAGTGCCAAAGCCCTTTGACATTCTATCATCCAAGCTTATCCCCTGCCAAAATTTTGTGATCGAACTTAAGCATAAGTAAAGAGAAAAGCTTGAAGATGAATAGGGAATTTGACAAAGAAGGTTTCATATAATGAGCTGTAGAGATGTTGTTCCACCCATTCATGTGCAAAAATTCCTAGTTCAAGATAAGGAACTGTAAAATTATCCTTGACCTCGGTAATCCATTATTTAATAATTTCAAGGGATAAACATTATAACATATTTCATTATTATGTATCAAGTGATATGGGTCCTAATAACATAACCAAAATGTTGGGTTTTATTCTCTTAATCATGTTTTATTTAGGCATTAAAGTGTAGCCCCAACAAGCTTGCGTATTGGCCTTTCACACAAGACTAAAGTCTTATGCACTCACCCAAAGCACACAATAAGAGACTAGTTGTCATGGGTTATGTTACTCAATAACATACTATTTATATACTTGAGTTTATTCATATATCTAATTATAAATTACATAGAAAAATAAATACATGACAATAGACCTTGACTCATTAATCTAAACAACCAAGAACATGAAGACAATTGCCATGAAATTCAAAAGGTTGTTTATGCAAACTCATATAATGCAAGTTATCTAAATCTCATAATGAATTATAAGCAACAAATTAGTCAATGCAACCCACTGTTAATGCTCAACTATCAATTATCTGAAACATAAAACCTGAACTGATTGTAATATCCACAAGTCTATATTATATAGTCACTATATTTTATTCATCATCAGTCACATTATATGTTTCCACAGAGGGGTATTTATACTTATTTTTCTCTAACCAAGTAGTTTCATAATAAATGACAAATGGGTGATTGGATAATGATATCTTAGTAGACTGAGAGTCGTGATAGTCTTTTAATTATATATTCCTAAGAACTTAGGCCTTCACACCCCCTATATTCATGTTTAATGCTATATCCTTGCTGTTAAATGTCCTATTTTTCATGAGATGGTACAAAACTCATGATGATTAAAGTTTGGATGGTCCTTGATAATCACTCCTCAATTTTCTCCCACTTCCCTCATGCTTCCAAAGTCTTTCATTATTATTCAAAGTCCTATACTCTTGGGTTCTTCATATTTAAGTTCCATCTTTGACTGGATCCTCTCACACTTGTTATATTTTGTGCCTTTGTCCTATCACACCTCACTAGTTCTATGCCATGGTCTTCTTGTGCCATGATAGTTATACAACATGGTCTTCTTATACCATGCTCCTCGCACACCGTGCTAGTTCTATGCCAAAAAGCTAAAACACTGAGTCAAAATTTGGGGTCTAACAAGATCTTATGTTGATGGGGAGGTATGGGACTCGAATGGATGATAGGATCATGATAGAGAGGTGTGATGGGTGATTGGAACGTGGGACTAGTAGTCACATACATTATTGGAAATGAACATTCTATATTTGATTGGTGCTAATTGATAAAATATAGTAGGAGATCCAAGACTTTTGGATTGTGTGATTCTTTGATCTAATTATTTGATAGATTATCAACCGTACTGATAGTGAATTTGATAGTATTTTGATTTGGTAATTGGATATGACTTTGACTGCCCCCTGGTGCCTAATTTTGGGCTTCACCAGAGGAGATTGATTTTTGACTTGATATATGATGACTATTTTGATTTTGATAGCCCCTTAGTGCCTTATTTTGGGCTTCACCAAGGGAAGGCACTTTTTGATTAGGCTAATGATTTGAATTTTCTTGACTTTATGAATCAAAGATGATTTGATTAATATGAATGACTTTTTGAATATGATCTTGGACGTTTATATTTTTGGCACATGTTATGTTGCTCAAGGAAGGGTCCAATGATGTATGTTCCTATTCATCCCTATAGAGGGAAATGATTAAATGATCATTGATAGGAAGAAAGGGGTCTATGATGGATGGAGGTGGGGGAGATAGTATGATAAGGTCAATGAGGAGTGATAGGGTAGCATGGTCTTCATAGGGGTTCCTAAGAGACCTAGTTTTGACATCAGATAAAATATCCTCAAGATTAATAAAAAGAGCACTAGGACTAGCTATAACATATTGTTGACCATTTTTTGCCCAACAGGCCAAAAAATTGGTCCCCTTTTGTCCCTGCTATTCTATGCCATTTCATTTTTTTAATTTTGCATGAATCTATTCATTTTTATGGACTCTGTAGAATTTCTACGGACTCTGCAGGTCTAAATCTATGGACTCTACAGGTTTTAGATTTCTACGGACTCTGTAGGTTAGTCTTTTAGCGCATGAAGGATCAGTTCAGAGAGTTATGGGTTTTACAAGGCTTCTTCAGGCTCTGGTCTGAAGGAAATCATAGAAAAAATTGGTGTCTTTAAACCATTGAACCGTTTCAATGCCCTAGTTCAATGCTTGGTTCAATCAGTTTAAGTTCAACGCTTGGTTCAATCAGTTCAAGTTCAACACAGGGTTCATCGCTCAGTTTAATGGCTGGTTCAAGTGTGTGCCCTATAGCCAGAGGGTAGCTGAGAGTCTAAAAGTCCTTACGGAGGGCAAACCCAATTCAAAGAGGCTGCTAGTTCAAAGCGAAGGAGCCCAAAGAGAAGACAAAGAACAACCAATTCTTGCAGACTTTTGTCGGCGAGAAAAAAGCCTGAAACAAAAGCCTGCGAAGCATAAAAGCTGCAAAAAAGGACCCAATGAATTTTGCCCAAGATGGTGACGTCCTGAAAGCTATCAATTTTAAGCAAGTGAACTAGCCGTTGGGTGATGGCCGTGTGAACGTCAATTTTAACGCTGTGAAATATCTATTTATTTTTGAACTATTTGAGCGTCAAGCATGGAAAAAGCCCAAGGAATGCAATGACCCACCAGAATATCACCCTCGAGGGCTGAAAGAGTAGAAGAGACAAGGTAGGGAAAAGACAAAATTGCCAAGTGTAGGAGCAAATAGATAGTCCAAGTGGTGAAGGGAAGCGCTGATTCAAGAAGTTATTTTGGCAGATGATACAGTGCCTACAAATTGACCATTAGGAGGTGCAAATAGCTAGCAGTGCAACAAGTTTTCTTCATTTCACATTTATGAGTAGACAAACTGTGTAATCACCTTGAAGAAGCAGCCTTACAAGTAGACAAAGGGCGTAGCTCATTGATGTTTTGAGCGGCTTGCTCTTCCCAATGCTCATAAGGCACATGGGCCACTGACAAAAAATGAGCACCAAAATCTTTCCCAAGGAGTGCCAAATTATCTTCCTCTTTCTATAAATTTTAAACTTCTCATTTGAAAATGGATCCACTCTCAGCCTTAAGGCAAACTCTGCCCAAAATCTCTCAGGCTTGTAAGGCAGAGCTCTGCCAAAAATTTACCTTCAATTGAAACTTAGCATTTTTACCTCCATTCTAAGTTTTGCATTTATAGTATGTGTCTATGCCTTGATTCTATATTAAGTCATTTTCTTAATGCTTCTGAGTTTTGCATTTATAGTAAGTGTCCCTAGAGGAACATAGGTGAAGTGAATAGGCTACTGCAGTGCGTCTCAAAATGCCTCCAGTAGTTATTGCCTCCCTGTATCTCCACGGACCCCTGACCCACTTATGCAGAAGGTTTTCTTATGATAGATGAAGTGTATAGGTGCTAGTTGTCGGTGAAAAGTGTATGTTTGGGCCTGAGTGGGTCACTTTTTTCTGGTGTATCACCTCTTTTCCTTTTTTAGGTTAGGTGTTGTTTTCAACATTTCTCTCTCCCTTTTCATCCCCCCTCTTTTTTACATTTTTTGTTAGCAGTAGGAGAAATCAGGGCCTAAATGATACATCAGAGGGAGCTAGCCCTCATCTAGAGACTCTCCCCTCCAGCTTCGCTAGTCCCACAAGCGGGAGGGGAGTTTCCATTATTGCGTGAAGAAGGTAGGAGCTCGGCCTCCTGCCAAGGGTGCAATCTTTTGCATCAACACAAATGCCTCCAAAGTAGGATCAAATTCAATTTGACTATCTTCGATAGATAAAGCTTGTAAAAACTCTGTTATGAATTCATCATTCTGATTGGGATCAAAAGATATGCTTGGTGATTGATTTTTATCTGAATTAGAGGTATCTTTAAAAGAGTAGGCATAGTCATCATATGTTACAACATCTACAAGGGATGATGTTTTTGATGAGGAATCTTATTCAAATACTGGTGTTGAACATGATCCTGAAGTAGATAACACTTGTATTAATTTTGATGTTGATTCTGATGTAAAGTTACTAGTAGAAGATTCTTTATCTGTAAGTGACCTCTCAATGTGGGGTTTTTGATATGATGGGTGAGAGGAAGATGATGGAGGTGAAATGGATTTAACAAAGATAGGCCCATGAAAAGATTCATGAGAGAAGTGAGGACTAGGTTCATGGGGAATGGACTCATCTTCGATGGAGGATTTGTCAAAGATGGGGGGACCATGGAAGATGGATATGGTATCTTGACCTTGGCTTGGAAAGGGAAGGGCTTGATCATGATCAATAATGGAATCTTGGTATTCCTCTACTTTTTCACCCAAGGATGTAGACTTATTTGATTCATTCTTGATTTTAATGTCACCACAATCAATGAGGTCTTAGACATAGTTGTGTAAATTATGACATTGATTAATGGTATGCCCCAAAGATCAATGATATATATAGTAGTGGGTTACATTATACTAAGAGGGTTTAGGATTGGCAAGATTAAGATGTTGTATGGGTGGATAAACCATCATGTTAGTGGTAACAAGTTGGCGAAAGAGGGATTATAGAGATATAAGATGAGTATAGGGGCTCTCTTCAGTTTCTGACTTGGATGGAAAAGAATTAGACTTTGGATCAGATGGTTATTGACCTGACTAGGTGGGTGGAGTATTAGATGAAGTGGCCAGGATAGGATTCCCTTTTCTAGTGTAGGAAGAGGTAGATGACTGGATATGACTAGTGGATGGAGGGTTTGAATGGGACTGCGTGGTATGAAGACTAGGGGTTGATTGACATGGATGAGTATGGATCGGAGGTAATGTTGGATGGACAAGATCAAAGTTTGTAGGATGTGGAGTGATTAGCTTAAGGAGGTATGAAAGGAGTACATACCTATTGGCAATGAAACATCACTCAATCAGGGTATTGACCAAATTTATTTTGGATGTTATGGATAAGGATGGGAGAAAGTATAGATGATGTGGTTAGTCAGCTCTAATTGATAGGTACAAGGGATTAAATGGAAATATTGAGGGATGGAGATGGGATGTGTGGAACAAATTTGGACAAAGGATTACTTTGTTCTAATCTAAAGTTTTATTGCATATTTTATAGGTGATGTGATGGGATAAGATAATATTTAAATAGACTAATTTAGGACATGGGCTAGACTTCAATGATTTAGATTGGGTTCGATTAGGTGAGCTACGATAAGCTCTAAGATTCGATGGGGGGCTAGACTAGCCCAAGAGATTGATTTCATTTGGGGATTGATTGGATTAAGAATAGCTCAAGATTAACATGATCGACTCAAATAGGATGATATGGTTGGATTAGTAAAAACATAGGATTGTGATTATGACTCAAACTTGATTAGACACAAACAAGCATAAAATCAGGACCCTGATGCAAAAAGAGTTTGTTTGCCAACATGCATTAAGATCAAGGTATGACTAAGAACTTGATGAGAAGACTAGTACAGACAAGGGGATGCATTGGGTTATGATTAATACTAAGTTGATAGGATGGTGGATAAGGTGATTAGGCTAGACAAGGTTAAGATAAGTGACCTAGTGTCAACTAAGGTAAGTTTTATGTTGGATAATATGGTTTGGACCAAGAATCTAAGGATGAGTAAGATAAGGCAAGGATGTGGGAATATAGTGATAAAAGGATTAGGATGTGACCAAGATTGGTTATAGAGAAGGTAGATTAAGTGATAAAGATGATGCTAGGGATGATTAATTATGTTGGACTATGATAAGATGTGATGGAGGGATGACAAGACTTGATTAAGGTAAGGGATGGGGTATGACTAGCATTAGGTAGATGAGACTAGACTAGGACAAGATGAGATAAGCTTAAAATGATATAGATAAATGTACAAAGAAAATATGTTTAAGAGGATGTGGTCAAGTATGTACAAGGATATACAAGATGATGAAAAATGCCTATGTAAGTGTGTATAGACTTGGGTAAGAGGCTGAATTAGGTTTCAAACAACACTGGCCTAACACGACACTCACCAAATCAAGCAAACCACAAACCTATTACTAATAAACTAATTTTGGGTGTGTAACTTGGTGATTGCACCATCTAACAATTTCCTAGGTGAGGTTATAGGTTGATGACCTATTATGGAATCTTCCAAACCCTCTTAACCCCATCTACACATGATGATCATTTAAGATCTGATACTAACTCCAATAGTAAGTCACTTGTTATGGATGATGGTCCTATGCTAGGTTGAATGGGATTTTTAGGGGCATCCCTGATATATGCTAGGTATGATGGGGCCCAAGTCTGTGTAGGGCACTGTCTAATGCTTGGTTCAGAGAATGGACTCTTCCCCTTTACAAAAGACCTATATGGGGTCAATTTCTTAGCCTAATGATATTTATCCCTAATATTTATACTCTACCAGAACATGGAGTGTGGATTAGTGTGTGGTGGTGAAATCCATGGTCACTATCCCGCTAAGACTATGACAAGTTTGTGGGTGTCAATTCCACCTCACATTGACCCATAAAAGATAAAAAAGGGAGGGTTTGTTAGTGGTTTTTTATCCTCCAAGAATCATTTCAAGGACACAAGGAGGAGAGCCTACACCACTATAGCCCTTGTGTGACACACAAGTAGACAAAAATATTTATTAACTGATTAATTTAGATATGATATATACAAATTATATACAATATATTTACAAGATGATCTTTCGAAATTCCAAAAAAATTGATAGATGCCCTGCAAAACAAGTGATTAGTAGTTTCGATTGGCAATCTTGAGGGCAACCTAAAAGGTAAGATATTAGAAATCTAATATAATGCCTCCTGCTAAGATAGTCTTGCATGAAAGTGATTAGTAGTTTTAAAATAGGCAAAACCATAACTTCTCTTGCAAGAATGTAGATATATAGTCAGTTTAGTGTAAAAACACTTCCAAAGAGTATAAAATCATATATTTTAAGCAATATCACAACTTATTAGTCATGGTTTTGTAGGAAGTTAGCTAACCTTAACTGTGACCATATGGGTTCTAAAAAATTGCTAATGGTTAAGCGATATCACAAGTTTAACTTCAAAATTATGATTCACAATCTATGGTTTTACTATTAAGAAAAAATGCTATAAGTCTAGTGTTAGACTGGTAAAACATTTACGAAAGGTGACTAAAAATATTTTAAAAAAAATAGAAAGTGGTTGAAATGTCTAAAAACTAAGACTATATTTGAAAATGTATGATTAAAATTTCTTAGATCAAAATCAATTATTAATCTACAAAATCAGTTATGTTAAACAAAAATGCCTAATCATGATATGTGATTTTGAACCCAAGTGGAAAAAGGGTTTTTTTAATGTTTTATGTTGATCTGGGCAATGCCTCCCCTTTCCTACAAGCAAATGACAATTAGATAGAGGCAGAAAAGCTGTTAAAGGCTATAGTTATCAATTTTAACTAATGGTTCAAAATCACCCTTCTTGATGGCAAAACTGTAAATTATATTCAATACCACAATTACAACACTATGGTTTTGCTTAATATAAAAATGACCACTAGTTTTAAAATTGTCAAGTTTTAATCTTAATCCTACAAGACAAAAAAGATTAATATAGACACACAAAAGACCATAAAATCTATGCAAAATTGACTATTTGCCTTAAGAACTATTTTATGCAAAACCATAACTTTAATGACAAAACCATAGTTTAGTGGAAAAATCACCTTTTACAAGTTGCAATTTTGTGAAAGGGTGAGGACATGTCATAAAAGTTTAGCCGTTAGTGGATAAAGGGTGGAGGTTAGTACAAAACCATTGATTAAATGTCAATACCACTAATGCAATGTCATTACTTGTAGAGCAAACTGCCATTTGTCTGGGCATGAAAATTTGATGAAATTCAGAGATTTCTCCTTGTCCAACTAGTATTGCAAACTATCAAAACACTTCTAACATGTAAAATGGTTAGTTTGATGGAGTTTCTCCCACCGTGGTCGCTAATGTATGATAGTATTTTTGAGCTATGAATTAAAACTACCATATATAACAATTTTAACCCAAAACACAATAACAACAAAGGGAGAGAGTATGGAAGCAAATCAGAAATAATAAGGAAATTATTACCATTGCCTTGCTCCTCTTATCCTCTCTCCAAGATCTTCAAGTAGATTTTCAATGATTCTTGATTTCACTTATGGATTACTATGGATAGACTTAGAATTTTGGCATGATTTTGGCTTGATCAATGACTTTGAATATAATATGGATTGATTGATTATATTGGCATGGAGTCCTTATGGATTTATGTAGTTAATTTCTATTTAGTTCCAATGGAGGATTGGAGGTGTTTAAATAAACAAGGGAGGCATATTTTCCAATGAATTAAAAATTTATTGGAAGTTTCTAGAGAAGACTCTAGAAAAAGGGTGGAATTTTAAGGAATTTAAAATTCCTTAGAGTTTTATAGAAATGGAGATTTCTATAAAATGTGGAGGATGAGAGAAAATTCTAGAGAATAGAAGCCTCTAAGTTCATGTTAGGACTAAATGAGGATTAGAAGGGGATTAGGTGAGGGTTAAGGGCTAGGCTTATAGGAAAGCTTAGGAGTAGGTGGGTAGGTAGTTCATGGGAATTTTAAATTCCTCAATAATAGACAAGTGAGATTAATTAGTAGATAATGAGGATTTGGTAAATTAATTGATTTATGGGGGAGGGATAAGGTTAATGGATGAAGAAGAATGAAGGGGGATATGATTTAATCATTTGATTAGGACTATGGTTACAAGATTGATTAAGATAAATAACAGGATTAGTAAAATGGTTAGGGTGAGTAGATTTAGGTGCATATAGTTAGCATTATTTCTTAGCTTTGACTTAGCCTCCAAGCCCATACTTGACCATGCATGATCAAGATAGTAGTAGAGGGATTGTCATGCTACCTATAATATTATCTTCAAATGCAGTTTGTGTGATGAATATAAGGATTAAGGGTAGTTTGAAGTGTAAGAAATCTTGGAAATGAACCTTCATTTGATTAAATCTCCAAATAGGGTATTATATAAGGGTGAATTCTCATCATTTGAATTAGAATAACCACCTATAGTCAGAATGCAGGGAGACGAGGTAATCTTGATTTACTATGTCAAGACTATAAGAAAATATATGAAGAAGAACCATTTATTTTGAAAAGAACAAGATATGTATAGGATTGAAATAAGTGAAGAAGATAAATATGAATATGATATAGGTTTAAATCTCCTTAGAAGGTTGAAAACTCCATCTCAATAATGACTTGGTTGTAGTATTGAGCTAACATATGCAAACCTACAGGTCTGCATCCAATAGATGGTTGAAGTGATTATTTTGTGAGCCTGATTTGGAACCTAGAACAAATGAAATATAATATATCCATGAATAATATTCCAAGAAAGATTATAAATGAATGGGATAAGAATACCTTATCAAGAAATGCTCTCTCAAAGCTTGAGAGGTGTTGGGCCTAGACACAAACCTATAGATCTACCTTATAAAAGACATGAAAAGCATACATTTTGTCATAAGTATAGAATTATGATATTTATTTAGGGAAATAAGGACCAAAAATAAGGTTTTTATGGTTATTTAAACCTTTGGAAGATTGAGAAAATGTCAAATATCAGTAGGTTAGGGTCAAAGCATGAGGAATAGCTTAAAACCCTAGGCTTGGGTTTATTATGTTCTAAAGCTAAATGATGTTGAAGACCCATAATAAAATTACTTGAATATGTGGATAATAATTTTAAATACATAATTTATCCCTTTAAAATAAAAAAAATGCATCATAATGACTTTTCTTACTAAAACACTTAGGCTGGGTTCAAGACTGCAGGTGTGCAAGTTTGAAGAGACCAGTGTTTTGCTCAACCCATAAAAGAGAAGGCACATGGTTGGGAATGGTGTTTGGGGATGTTAAATGTATATATTTAATCTAATATTGTGGCATTATGAGGTTGGTTAGATTCATGTACTCTATGAACAATGGTTAACAAGATTAACACCTCCTAAGCTGCCTAGAAAGGCTGGAAAGACATGATGACTATTTTTATTCTCTAAATGATTCCAAATACATATAAATTGGCCTAAAATCACTTGGATAACATATTTAGGTATATTAAATACCTATTTGCATAATATTTTGGCACATGTGGAGCATAAGAACGGAAAAAATAACCTAATTGGTAGATTATAGGCCCAAATCAGGGTATAATGACTTAGTTATAACCATGTTGGAGCTTTGTATGTAGGTTAAGGTCATATTAATACGTTAATATAACTATTAAAATGTTATAAATAATCAGTTTCAATCAAATATAAATATCATAAAGGTGTTTTTCTCTAGAACCCTGTATTGAACACATACACAGAGCCCTGCAAGAGAACGTGAGTCCAATTCCAAGAATTGAAGGAAGTATGCGATGTTGATATTAGGATAAGAGTTTGATAGGAATGTAGGGTGTATTTAATTCAATATATATATTATTTTTAGGTTTATAATATTTGGATATTGAAAATAAATTCAAGGAAACCTACAACCCATCTCATAGTCCTAAAATGCATGCAAAACCTTGAAACTTGGCTTGCAAAGAAGTATGAATATGATTAAAAGACAAATGATGATTGGATAAGTTTAAATAAGTTATGTTATACCTAAAAAAGGTCTTATATAACTTTTAAATTCCATAAAACTTCTCCCATGCTTTTTTATTTGCTCTCGGCCTCCTCCGCCCTATGCTAAAACCAACTAAGGCTATAAAGTTGTATTTTGGCATAGCTTGAGTTATAAATCATTAAATTGATTAAAACATGGTAGTTTGAAATAATTTAATGTAACCTAAATTATTTTTGTGGTTTTTGAGTAGTATTTATTTTTATTATGTGGTCTATAGCAATGCATACTTGCTTTAGGCCTAATTAAGAAATATGGCTGTTGAGAAAGTGGGTCTGCCTTGAGAGCTGGGTCATGAAACTTTGGTTGAAGATAAAAAGGGATAAAGGGTACTCAAATATACCTTTATTTTTCCTTGAAGTGTTGAATATGAATCAAACCAATGAGCTTTGTGTCTAAATAGGGTTATAAGGAATATGCCTCAAGAGATCAAAACATCAGAACTATGAGAGAGATTGCAAAACAGAGATGGAAAAGTGATTGGTTGTAGGTATTAAAAAAGTTTACAAGGTATTTATATTATAATAACATGACTTTTCATCCCCTAATCACTCCTAATGGGCAGTTTCCACCTTTGAGAAGGTTATCTTCACACCAAACAACACTTGTGAAGAAGATGCTATTGGACTATTCTTTGACAATTTTCTTATTTGTAACTTGCTTCTTCATGATGTGAAACTTTTAATAGACCTCTCCTACACCCATATTTTATCTCATTCTCATTCTCTTCTATATGTATGCCTTATTTTGGCATTATAATGGATCTTTCCACCAAGAGTATGGCGTAACACTGCTCTTTTGTATGCCTATTGATTAATAAGATGACTGGATTTACCTCATGTTATGGTTGTATGTAGTGGATACCTTAAATGGTTGATATGATCATGCATAGATTAATTTCATGTTGGTTGTTGTCTTATTCTCTTTACATTCATGCAATTTGACTCATTATTGCAGATTATGAAGAGTGTTATCAAGGGTTTCATGGGGTTAGAAGTGGAAAATATCTTCCCTTCTAGTCTCTCTGACCTTACCTCTTTACAAATCATTGATGTGATAGGGTCTCTTTAAGATAAGTTTGTGTTTCTTTTTAGACTTATAGGTCTCAGTGCATATGCAAATAATTAGTAGTGCTCATAACATTTGGTGTATCACCTCCCTTTTAGTTTATAGTTTTCTATTTCCCTTTTCCTTACAAGCTAGTAGGTTAGTGATTGGTTTCAAGTGATGTATCAAGTGAGTTATCCCTATCTAGAGGTTCTCTTCAGCTATAAGGTCACCCACAACCTTTGAAGAGTTCCCATGCTATCACTTAAGTGAGGAGGTTTGAACACCCTCCTCAAAGTTGAAACTTTTGTTGATAATAGTTTTGATGTGCTCGGTGGGACAAGAGATTTCATCCATTAAAGAGTTATTGGTGTTGTTATTCATTACACCAGCCTTTAGAGGTATGAACACAAGCATCAATGGAGACTCTGAGTTCACTCAGCTAGTTTTAATTTCCCAATTATTCTTTCAAACAAGTACTCTTTATATTTTGCCTTTCTTATGAGGTTTCATCGATGATTTTGGAGTGGATTTATATTTTACTCAAGTTAATGAGACATAGTAGCAAAATGTTCATCTTTATTAGCAACATGTTGATCCTTATCAAAAGCATAATGAGCCATGTCATCCCCATGTTGAGTCATATCAATCCTACAATGAGCCTACTTACCCTCCATATGACTCTAGTTATTCATGTGACTAGCATTGCTATTAAGAGTATCATCCTTCCTCTTTTCCCCAACAACCTTACCAAGCTTGTCAACCTTCATATCAATCTAATCAATCTTGACATTAGTTATATATGCCCCCTCCCACCAAAATTCAAACTCCTTAGTAGCCTATTCATTCCCTTAATCACCTTGTCAAAACCATGATGCCCTTAGTCAACATAGTTACATTTCTACTCAGTTTATCTCAAGATTTAAACAAATTATTTTAGGCTATTAAAGGCATATGATAGAGCTTGATAGACAAAAGGAGTATAGCCTTAGTGTCCCTATTCATCTCATTAAAAATATGAAGGATTCATTACAACTAGTTAAGATTAAGTGGACATCTATTGAGAAAAAGAGTCAATAAAGAATAACCAATGACATGTTGGATATAGGTGGCTTAATTTAGTGCATAGAGGATAAGTTAGTGGTTCAAAAGAGGCATTAAGTTTAGTACCATCAGCCTTATTTTACTTCTCCTACTCCAAATTAGACCTCTTTTGATCCACTCATTCTTCTTGAAAAGACCAAATCAAGAGAGTTTCAAAGCCTCCCAAGTCCTTCACCCACTCCTCAAGTTGGAATTATCCATGAAGATCAAGATAAATTAGAATTGGAGTGTTTGATTACTACTTGGAGGGAAAAGAATGAGGAATTCTTGGCACAAAATTATCTTCCCCTTCCCAAGAACTCCCCAAAAGGTCCTTTAAAGTTCCAAGTTGGAAACAGGTGGTGGAGTCATGTGATAAGAAAAATGGCAAAGGCTTAGATTGGGAAATTGAGGCCAAAGAGGAGCCTTTGCATATTCAAGCACCACTCATCCCTCCTAAAAAACCTTAAACCTTCCCATCATGGAGGTCAATCCAAGAAAGCATCCAAAAGGATAAAGAAGTCCTTATTGAGAAGGTTGAAGTCCAAATCATATCAAGAGTTGAGGGATTGATTGTTGAATGGAAGGAGAAGAATGATAAGCTCTTTGATCTCAAAATCCTAAAGCTTACTCATGAGCTTGAGCAGCCCATTCCTGAGGAAGAACATGTTCCATAGGAGGTAAATGAATAAGGTTAAGTTGCATCTATAAGTTAGCCTCAAGAAGGATATGAGGAGGATACTCTAAGTGAATATGATGAAGGAATCATAATTGAAACACCTCTTTGTGAAGAGAAAATATAATCAGCCTTCAAAGTTGAAGAGAAAGGTGACCTTTATAGAGTACAAGTTAATCAAGTAATAATAGACCTTGAAAGGTATGACCTTTTGCAATGTGAAAAAAGTTTTGATCATATTATTGCAGTAGAAGAAGTAAATCCTAACAATTCATTAGAATTGACTAATGATTTCTTTGAGACCCAAGAACATGATCAAAGTGTTAGCGATAATTATTACATTATTTATCGATATTAGATAATACTAAATTCTTTCCATAGCGCTAAACAATTAGTTATTTTTAGTCAACTTTATTATATATATACTGCTTCATTTTACATGAATAAAATAAGAAGTTTGCTATGTGCAAATTTGTTTATGGGTCTCTCCAATCAGCCAACAATTTTGGTATTAGAGCCGAAATCCATAATAGGGTACAATATGGTGCAATGAGTTTTGAAGGGGCATCTCCAAAGTTATGGATGCCTCTGGTAATGTGAGAGATTAAATTCTATGTTGTCAATTTTAGGCTTGAAACCTAAGTGTGCCCTTGTTGAGGAGTATTTTGTGGCCAACTTCTATCATTTCCAATGAGCTTCAATTGACTGTAAACTCCATTGAATTTGTCACTATCCTGAATTCATAGTTGTGCTTTGATAGGCCAAGAAAATCTTATCAAGTCAGACGCTATTTTGTTAAATCATGCAGTGAGAGGCCTTGCAATCCAATCAGTTTTAATGTAGTAAATCTCTAATGCATGTCGAACTACCAAATTTTATTCAATTTCTATCATGTTCTACTATTCACTTCTACTGTAATCATCGATTGATCAAAGTGGTATTTGATTAGCATTTCTAACAAGGTAATTTCACCATACTTTGCTGTTGTAAATTGCAAACCAGAAATCTATCAATTGCCATTCGATATCCAAAAATGGAGAATCATTGTGTGATCTCATGAATTACCAGTGTCTAGCTCAGCTCTTTTTACGAGATCAACTTTGTTATCTCTACATGTGTTCCGTATACATCTCCTTTAAAATTGCTGTTCAATATAATCCACAGTTTGGTGTATATCTTATAAGCATTGATTTCGCATGCTGAGTTTTGTGCCATTTAGACCTGTGTATGAGCTCGAATTGTTATCAAATCTATTTCAACTACTATTTTTATCGCCATCGTACAACATTTCTATAATCTAGAGATTCTCATTAAATGTTGTATAAGCATTTCCTTCATTGCCTCCCAAGCTGTCACATCACAAATGTTTGCCACAATTCACCAGCATCCCTCAGATCGTGAAATGAATAGGTATTATTTTTAGTTCTAGTCATCATTTTTTTAGAAATTATAATTGTGTCTAGTCATTAAGTCGATTAAATATTGTTGTAGTATTTTTTTAGTAGTCATAGTTTATACAAATTATAAGTTTGGAGTCAAATTTTTGGACTCTATATATTTGTTGTTAGAAAGTAATTAAATATTACTTTCTAGTGATGAGTTTTAGTAGTGATTTGGTTTATATTAGAGGCATAATGTGGATCAATACAAGTCTTGTATTCATTTGGTATGTCAATATAGTCCATAGTTTTAAATGTTTTGTAAAAATGTCAATAAAACCTTTGTATGTTAAGAGTAGTTTTTATAGTCAAAAAAATCTCTTGTATGGATGTAATATTGGGTGACCCTGACATCTAATTTGTAATTCAAATGTTCAAATTATGTGGGGGTCTTATCTTAAAAAATAACATACAAAGATTGAGCATCCAAAACCAATCTAATGAGTAAGCATCTTCACTGAATGGAAGATGGAGGATACACAGAGGCTAGAGGATAATTGGCATCCTCTTGTGAGTCACCTACGATGGGGTCATGTCATTACGATGGTGACATTTTGTAGTGTGTTTCTTTTATGTTGTGCATGGTGTGATTGTGTAGTGTATTTGTCAATGAAGTACTCAACATTATTTTCTAGTTTGGTACCTCCTGATGAAGAACATTGTGGGAAGCAAAAGCACTGAAGAAGGGCTTGGTTCTTGTAAAAGGGTTTGTGGAAATTTGAGAAACCACAAAAGGGTATAAAATAGTTGAGACCTCCTACCACCTCTAGGTTCATGTTCAACCTGAAATAGAAAACCATATGGGTTTGTGGTAATCCAAGAAACCACTAAAGGTGTTAGTAGAGAAATGTACTCCTATCACTTCTAGGTTTGTGGTAATCCTGCAAGGAAAATCCATGGTGACACCAATACCATGAAGCCACAAAGATGGCATGCCACCTTAGAAAGTGAGCAGGCTACGTGGAGAGTGTAAATCTTTTTACAGTGTTTGAAATAAGGGGGGTTAACTATTAGGAATATGATGTTTGTAAAAACAATGTAATAAGGGTGGGGGGAATGTTAGCGATAATTATTACATTATTTATTGGTATTAGATAATACCAAATTCCTCCCATAGTGTTAAACAATAGCTATTTTCAATCAAATTTATTGTATATATACTACTTCATTTCACATGAATAAAATAAGAAGTTTTCTATGTGCAAATTTGTTTATGGGTCTCTCTAATCAGCCAACACAAAGAGGTACAAAATTTAATGCCCTCTCAATTATTATTGTGAATACCTCAATGTCAGCACCTATCAAGCTAGAAGAAAATCTAAATGAGCCAGAACCAAGTGAAGTTCAGTTAGAGGACTTGTTTGAAGTCCTAAGATTAGGTCTCACTCTTATAAAAGGAGGTTATGGTCTGATCCAGATTGAGGAAAGGTAGTTTTGTCAAGCAAACCACAAACAAGAAGAAGGCAACTCTCCAAGCTTGTCATTCAAAGAAGCTACTTTAGTTGAATTTGACTTTTTTGATGTTTTCAAGGAAGGATATCAACTTCTTGGTCCATTTTAAGAATTTTTTTCACTCTTGGAGGATAAGACAAACCTATATTATCCTTAACCTCTCAAAGAGCAAGAAACTTCACCTCTTGAAGCCAATTCTACAAGTATGTTGCAAGAAACATGTCAATCCATCCAGTTTGATTTGTTAGGGTGTGGAGCTAAAAGCTTCACCAAGGAGCACACTTTGACAGTTTCGGGTCTACACAGACACTGGCGTTGGTTAGGAGTGACCGATGTCGGCCAGGTGCAGTTGCAGAGGCACCGGCGTTGGCAGTGGGTCGGCCGGTGGCAGTCACAGGCAAGCAGCAGGAACCGACGTCGGTTACCTGTGCGTCCAAAATGCTATTTTCGAGGACAGAAGCGAGTGTTTGCATGATGAGTTTAAGTTGTAGTCTTAAGCTCACGTCTCTATTATTAGTAATATTATTTTTAGAGCCCTTATTCAAGTGGCTCAACTGTTTGTTGTAAGTGCATGCTCAAGTTTCCTAATTCTATATGTAGAATTAGATCTTCTTAGCTTTGGGTGAATTATTGTAGTAGTTCATTGTATGTGAATGTTGAAGAACAGTACATAATTGAATCAATCTAGGCTTGTTGGAGTTGATTGTTCTTGAGAGAGAGAGCTCTTGAGGAATAGAGATATATTGAGAGATCTATACATCTATGAGAGGTGTGGAAGAAAGAAGTTTCTTCAATTGTATTCCTTTTGTAAAGAGTTTGTTAATACAAGTTTTCAGGGTGGTTTCTTGTATCTCTTGTTCTTGCTGTTTATCATTCTAGTTACTTGTCTATCTGATTTAATTCCACATTTATTGCTTTCACAAGTGTAATCTATTGTTGGTTGATCCCCAACAAGTGGTATCAAAGCTCAGGTTCACTAACAGGTGGTTCAGATCTGTGTACTGTGTATTGATTACAAGTTCTCACAGGGGTTTCTACAGGGATTTTCTATTCGAGTGGGAGAAGCAATGGCAGATGAAAGTAAATTGAGAATGGAAAAGTTCAATGGCAAAAATTACCAACATTGGAGAATGCAGATAGAGGATTATCTGTAATAGAAAGATCTCTACTTACCGTTAGGTGGGGTTGCAAAGAAGCCCAAAGACATGAAGGATGAAGAATGGGAAGTTCTTGACAGAAAGGCTCTGGGGTCTATAAGACTGAGTCTAGCATCCACTGTGATATCTAATTTATCACAGTCAAAGTCTATGGTAGAGTTGATGACTACATTAGCAAATTTGTATGAAAAACCCTCAGCTTCTAATAAGGTATATCTTATGAAGCAGTTATTTAATTTGCATATGAATGAAGGTGGATCTGTTTCTACTCATCTGAATGATTTCAATGGAATTGTGAATCAATTAAGTTCAGTCAATATAGTGTTTGATGATGAAATAAAAGCTCTTTTAATATTATGTTCTTTGCCTGAAAGCTGGCATGGCTTAGTAATGGCAGTAAGTAATACTGCATCTGCATCAAATATTTTGAAAGTAGAGGATGTTGTTAGTGTTATCTTGAATGAGGAAATTCACAGGAAAAGCACAGAAGAGACATCTGGAAATGCTTTAAGTTTTGAGAGCAGGGGAAGGCAGAAAGAGAAGAGCAAGAAAGGCAGATCGAGATCCAAATCTAAGGGGAAAGACATATCTAAATCCAGAAATGGCAGAAGGCCATAATGCTGGAATTGTGGAAAGATTGGGCACATAAGCAGAGATTGTTGGTCAAAGCCTAAGGAGGACAATCAGCACGAAGGAAAGGAAGAAGCCAAGGTTGCAGGTATTGCACAAGATGATTTAATTTTCTCTCTGCATAATAATATAGAATCTTGGGTGTTAGATTCTGGTGCATCTTTTCATGCTACCCCTAACAGGGAATATTTTAGTGACTATATCCATGGAGATTTTGGAATAGTGTATCTAGGGGATGATGAGCCCTGTAAAATAATTGGCAAAGGTAAAGTGTAGTTGAAGATGCAGAATAGCAACACATGGGTGTTGAGAGATGTGATGCATGTTCCTAGCTTGAAGAGAAATTTGATTTCTGCAGAAAAGTTAGGGGATGAGGGTTGTACAGTAACTCTCACAGCAGAATCTTGGAAGGTGACCAAGGGTGCACTTGTTATGGCCAGAGGTAAGAGAGAAGGTACTCTCTATTTGTGTAATTGTGTTACTAACAAATCTCCTTCTATATTATCTACTTTAGATGTGGATGCTAAATTGTGGCACTCAAGGCTTGGCCACATGAGTGAGAAGGGGATGTCAATTCTTAAGTCCAAAGGTATGCTTTCAGATTTAAAAGGCATAGATCTAGAGTTTTGTGAGCACTGTGTATTTGGAAAACAGAAAAGGGTTAGTTTTCTCAAGACTAGGTCTACTAAGAAGAGGCATAAGTTACAGCTTGTTCACACAGACGTGTGGGGACCGACTCAGGTTACTTCCATTGGAGGATCACAATACTATGTATCTTTCATAGATGATGCTACAAGGAAGGTATGGATCTATTGTATTAGAAAAAAATCTGATGTATTTGAGACTTTTAAGATTTGGAAAGCTATGGTTGAGAATGAAATAGGTAAAAGATTGAAGTGCCTGAGATCTGACAATAATGGTGAGTTCTGCAGTTATAAGTTCAGAGATTATTGTTATATGCATGGAATTCGTAGGCAAAGGATGGTTCCAAGGACACCTCAGCAGAATGGAATTGCTGAAAGGATGAACAGGACAATAATGGAGCGTGCAAGATGTATGAGATTGCATGCCAGTTTGCCCTTACAGTTTTGGGCACAAGCTGTTGACACTGCAGTATACCTGATTAATAGAGGACCTTCTACAACTCTGGATGGTGGTATTCTAGAAGAGGCATGGATAGGTAAAAAGGTAGATCTCTCATATCTCAAAGTTTTTGGTTGTGAAGCCTTTGTGCACATAGATAAAGAAAATAGAAAGAAGCTTGATGCTATGTCTATGAGATGCACGTTTATTGGCTATGGCTCAGATGATTTTGGTTACAGATTGTGGAATCTAGAAACTAACAAGGTAATTAGGAGTCGTGATGTTGTTTTCAATGAAAGAGTGATGTATTGTGATCAGCTAAGGAAGTTGAATCAATCTAGGCAGAGCAATGGTGAATTAGATGAGGTAAAGGTCCAATATGAGCTCGCGGAAAAAAGAAATAATCACTTGCAGGAAAACACAGATATCAACGTCGACAGGGTAGGAACCAGCATCGACAGGACAAAAACCAGCGTCGGCCATACAGAGACCGACGTCGGTAGTACAGGCACTGAGGTCGGTCAAGCAGAATCGATGTCGGCCAGTAACAGGTCTGGAGGTGATCGAGGTCGGTCACTGTCAGAGAATTTGGGTGGATAGCGTGTTGTGAACGAGTCTCAGACACCCATCAGGAGGTCAGAAAGGGTGAGTAAGCCTCCAATTAGATATTCTCCTTCTTTATTTTATCTATTGCTAACTGATGGTGGAGAACCAGAGAGTTTTGAAGAAACAATACAGGTGGAGTCCAAGAGTCAGTGGGAGCGTGGCATGGTTGAGGAGTTGGAGTCCTTAAGAGAGAACCAAACATGAGATTTGGTTGAATTGCCAGCAGGTAAAAGAACATTGAAGAACAGATGGATTTACAGGTTGAAAAAATGTGAGAATGGACAGATGAGATATAAGTCCAGATTGGTAGTTAAAGGATTTGCACAAAAGCTAGGTATTGACTTTGGTGAGATTTTTTCTCCTGTTGTTAAAATGACTTCTATAAGGGTTGTAATGTCTTTGGTTGCTTTTGAGGATTTGCATCTTGAGCAACTAGATGTTAAGACAACGTTTCTTCATGGAGATTTTGATGAGGAAATATATATGGAACAGCCAGAAGGATTTGAGGTCAAAGGTAAGGAGAAGTTTGTGTGCAGATTGAAGAAAAGCTTGTATGGCCTCAAGCAAGCTCCTAGGCAATGGTACTTAAAATTTGACAGGTTTATGACTGAGCATGGCTACAGTAGGTGTCAATCTAACCATTGCATGTATTTCAAGAGATTTGATAATGGTAGATATATTATTTTATTGTTGTATGTAGATGATATGTTGGTTGCAGGATCACACATGCAGGATATCTCTGAGCTTAAAGTGAAGTTAGCTCAAACGTTTGCTATGAAGGATTTGGGAGCAGCAAAGAAAATCCTTGGCATGAGCATTAAGAGAGACAGGAAAAATCACAGGTTGATATTGTCTCAAGAAGATTATGTGGACAAGGTGTTGAAACGGTTCAATATGCAGGATGCTAAACCGGTAAGCACACCTTTGGCTGGACATTTTAAGTTGAGTAAAGAACAATGTCCTAATTCATATGATGAGGTAGAGTACATGAGTAAGGTTCCATATTCTTCTGCAGTAGGGAGTTTGATGTATGCAATGGTGTGTACTAGACCAGATATTGCCCAAGCAGTGGGAGTGGTAAGTAAGTATATGGCCAATCCAGGTAAGGAACATTGGAAAGCAGTTCAGTGGATCCTTAGATATCTGAGAGATACCAACAGTAGGCACTTGTGCTATGGAGGTTCAGATACTTCTCTACATGGTTATGTAGATTCAGATATGGCAAGTGATTTGGATGGCAGGAGGAGCACTACAGGTTATGTTTTCACTGTAGGTGGAATGGCGATTAGCTGGATATCTAAGTTGCAGAAGGTTGTTGCCTTGTCAACTACAGAAGCAGAGTATATTGCAGCCACAGAGGCTAGCAAAGAGATGATATGGATGACACGGTTCATGGATGAGCTTGGTAGGGAGCATGAGAGTTGCAAATTGTATAGTAACAGTCAGAGTGCAATCCATTTGGCTAAGAATTCAACTTTTCATTCAAGAACAAAGCACATACAGCTAAGGTACCATTTCATACGATAGGTATTGGAATATGGTGAGTTGAAGCTGGAGAAGATCCATACGGATAGGAATCCTGTTGATATGTTAACCAAGCCAGTTACAAAGGAGAAGTTGAATCTTCATTCAACTTCTATTGGTCTTCATGATTGAGTTGAAGATGGAGGAGCTAGAAGATGTTGCTGTACAGGTACTGGTGCAGCTGTTTATCTCCAAGTGGGAGATTATTAGGGTGTGGAGCTAAAAGCTTCACCAAGGAGCACACTTTGATAGTTTCAGGTCTACACAGACACCAGCGTCGGTCAGGAGCGACCGACGTCGGCCAGGTGCAGTTGCAGAGGCGCCAGCGTCGGCAATGGGTCGGCCGGTGGCGGTCACAGGCAAGCAGCAAGAACTGACGTCGGTTACCTGTGCGTCTAGAATGCTATTTCTGAGGACAAAATCGAGTGTTTGCATGATGAGTTTAAGTTGTAGTCTTAAGCTCGCGTCTCTATTATTAGTAATATTATTTTTAGAGCCCTTGTTCAAGTGGCTCAACTGTTTGTTGTAAGTGCATGCTCAAGTTTCCCTAATTCTATATGTAGAATTAGATCTTCTTAGCTTTGGGTGAATTATTGTAGTAGTTCATTGTATGTGAATGTTGAAGAACAATACAAAATTGAATCAATCCAGGCTTGTTGGAGTTGATTGTTCTTGAGAGAGAGAGCTCTTGAGGAATAGAGATCTATTGAGAGATCTATACATCTAGGAGAGGTGTGGAAGAAAGAAGTTTCTTCAATTGTATTCCTTTTGTAAAGAGTTTGTTAATACAAGTTTTCAGGGTGGTTTCTTGTATCTCTTGTTCTTGTTGTTTATCATTCTAGTTACTTGTCTATCTGATTTAATTCCACATTTATTGCTTTCACAAGTGTAATCTATTGTTGGTTGATCCCCAACATGATTCACCAACTCTTGAAGAGTTAAAAGTTTGTCATGAGGTAAAGAATGATAAGTTATATACCACTATAAGAGTATGTCCTATCAACTACTTAGCTCAATTTAAAGCCAACAAGGAGGAACAATTACCTATCATCATTTCAAAACATATAAGATGAGCCTAAACATGTCCAATATCAGCCTAAGCACACACTTTTGATTACTCATGCTTCAAGCAAGGTGGAGGAGGTGTATAATGTTGATTTATAGGAGAAAAGGTTATCAAGACCAACATACAATTTCCCCTCTCATATTCTCTCATGGCTACCATTAAGATTGCTAGTCACATGAATTTAGTGAAAAAAGGTAGCTACTTTTCCATACTAGTTAATGGTTTTGTTTAGGGTTATCTCAAATTGATAGAGTAGGTTAATATAGGGCTAATTAGTTGTTTATTATCTTATATTTCCTCTAAGTACCTTGTTACATAATGTTTTATCTTATTGATTTATTGTGTGTGTGTTATCCTTGTTTCTTATTGTTGTGTGTTGGTGGAGGCATCATAAATCATCTATATTTGTTTCAAGGCATTTGTAATCAAGTTCAGGGTCCAATCAGGTTTGAGGTTGAATAATAGGTGACTCCATGGCCCAATGGATACATAGCAAATAGTCTAGATGCATAGCAAGCATGAAATCCTAGGAGGTCACCAAAGATGTTAGCCAAAATTGGCTACCATAGGTGAGTGATATTAAAAAATTGATATATAGACCATGTTTAACTTTGTTGATAGCCCTTGAAGGTGTTGGTCTCGGTCATAATTTGTCTTGCCATGATAAAATGTGATGTCCTAGTAGTGTCTAAGGTCTCCTAGGGTGATATAACTAAACTATGAGGTCTTGGTCCTAAAAGCGACTAACCAATATTCATAACTTGACCCTTTATAAGGTGTTTAACACATTTTAAGGTATGTTTGTAAACTTTAAGGTAACTTCTTGTTTCATACTTACTGAAGTTATGCATTGTTGAACAGACACTTGTAAAGGTTTACCAAAGCAGGTTCTAACATGAAAAGAGGTATTTTATCAACATAAGATGATGATTTTAGTGTCATTAGGTGTAAATCAAGTGTTGGAAGTGTTCACATATCCAAGAAAGGACAAAAAACCTTTCATCTTCTCCATCGGGTTTCTTAGCAAGCTAAGGAAGGTAATTTTGATAAGGAATATTCATGAAAGAGGGAACATCTCAAGACCAATGCTGGTAGGTGTTGGAGGGGTTCCATATGGACTTTAAATCCATTTAATTTCTTTATAGATAGAACTTTTGTGCTTTATGAACTATCATTAAGAAGCTAAGAGCCTAAAACCCATGCAAAACCCTACAGGCTCAATTTTTCCCATTTGAATGCACTTTGGAGCTTGATAAGGGTAGAAGAATGATTGGAAAACATTATTATAAAATCAAATGACCCTCTCAATATCAAAACCATTTTTATCTTCCCATATTCGGATATGCCAATGCAAGAAATGTTGTGTTTTGCTAAGATTTATAAGATTAGACAAGTTTATTTATAAGTGTGAGGTGTTTTCTACATAAGTGACGTCTAAAGCATGTGTCAATGAGGTATAAAGATTGAAAATAGATAGGGACTTCATAAAAACCATATCTAGGCCAAAAATCACATGAATGATGGAGAGAAATGTTCATGTATAGATCTATACAGTTAAGGAAGTTTTGTATCCATGCTCTTAAGTGAAAACCTCATGTGTTGATAAGCTCAGTGCAAGATAATGTTTGAATGATGGTGTTAAATACATATCCAAGTGGTTCTCATTATTTATTAGCCTTTAATTAACCTTCAAACCCCTACTTGACCATGCATGATCAAGATAGCAGTAGAGGGACTATCATGTTGCCTATAATATTGTCTTTAAATGCATTTTATGTGATGAATATAAGGATTAAGGGTAGTTTGAAGTTTAAGAAATATTGGAAAGGAGCCTTAATTTTTTTAAGATATAAATAGGGCCTTATAGGAGGATCACTTCTCCTTCTTTGAATTAGAATAACCACCTACAATTAGAATGCATGGATATAGGGTAATCTTAATTGTCTGTGTCAAGACTAAGAAAATCTATGCAGAAAAACATTTATTTTGCATTGAAAAAGATATGTGTAGGATTGAAATAAGTGAAGAGGATAAAAATGAATATGATATAGGATTAAATCTCCTTGGAAGGTTGAAAATTCCATCTCAAGAGTGACTTGGTAGTAGTATTGAGCTAGAAGATGTAGACCTACAGGTCTGCATCCAAAAGATGGTTAAAATGATTGTTTTGTGAGCCCAAGTTGGAACTTAGAATACATAAAAAATAATGGATCCATGAATAATATTCCAATAAATATTAATCATGGATGGGATAATATGACCTCATCAAGAAATGCACTCTAAAAAGTTTAGAGGTGTTAAGCTTAGACATAGACCTATAGGTCTACCTTATAAAAGATATGAAAAGAATACATTTTGTCATAAGTCTAGAAGTCTGAGATTTATGTATGGTAATAAAGACCTTATATAAGGTTTTTGTGGTGAATAAAACCTTGGGAAGACTGATAAAATGTCAAATATCAATTTTTTAGGGTCAAAGCATGAGGAATGGCTTAAAACCCTAAGCTTGAGTTTATTAGGATCTAAAGCTAAATAATCTTCAAGACCCATAATAAAGTTACTTGAATAATTGGCTAATGATTTTAAACACTTAATAGATAATTTTTAAATAAAAATAAATGATCATAATGACTTTTCTTTCTAATAAAACTCAGACTGGGTTCAAGACTGTAGGTGTGCAAGCTCTAAGAGACAAATATTTTGCTCAACCCATACAGGAAAAGGTGCATGGTTGGGAATGGTGTTTGGGAATGTTAAATGGGTATATTTAATCCAAAATTTTGGAATTAGGATGTTTTTTAGAGTCATGTACTCTATGAAAAATGGTTAACAAGATTAACACCTCCTAAGCTACCTAGTAAGGTTGGAAAGACCCGACGACTATTTTTATCCTCAAAATGACTCCAAATGCATATAACTTGGCATAAAATAACTTGTATGAAATATTTATGTCTCTTAAATACCTATTAGATCAATATTTTTGAACATGTGGAGCATAAAAGGGAATAAAATAGCTTAATTGGCAGATTGTAGGCCCAAATCAGGGTATAGTGACTCAGTTATAAGCATGTTGAAGTTTTGTATGTAGGGTAAGGTCAAATTCATACCATAATAAAAATGTTATAGGGTTATAATTAATAATTTTCAATTAAATATATATATCATAAAAGTTTTTTGCTCTAGAACCCTGTCTTGAACACATACACATAGGCCTGCTAGAGAATGTAAGTCTAATTCCAAAAATTGAATGAAGTATGCAATGTTGGTGTTGAGATAAGAGTTTTATGGGAAATTAGGGCATTTAAAAGTCATGAGAGTCCCTAGGGGAAGGTTTAGAATTTTTGGATATTGAGAAAAATTCAAGGAAACCTACAACCTATCTTACAGTCCTAAAATGGATGCAAAACCTTGAAACTTGGCTTGCTAAAGAAGTATGAAGATGATTTAAGAACAAATGATGTTTGGAAAAGTTGAAAGAAGTGGGTTAAGACTTAAAAAAATATTATAACACTTTTAAATTCCTTACAAATTCTCCCATGCTTTTTTATTTGCTCTTAGCCTCCTTTACCCTGTGCTAAAACCAACTAGGGCTAGAAAGTTGCATTTTGGCATAACTTGAGTTCTAACCCATGAAATTGATTCAAAATTCGTAGTCTAACCTCATTTAATGTACCATAAATTATTTTGGTGGGTTTGGAGTATCAATGGATGGTATTATATGGTCTATAATATTGTAAGGTCAAATTCATACCATAATAAAAATATTATAGGGTTATAATTAATAATTTTCAATGAAATATAAATATCATAAAAGTTTTTTGCTCTAGAACCCTGTCTTGAACACATACACATAGGCCTGCTAGAGAATGTAAGTCTAATTCTAAAAATTGAATGAAGTATGCAATGTTGGTGTTGAGATAAGAGTTTAATGGGAAATTAGGGTGTTTAAAAGTCATGAGAGACCCTAGGGGAAGGTTTAGAATGTTTGGATATTGAAAAAAAAGTCAAGGAAACCTACAACCTATCTCACAGTCCTCAAATGGATGCAAAACCTTGAAACTTGGCTTGCTAAAGAAGTATGAAGATGATTTAAGAACAAATGATGTTTGTAAAAGTTGAAAGAAGTGGGTTAAGACATTAAAAAATTATTATAACACTTTTAAATTCCTTACAACTTCTCCCATGCTTTTTTATTTGCTCTTAGCCTCCTTTACCCTGTGCTAAAACCAACTAGGGCTAGAAAGTTGTATTTTGGCATAACTTGAGTTCTAACCCATGAAATTGATTCAAAATTCATAGTCTAGCCTCATTTAATGTACCATGAATTATTTTGGTGGGTTTGGAGTATCAATGGATGGTATTAAATGGTCTATAATATTGTAAGGTCAAATTCATACCATAATAAAAATATTATAGGGTTATAATTATTAATTTTCAATCAGATATAAATTTCATAAAAGTTTTTTGCTGTAGAACCCTATCTTGAACACATACACATAGGCCTGCTAGAGAATGTAAGTCTAATTCCAAAAATTGAATGAAGTATGCAATGTTGGTGTTGAGATAAGATTTTTATGGGAAATTAGGGTGTTTAAAAGTCATGAGAAACCCTAGGGGAAGGTTTAGAATATTTGGATATTGAAAAAAAAGTCAAGGAAACCTACAACCTATCTCATAGTCCTAAAATGGATGCAAAACCTTGAAACTTGGCTTGCTAAAGAAGTATGAAGATGATTTAAGAAAAAATGATGTTTGTAAAAGTTGAAAGAAGTGGGTTAAGATATTAAAAAATTATTATAACACTTTTAAATTCCTTACAACTTCTCCCATGCTTTTCTATTTGCTCTTAGCCTCCTTTACCCAGTGCTAAAACCAACTAGGGCTAGAAAGTTGCATTTTGGCATAACTTGAGTTCTAACCCAAGAAATTGATTCAAAATTCATAGTCTTGCCCCATTTAATGTACCATAAATTGTTTTGGTGGGTTTGGAGTATCAATGGATGGTATTATATGGTCTATAATATTGTAAGGTCAAATTCATACCATAATAAAAATATTATAGGGTTATAATTAATAATTTTCAATCAAATATAAATATCATAGAAGTTTTTTGCTCTAGAACCCTGTCTTGAACACATACACATAGGCCTGCTAGAGAATGTAAGTCTAACTCCAAAAATTGAATGAAGTATGCAATGTTGGTGTTGAGATAAGAGTTTTATGGGAAATTAGGGCATTTAAAAGTCATGAGAGACCCTAGGGGAAGGTTTAGAATGTTTGGATATTGAAAACAAAGTCAAGGAAACCTACAACCTATCTCATAGTCCTAAAATGGATGTAAAACCTTGAAACTTGGCTTGCTAAAGAAGTATGAAGATGATTTAAGAACAAATGATGTTTGGAAAAGTTGAAAAAAGTGGGTTAAGACATTTAAAAATTATTATAACACTTTTAAATTCCCTACAACTTCTCCCATGCTTTTAATTTGCTCTTATCCTCCTTTACCCTATGCTAAAACCAACTAGGGCTAGAAAGTTGCGTTTTGGCATAACTTGAGTTCTAACCCATGAAATTGATTCAAAATTCGTAATCTGGCCTCATTTAATGTACCATAAATTATTTTGGTGGGTTTGGTGTATCAATGGATGGTATTATATGGTCTATAATATTATAAGGTCAAATTCATACCATAATAAAAATATTATAGGGTTATAATTAATAATTTTCAATGAAATATAAATATCATAAAAGTTTTTTGCTCTAGAACCCTGTCTTGAACACATACACATAGGCCTGCTAGAGAATGTAAGTCTAATTCCAAAAATTGAATGAAGTATGCAATGTTGGTGTTGAGATAAGAGTTTTATGGGAAATTAGGGCATTTAAAAGTCATGAGAGACCCTAGGGGAAGGTTTAGAATGTTTGGATATTGAAAAAAAAGTCAAGGAAACCTACAACCTATCTCACAATCCTAAAATGGATGCAAAACCTTGAAACTTGGCTTGCTAAAGAAGTATGAAGATGATTTAAGAACAAATGATGTTTGGAAAAGTTGAAAGAAGTGGGTTAAGAAATTAAAAAATTATTATAACACTTTTAAATTCCTTACAACTTCTCCTATGCTTTTTTATTTGCTCTTAGCCTCCTTTACCATGTGCTAAAACCAACTAGGGCTAGAAAGTTGCATTTTGGCATAACTTGAGTTCTAACCCATGAAATTGATTCAAAATTTGTAGTCTAGCCTCATTTAATGTACCATAAGTTATTTTGGCAGGTTTGGAGTATCAATGGATGGTATTATATGGTCTATAATATTGTAGGCTTGCTTTAGGCTTAATTAGGCCTAATTAGGAAATATGGGTGTTGAGAAAGTGGGTTTACATTGAGAGTTGGGTCATGAAACTTTAAATGAAGATGAAAGGGGATAAGTGGTACTAAAATATACTTTTATTTTCCCTTTAAGTGCTGAATATAACTCAATCCAAGGATCTTTGTGTCTAAATAGGGCTACAAGGAGTAGGCCTCAAGAGAGCAAAACATGAAAACTATGAGAGAGATTGCAGAATAAAGATGAAAAAATGATTGGTTTTAGGTATTTAATGAGTGTCCAAGGTATTTATATTCTAAGAACATGAATTTTTATCTCCTAATCACTCCTAATGGGCAGCTTCAAGAGCTCAAATGTGATTCACCAAGGTGATGAAGCATCTCTTATGCCACCTTTGAGAAGGTTATCGTCACAACAAATAAAACTTGTGAAGAAGATGCTATTGGACTATCCTTTGAAAATTTTCTTGTTTGTAACTTGCTTATTCATGATGTGACACTTTTCATAGACCTCTCCTACGCCCATCTTCTTTCTCCTTCTCATTTTATTCTATTTGTACGCCTAATTTTAGCATTATAGTGGATCCTTCCACTAGGAGTATGGCATAGCCATGCTCTTTTATATGCCTATTGATTAATAAGATGACTAATTTGACCTCCTTTTATGGTTGTATATAGTGTATACCTTGAATGGTTGATATGATCAAGCATAGATTAAGTTCATCTTAATTGTTGTCTCATTTTCTTTACCTTCATGTAGTTTGATTCATTGTTGCAGGTTGTGAAGAGTGTCATCAGGGGTTTCATGATGTTAGAAGTGGAAAATATCTTCCCTTCTAGTCTCACTTGACCTTACCTCTTTTCAAATCATTGATGTGATAGGGTCTCTTTAAGACAAGTGTATGTTTCTTATAGTCTTATAGGTCTTATTACACATGCAAATCAGTGGTAGTGGTCATAACATTTGGTGTATCACCTCCCTTTTAGTTTATAGTTTTATTTTTCACTTTTAATTTCAAGATAGTAGGTTAGTGATTGGTTTTAAGTGATGCATAAATGGAGCTATCCCTATCTAGAGGTTCTCTTTAGTTGTAAGGTCACCCACAACCTTTGAAGAGTTCTCATGCTATCACTTAATTGAGGAAGATTGAACACCCTCCTCAAAGGTGCAAATTTTGTTGATAAAAATATTGTAGACCACTAAGGCTTATGGAGACTAGTCATTCACTACAATAGTAGGGGATCATGAAATGACATCAATAATTGACTTTGATCACATCTATCAGATCTTGTGCAACTAGGCATAATTTATTTATAAAATAAATGTAGCCTTAAACATTAGTGATATTTTACTTTTTTCCTACATGTACTTAAAATTTGATTGCCCTTTAAATACAAGACAATTTTTTCACATTAATTTCACATAATGACAACGATGAAGGAACATAGTACTACTTGTCTTATTATGTAGAGGCAAAAAATAAATTAACCATAATTTTCATAGATGAGGAAAACTTGGTTTATCCTATTGGATCTATGGTGGTTAGATGAACTAGGCTCACTTTCATAAGAAAGTAAAACAATGGTTATTTGAGGACTTTAAATTGAATAGGGTGTTAATAACCTCACAAATACTCATATAAATATTCAAAAATATAATGGATCTCAAGACAAAATATATTAGTGGGCCAAGATTCCCAAATATGTAAGACAAAATAAATTGATAACCCTTAAGGTAGGGTTACAACATACAATATTCCTTTAGTAAGGCATAAATCCATAATTATACTTCAATAAAAGACACCAAAACTTATTTTATACCCATTAAAATGATATTCCTCTCCTTATATAGACCTCTATCACTAATAATCTTTGGGTACAGTCCTAATCCCAATGTAGGTCAACTCGTTGCCCAATATAATTAATACCACAAGTTACATATATGAATCCATATAATATACCCATTAAGAGGATGTGTGCCACATGTCAGCATCTCCACATTTTAAAAAATATCATGTCTTTAGGTACATTACAATGTTTCTAATATCTTTTCATCTATTTCAGTCAAATACCTTGGTGTATTATCCTTGGAGGTGTGGGTGTAGGAGCTACATTATTATTAAATTAATGGTGTTAGCATTTCAACCATAGTAGGGATGTTCAAGCATTTGTTAACATTAGACTCTACAAGGAAAATAAATTCCTCTTCATTAGGAGATAGATCAATTGAGATCATTGCATGATGTTGAGTATCATCATGCTCAAAAAATTCATTATAGATAGATGTTTCATTATATTGTTTTTCTCCATGTGTTTCATCACTCAATATAAATTCATTAGTTACATTTTATATATATTGAGTATCATCATTCAACAATGATTGATTAACTTGTATCTCATTTGAATATGTACCTAAATCAAATTCTATACAACATGCCATGTTATTTTTAATTGAAATATTACTTGGTGTGGAAGAAGTACCTTCATCTTCTCTAGAAGATCTTATAGATGCTCTTCTATTTCCTTGTATTTTTCTCCCTTTCCTTCAATTTCTTCATTTGTTAGCTCCTTAATCGATCTTTCGGTGGCTACCTAACCCCATGATCTATCTTTAAATTTTTAAGTCCAATTAGGATAAAAATTGATGAGTTTATACTAGTTAAGACAAAGTAAATGAAGAATATGTAGACTCTCAGCTATAAAATCTAGTTCAAAGTTTGTAAAATGCGAAATGCTAGAATAGAATTATTGGAGATGAGCATTTGTATAGAATTTTTGAGGGACTACAATGGCCATACACCCTTTTAAGTAGCACACACATCCTTTTAAGTTGTAGAAAGCAATGGATTTATGCATTAAATAAGGTTTTTAACTTCTATAACGGGTGCACACCCTTCTGTAAAGGGCGTGCACCCTTTGTAGAAGGGCGTACATCCTATATAAGTATATTAATTTTAATTTTATGAGTTTCCATCTAAAAGTGCTTTGGTTTTAGGTTTGGGGGATCAAACCTAGTATAAAACCCTGCCATAAATCAACTAACGTGACTTTTGTTAAATTTATGTCTATTTTTTATCTTCACAGACACATTTGAGTAGGCAGATTTATTTATTTAAAAAAAATTATATAAGTTTGTAGGTGGGAGAACATAGTTTTTGAACATATAGTTATTTTTAATGTTAAATAATTATTTTTAATTATTTCTTAATTTCTACTCAACATACTTGTTATGGTTCATGCATATATCATTACAAATAGTTTAATTTTTTTTTCATTGTTGATACTTTTTTTATAAAAAATATATCTTAAAAATATACACATCATTGGCTATGCTTTAAAAAATTATGAATTTAAGGTCAAAAAATTGTGTTAGTACACTTGTAATTTCAAATTTTCAGCTTTTCTTGACTTGTAAAATTATTTAAAACACACACACACACACACACACACACACACACACACACACACACACACACACACACACACACACACACACACACACACACACACACACACACACTTATAATTTCAAATTTTTAGCTTTCTCGACTTGTAAAATATATATATATATATATATATATATATATATATATATATATATATATATATATATATATATATATAAGTACACTTGTAATTTCAAATTTTCAGCTTTCTTGACTTGTAAAATTATTTAAAACACACACCCACACACACACACACACACACACACACACACACACATAAGTACACTTGTAATTTCAAAATTTCAGCTTTCTTGACTTGTAAAATTATTTAAAACACACACCCACACACCCACACACACACACACACACATGAAAACATATTATATAAATACTTGGACATTTCCTCTATCCATATATGCAATTCCATACAAAAATTCATTCATTTACTCCAAAAAATATGTGTCCATACACATGTTGTTTACTTATTTTTCCATAAAAAAGTACTATGACATTATCAGAAATGCATCGATTTTGCTTGATTTTCTCATCAAGGTATCCTTTATATATATATATTTATATATATCATTAAAAATTATACATTTTATCTTCTAAAGTTATTATAGAATTCTATGTTCAAGTGTCCCTAAAAGTCTTTCCAAGTTTAAGTATTGTTATTTTTAGAAGAAAAAAAGTGACACTTTAAGCCATTACTTTTGTCTCCCATTACCCTACATCCACCCAAGGGAAGGATGGAAGCCATAAAGCCATTTATAATTTTAAAATGAATAGTAAATTTACAATAACCAAATTTTTGCCTTGCATTATGTTAAAAAAATAGCTTTTTATGGGATGAACATTTTAGATCAACCTTTTAATCCTTTTTTATGTTGGTTTAAGAATAACCTTGTGCAAGGATCCATCAATAATGTTCTTATGATTGTATTGTAGACATTAAATTTAAATTATATAGAACCTCAGTATTGTATACTTGGCAAGTACTTCTCATGGTTGTACCCTTCAGTTCTAAGACCTTGATGATGTTGAAAGGCTCACATCTGCTATCTTTTGTGCCTATTGCTTATCTCTTAATCTAACCATGTGTTATTCTGATGACTAGGCTTTTTATGCTGCTCAAAATGCTACAAATTTTCTTATTGTCATCTTTTAAAAGTTTTGGACCTATACCTATTTTCCAACTTCCCAGACACTTGTATCTCAGCTAGAAGCCTACATCAATGCTAGTGTCTTATGCCAAACTAAATGTCTAGTGCCCTAAACTCATCAAAATTTCAAATGAAATGTATCCTAAAGTTCATCCTAAGTGTTTTAATGTGAGATATTTTCAAAATGGATTGGTAAAAATACAATTTCAACCCTCATTCATTCCTCACCTAACACATACCTCACAACTCACAAGGTAAATTACCAAGAACACTCAATCAAGCATTCAAGTGAGCAAAGCTTCCCTATTCTTTCCTATTTCAATATCAGTCATAGGGATAACATGCCTAAATGTCTGAAGTACTAAAATATCATTCCATGAGCCATATTTTCAAAGTTATAAAATAGGTCACTCTATATACTTGTTTATCACATATTGCATCCTTATGCACACACAAGCTAACACATAGGAGAAAACTAAATACGTATGAGGCCCTCTTTAGAGTATTGGATATGTAGGTAGTACTCATTAATAAAGGGGTCTTTGAGACAACTCGACACCATGTGCCCACTAATCCATTTTTCCATAGTCACTCCAAGGGTGAAGAAGTTGGGGTTTTATCATTTGACAAAAAATGATAATTGGTGCACGAGATTCAAATACACCAAATTAAAGGTGATAAAAAACCTAGAAAGATCTAATAATTTACACTTAGATCTAGTTGATGTTATATACTAGACACATGCATCAAACTCAAACACCAATGCCAACACAACTATCTAGATTCAAAACAAGCGTCTGAGGCCACAAAATGCAAAATTATAAAATCTGATGATTAATCCAGAATCTAGATCCAATCCACTTCCACATAATTCCATATCAGATCTGTATGTTTACAATAAACCAACTAAGTAATCTTGTTTATAATTTATTTTAATATCAATCAATATATATATACTTTTTTCTTTTTAACATATTTCAGCATTAAAATTCAAAATATTGTTTATCTAAGTTTGTAAATTAATTAGCCTGTTATAGATTTATTTATCACCCTTGTGCTTATTCATTTATATAATATTACCTTAAATTATATTTATCCATCTCAATTTATAGTTAAACATGTACATTCCTTGTTCTCTAGTACATGTTCTAGGAGAGCCTTCGATTTATTCAATGTTCTAATATGTGGTTTCAAATGCCTTTGGGTTTGATTGAAACTCTAAAACTAAAAGAGGGTTGCCACGAATTTATTATTACATCATATCAACTACTTCTTCTTATTACACTTGAATTATTTCCTCCTCATATAAATAAGGTGTTGAGAAACAATCCTTTTATTCCATCTTCATGTTTTCTTCCTCTTCTACAATTTCAAAACTCATGACACCATGATCTTCAGAAGGCATATATTTCCCTATCTTCTTGACTTCAAGGATTCTCAAGGATATATACTAAATAAGGTATAAAAGGGGAAAGGCAAGAAAGTATTCACTTTGGTAGGAAAATAAAAAGGCAAAATTTTTATTATTGAAGTGGGGAAAACTGAATTTTTCATTATTGTCTTCAAAATTTACCCATCACATCTCCTTATCTTCTCTTGTAGTCAAAGTTAACACTTCAATTAGTTTAACATGTTTCTGATCATAATCACTACACATCTCCTTTTTAACAGTGTGTAACTTATGATTCAAATGTTTCTATTCATGCCCTTTGAAATAACCCAATTACAAACTTGAAGTAGGTTCTTTAATGATTTCCTTCCCTAGAGTTGAACTATTAGAACCTTCTTTGAAGTAGTGATTGAAGAATGATTCTTTTAATGTAGGGGTATTTTTTTTTGTACTAAAGACCAAATCATCATGCATAATGCTAAGATATTCTTATTCCTATGTTTAATCATTTTTTTTAATGTCTCGATGTAAGCATACATATCCTTTATTTATTTGCACATCCACTTTGTGACTACTAGGATCCATGAACATATGATCATTTTCCTCATAATAGAGAATTTAATTATTTTTTGTATAAAATATATTCATAGAACTCTATTAAACACTAATAATAATCTCAAGAAAATTAAAAATCCACTTTTATGCATTCCTTAGTAACTTGATTTTTTCCAAAAGTAATTATTGTAGAAGAAAAAAAGTTGATTGTTCACAAAGGAAGTCTTCATTTGAAGATTCTAAGAAATTATATGGAACAAAGACTTCATGGTGCTGAAAATATTCATGAACTTCTTCTTCAATATGTGTTTCATTTATTGTCTCATCACCATAATAAGTGAAAACACCATTGCATGTTGATTCTTTTTAGTTTGAGTTTGTTTATTTTGTTCGTGTAAGAAATATAATCTCCTTTAAAGTTATTTCAAAAGAAGCTTAGACTTGTGATCTTGGAGGGAGTCTAACTTCATATTTTAAACATATGTAATATTATTTTTTAATTTATTCTTCAATGATTTGACCTCAACAACATCAGTTTCAATAATCATATCCATATTTGGTTTAGCCTACTTCCTAAATATTTTCTTGTTTTTTCTTCATGAGAGATGTTGCCAAAATATTATTCAATTGTTGCAGGTGAAGAATTGAGTCATACCTTTGGATCCTCAGATTTAGTTCAATAGGGATAATTAATTTTATAGGGAGATAAAAAAAATTATTCGCTACTTCATAAAGAAATATTTTTGATTCATCATCATTATTCAAAAAATGCAAGTGACACACTCTAGTAACTTATTCATCTTGTAGTGTAATCAATGGTCCCTTAGACAATTATAGTTTACCCAATACTATGAAATTGAAATAATCAAGAATAGTTATTTTTTTCCTTTCTTCCTTATTCAAAATATGGTGTGCATGGAAAGGATTCTTTAGTTGATTTTTTTCTTCATGACAAGTTCCATTTCATGTCCATCTTTTGAAACATTTGAAGTGTGCCTTTCAACATCATATTTATTTAAAATACATAATAAAATAATGTCATCTTAAAATTCAATGTCTTGTTGTGTTGCATATTCCATGTCACACACTTTGTTTCTCTTCAATATGAAATGAATTTCTAGATTAAAAAAAACAACAAAGAGGTAAAATTGATTTTTGGAGCTCGATTGGTTAGCATGAGGAATCAACCTTAGCCATTTTTTGAAGTGTCCTAAAAACTATCTCATGTTCTCTTCTTATTTATAATGAACATGGAAAGATGGAAAATAGTACACATATATCCATGGTTGTTTTGAATCTATATAATAACTTATTTTTTACTATGTTCCAATCCATGATGCATCCATATTTCAGGGCTCAGAACTAGTTAAAAATAGGTCTAATGAGAGTTTCAATAAAAAGTCTCATAGAGACATTTTATTTAGTAACTTATAGAATACCACATGTCATGATGAAAGCAAAGATGTGATCATCCATATCTTGAGAATCCTCTCTAGAAAACTTTAGAGAGTTATTCCTTGAACTCAAACATAGATCACTGTGTTAGGCCAAAGCCAAAGGCTTGAAACAACTTCCCATTTTATAGGGAGAACAATTATATTGGATAAAACCAAAATTGTTTATTAAATAAAAAGGTATAGGCACCAAGTACCTCTCTTTAGCAAAATAACTAATCTCCATTCCATGGGAGGCTCCTTACAATATTTTGAAGTCAAATGCACAAAGCACTTCGATTCCTAATAGAGTCATAAAAAAATGTTGTAAAGACTTTATGTCACCATTCTTTCTTTATTTATTTCATAAAATAACTCAAAAAGAAATGGCATAAGAATGTAACACTGGAAAACTCACCATTATATGGGTTATTTTTATCTACATTTGAGACGGGTAACTACTTCATATGATAGTAGTGTTTTATGATTTTTCAATACTTTTAAATTGAAAGTAAAAAAAGGAAACAAAAATGGAAATATAGAAATCTAAAAATATAAAAATGGAAGGAGAATTTTAAGACACTAAAATTAACATTTAATGCTAAAATAATGCACTTATGACCATCTATTATGCACACTTAACCTATGCTAAATTTCATAGTTTTGAATCACTATTCCTCTACTTCTATATAAATGACCCTCTATATTAAGGAAATTCTAATACTAAATGTTCATATTGATTATTTCAAGTAGCCTAGACTCATTACTTGACTGATTCATTCTTTTGATTTGATTGTCTTTGTTCTTCAGATGAAACTACTCCTTCAAGACAATCTCGCAAGCCAATTATGTTTGAATCCACTAGTTTTATCCTCCCACCAATTACAGACTAGTTTCCCAAATATAAATTCATCCCAATGGGTCATTCCATTGTTTCACGAGTCAAATTTGAGGAAATACTGAAAGTTCCACTATATAATCATATTTTATACCCATTTGTTGAGGGGCTTCTATTACTGAAAACACCACAATATCTAACTACACATTGAGAGAAAAATACCTATTCTTCTCAATTCTGAGTCCATATAGCCCAAGAATCCTTGAGCTAGATTTAAAGACAACAATAAGTTATCAAGTCATTTTTCAATCACATAATCACATCGATATTAAACCAACATATATCATTTCACCAATATTATACATACAACATTGTAGCATGGGAGAATTACATGAAGTTTGATCCCTCTTTGAAGTTTTGTATGCATGTAGTACTCAACACACAAAGTGTTGAGGTCATGCAAAACCCAAACCCCTTTCCCATTTCCCCCATTTTAAAGTGTTTTCCCATTTTTTCATTGATCTAGGGTTTCAAGTGAAAAATAAGGCATATAATGACTCTCACAATGAAACAAAGGCATATGATTAGACACATGATCTATAGTCAAAATTGCATATGTTAAAATTTAAATAGAGATAAAAAACCATGAAGGATGAAGCCACACCATATAGATAGTAATGTAGGATGACCAAGTACAAACAATGTGACCTTGTCCCATATTAACATAGATCCCTGTTCTTGATTCATAACAACCTCACACATCCTTACAATCATTTTCATAATCACTATTGCAATCCTACAACCCTGATTTCTAGATAAGTCATATATTTCTTAGTAATTTATCCTTTTAATTTTTTTTTAAAAATAATAAGTTGAAATTAGTTTAAGCATGATTATTATGTATCTTATAATTTTTTATTTACTCAATAGTTTGTCATAATTAGATTAAATCCCTAACTCAAATTTAGATAAAACATATTGGTGAACCCATTTATTGTTAAATATTGAAAAACCCTAACCATTCATGTTGCTATGGTTTATTTTCTTATTTTTATTGTTTCCAATTATTGTATTAGGGTTTTTAGATTTAGTAAATTCTTTACTAAAAATAATCTTTCAAGTTTCTATTTCACATTTTATGCAATCTAAGAAAGTTGTTTCTACCTCTCTTAGAATAAATGTTGGACTATGTGATACTCAAGTTGAGCATATTCAAATTTATTTTCATAAATCACATAAAATGGATAAGAACAAGGGTATATGTATTTATGTAGGATATTTATTTAACCATTTATCTTTTTTTTGTTTTTTGTACATTAGGGAAGTTTATCCCACATGTATTGGGATGTTGGCTCCTTGCCTTTATTCCACCTATTTAAGAGAAGTTAGTCCCACATGCATGGGATGGTTGGGATTCTCCTAACTTCCACCTATATGTACATCCCTTTATGAGCTTTACTCATATGGAATATTTGGAGTCTTTTGGATTATGGTGAGCTAATTAGCTAGGATTTGTGTAAGTTGTGAGCTGTGACAACTTTGAGAGTTGTGAGCTTAGTGAGATGTAAGCTTTGATTCTTTTTACACAATCCATCTCCATTTCTGAATACATCTATTATAGTTTTTCTCATTACTTGATATGTAAGCTTAACGAATTTGAGTGTTTGATCTTCCATTCATCAGTCTTGGACATCCATTATTAGATGAATCTTATAATATTAGGATCTTAAGATAATAATGAACAAGTTGAATATATAGCAGTGCATGAAAATATTTTCAAACTTGAACAATATAATTAAGATAACATTGATTCTTAAGATGAGCATCAAGATGTAGTGCCACTCAAAAATGATGAATAAACAAAGTCTAATAAAGTCCATGTTATTAAGAAAATTTGACAAAAAATTTGTGAACAATATCATGATTATCATATTATTTTTCAAACACTTTTGAAAGATAAAAGTGCAAGCATGATGTATCATCCCATTTTTGCTATGTCAAGACTTATGGCACTTGTCAATGGTTATCATCACAACACATAATTAATGATGTTTATTATATATGTGATCAGGGATTGATTTGCTTAATATGATTTAGGTGATTCAATTCATTGTTGTTATCATAATTTTTTATACATTTATGTGTAATAATCATTAATATCTTTCTTTTACTATCATGTGATTTGGATATCATGACATGGATAACTACCATTTTTTTACTTATCTATGATGTAGGTACAACCCTCAGTGTGAGGGAGAACATAATTGGAGAGGATATTCTAGATGCATACCATGGAAAAAAAAGAGATAATCTCATAGAACAAGATCTAATATTGACAAATAAAGACCTCTACCCTCACCTGTATTGGTGCAAAAGTGATCATCTAATTTGATGATTTCTTAGATTTTATTAGCATTGGTTTGTCATCTATTTTATAATGTGGATATAGATTCATTTAAGGAATTATAGAATCCTTATCAGGCTTACACTTTTGGTCAACCAGTCTTGTCGACATATTTCATCACATTTTACGACTGTGAGATCCATGCTCTATAGGTCCCTAGGTCTAGAACTTCATGGTTATCTATGGGTCATTATTAGTTAAATGAATATGTCCTTTAGTTACCATGAGATTGATTGAACTTGTTGTAAATTAAAGTCTTAAGGTTGAGTTTTGGGTTACCTTTATGTCACATCATATAGCGAGTATTTTCCTTTTCACAATAATTGCATAAGGACCACCTTTTGATGTTTTACCTAACCAATTAGCGGTCTGTGGCTATGTTTCATATTAAAGTGATATAAATTTATGTGGTTTTTATGGTATAAAATGTTAAATAAAAATTTAAACAACATTGAATGTGTGAGAACATATAATAAATTTCAAATCATACTGAAAGGCTTAAGACAATTGGATTAAGAATGGCATAACATTGACATTATCTGAATCATTGAAAATAAGAATTTTAATTCAACCTAATTCTGCCACATGTTTCAAAACCATTAAATATTTAAGAAAACTTAAAGAAAAGACATTTTTTTTCCAAAGGACCACATGTGTGCTATGTCAAACTAGGAGTTATTTCAAATTAAAACCCTTATTTTCAAGCAAAGGCATGAAATTGCAACATGAACTACTCAATATATATTTTAATGCAAAGAAATTACTTTTAAATTAAATTCTTCAACCATTAATATTTCACCAACTACACGACCTTTGTGGTAGAATAAAATAATCCATTATTTTAGATATATAATGTGAGGAAGCACCATACAGGAGGATGGATTGATAGATTATTTATGTTTTGAGAAATTTTCCTTGGTTGAGGAGAGTCATTCTACATATAAAGAGAGATGATGTGCCATATTGGAGGTAGTTAAAATATTATCTCTCAAGGAGGAAGATGCCCTTTCCCTTTGGGTTAGACTGAAGAAGATGTGATGTAATGGTGAAGAGAAAATTTGAGGTTTATGTTTTTATAAGGAGGAATATTTTAAAGATGCCATTTCCAAGTTCAAAAGACCAAACTAGGATGCCATTGGATTTGGTAGAAGAGGAAACTTACTTGAGGGGAGCATATCAAGTAGAAGGAAGAGTGTGAGTAGTAGGAGGAAGGAAGGACACAAATCTATAAATGAGGAATTACCTGATAAAAATAAATAGAAAGTAATTTGAGTATGCCCAACTCCTTATAAACTATGGATGAATTATATTTATGGTCTGATTTTGAAAAACACTATATTTTACATTTTACACTGCACCTTTCTATTTATTTTCATAGATATCTAGTTTGATATAAGTATGTATAAACAACTAATTATATGGGATGCTTCCATTACCTCACATGTCATTTAGGACACCATTTTTCCCTTTTTCACTACATCATACTCCTCTGAGCAAGACCTTACCCATGGCTACATATTAATCATCTTGGACTATATTTTGCTGAGCTAGTTTTGTCATTTAGTAGCTTTGTCTTATTATTAGCTTTGTTTTATCTTTATAGACTTCATTTTATAATTTTTTTGATGAAACATATCTATATATTAATAAAAATATATAATATACAAATAATTCACAAAAAATAGGTGGTATGGAAGAATGCCTCGAGCCAAACTAGGCCATGCTTAGGAACAAGTCGCAAAAGATACAATAAACATCACTAGGCCCTATCTAGGAATGAGTTGTCAAAACAATATATAAAAAAAAGGAAACATAATTAAGTTGCTAATGCAAGGCTAGAAGGTGGGGGATCCATATCATTTGGACTTGAACCTGAGCTAGGCAAGTCATTATCATCTATAATTGGCTCCCAACCAAAAGTCTGAGCAGTGTCCTTATCATCTTCCTATTTTTGAGTAGGAGAAATAGCAAGAGAGAGCATGTGGATCTTATCCAACATGTCTATTCAACCTCTAGGAGTCACCCCCAAGCATCTAGATGCACAAGAGGAGGAGGAGCACCCCAACCATCCTGCCTAGTAGGGGAACAAGGTAGGGGCTACCACCCTCACTACTATAAAAGAGGAGACATACACTAATAAAAAATGATACTATGAGAATGGTGCCAAGATTGGCTAAATTGATGACCACCTCTGGGAGGAGGACTAGCATTTATTCTAGTAGCTATATTATCCCTAGGTAGGGAAGGAGGAATCCATGCCATAACATAAGGAGCATCTCCCCAATGAGTGAGAAGGTCCTGAAGATGGCCAAGATCTATGGATACTTTATTACCCTGTACTTGAATCTACAAAAGCACATTAGAAATAATGGAAGCTTTTTTGAAAGCAAAAAAATTAAAATCTAAAGAAACATTGCTAAACACTGCATATTTATTTCTTTCCATAACCAAAATAGAATCTCCACTCTAAAAGTATACCAGAATTGGGTGTATTTAAAAGGCAAGGTGAGTTTATCTCTAAGAAGGATATGCTACCACTAAAAAACTTGGACTGTAAAGGCATAAAAAGGTCATGAATCCACAACTAAACTCATTGGGATTTGGAGTAGTGATAGAATAAATGAGGGAGAGTTTCTAGATGGCCATAAAAAGGACATTTGGGAAGGAAAATTCTTAAATGCACAAGCCTTCTGCCTATAGGCAAACCCTGATACAACACACACCAAGTGAAGTGAGCTAACTTAGGCTCCAAGCAAGCCTCCCAGATAGTTTGAAAGTAGAAACACTAGGTATGAACTAAATAATGAAGACCCCAATGAGAATTAAGCTTGTCCACCATAGGCATATGGGGAGTAAGCCACCCATAGCCAATTCAGGGAGTGTAATTAAGAAATGGAGTTTCCACATACCATTTTTAGTCCTTCCACCAAGGACAACGAAAATAATAGAGATTTTGTGTAACATTGAAGGTGGAAAAGAACTAAAGATTTCTTCATAAGACTCTCTATCAAAAATGGCTAATTAAAATTTGGTTTTCACCTATTCCCAAGATAGCCAAGAGTGAGATTGCTTACAAAAGATATCTTGGATAGTATGAATGCCTCTATGAAACAAGTTGTGAGCATTGATTCAAGGAACCTTAGCCATAGGAACTTCATTGAAATTGATAATAGGTGGCCACCATAGAGAATGCGAGTTAATGGACAACCCATCTCATAAACCTAAGCCATTTTAGAGAAGCAATGGTTTGATTTTTTCCCATGCTTTCTATATACTTTTAGCAACAAAGGACCCTGTAATTTGAACAAGGGTTTTGATGATGAGCATATTGGAGAAATCAAGTCCTTTTCTAGGATTTTTTGCCTCTAGGAAGGCCTGAAGAGATGCAATGCTAAAACAACACCTTCCAATCTTCTTTGCCTTCAATGGCTCACATAATCCCCTTGGCACATAAGGAAAATATTTGATGAGGAATGTCGATGAGACCCATACATATGGAATCCTATGAGAGGCAACAATACTCCCAAGCAACTCTATGGAAGCCATGGCCATGGGAAGAATTGGCCCAAAGAAATTCCTTGAGAAGATTTCCAAGTTTATGGTAAGAATTCATGGAAGGCACCCAACATGATGAGTAGCAGACATGGGTAGTTGCAAGCACTTTTAAGCAAATTTGAAATTTTCATACTAATGTTAAGGGCTTAGTAACCTAATGCTCTAGCTTCTTTGCCACTCTGTCAACCACATATTGACACAACACTGGCGAAGATGCCTCAAAATGAAAAGAAATGCCAAGAAACTTGAAAATTTCATCATGTTGAATCTAGGCCCACCCATACTTAATATCCCACATTAGCAGAGGGAGGTATGACTTCCTATAACATCTAGTTTTTTCCCATTGGATGCTTGAGTCAGAGGCAAGGCAGAAGGTGTTGAGACACTACAAGGCATTGTCCACATTATCCTCTTCAATAATAGTAAGGAAAGAATCATCAACAAGGTGGACATTTAGTAATTGCATATCTTTTTGAGGGTTTTCTATATCTGGTAGGAGATTAGTTCCTTTGACAAGGCCCATAGCTTGGGCATTGCTAAGAAGATATCCAAAACCCTCCATTATAAGCCATATAGGGTAGTTGCCAAGGGGCATCCTTGATGAATAGACTGAAACAATCCAAATTATTCTAACATAACTCCATTAATAGAGAGGATAGTCAAGGCATATGAAAAAAGCATATGGATGGTTTGAATGAAATTTAGACCAAATCCTAGGGATTTAAGCATAGCCAAGATGAAAGGCCACTCAATATGTTCATAATATTTTTCATAGTCATTTATTATGAACATAGATTTTCAATTAGATCTCCTAACCTAGTACATTCCTTCCCAAACTACAATAATATTGTCTAATATATACTTACTTTTGATGAATCCTATTTGCTCAGGGCAAATAATGTGCAGTAATAGATTACACAATCAAAGTGATAAATTGTTAACAATGATTTTGTAAGAAACATTCAAAAGGGTGATCGACTACCAATTATAAATCAATTCATGATCCCCTTGTTTAGGTATGAATTTAATGTTTCCTTTATTTATATGCTTCCCTAGAGAATGTTTACGAAAGGCTTCTTGATAGATATGGTGTAAGTCTAAACTCATAAGGTCCTAAAGAGTTTTATAAAATTCATAAGGGAAGCCATCAATACCTAAATCTTTATCATTCTCCATATGGGCCACTACCTTTTAAAGACTATCCATAGTGATGAGCCTATCACATGTAACTCGCTGAGTGGGAGTGAGTTTGCATGGCACCATTGTGAAGCACTACTAAAGGGATACATCATGCTCTTCAAAAGACATTTGAGATTTGAACACCTGTTGATAATGATGAACAAAAGATTGAATAATCTGTAGCATCTTTGATAATCTCCTACCGGCATTAGAGATCGCCTAAATTTACTGCTTTGAGTTTTTAGCTTTAAGCATTTAAAAGAACTCTTTGAAGGCTTTGCCCCCTATCTTGAGCTAGTCAAGTTTGGATTTGATTTGAGGTCCCTAGGCATTTTAGTTGTCTACAATCTAGATGTCATGTCATAAAGAATAGAATCTAACCTAAAAGATCTCATTGAAGGGATTTTTTTCCATGGTTGAAGTTGCATGGCTAAACTCTGAGGAAGTAGAAAAGTAAGAGTGTCATCAAATTTTAGCAAGTTGGTAGCCACAGATTCTTAGAAAGTGAGAAGTTCTTCTGATGGCATCATTCCACTAGAGAATCCAAATAGAGTTTTGGGTCATATGAGGATCCAGATTCTAAACTCTATGAATGTGAGCCATAGTGGGCCCATGCTTGAGTAAGGAGGTATTAATGAAGAATTAGGATTTATGAACCTTGGGTTTTGTAAACTACCATGTCACTTGAAACCTAATGGGGTAGTGATCAGAAAGCCAAAAATCTAGTAGAGCTTGCATCAGAGGAGAAAACTATTATCAAAGAAAAAGTATGGTTGAGTAGACATCATTGCATTTTGGGTTTATAAGACTTGAACAATACATGAAAATAAATTCATAAATGATGGGTGTTGAGAGACATCCTTGAAGTCTAATCCTTCTAAGGCATCAAATTGATTATATAAAAAATGCCCACTATTAGCATTTAAAAAAAAAATCCATTTTAGCTTGTTTCTTCACAACATATTCAACCTAAAACTTTCCTTCCTCAGACTCTTCGCACCTCCTAGGAAGGCTACAAGAGCTTTGGATGTATCCTACCAAGCAGGAAGTGATAGAGAGGTTGGCTATGAGTTTGAAGAATCAAAGGAATTGGGCTGAGTAGCCCTTGGACCATGAGATAGAACATTGGATATAAGAGGGTGTTGTAGACCCTAGGTTTTTATATCACTTTTGGAGCTTCAGCCTGTGATTGAGAAGGCTCTTTGTCAGAAGTAACCTAATCCTATGGGCCATTACTAGTTGATGGCTTACCTCCTTTGGAATTTCTTGTGCTTGAGCTTGAAGATTAATTATAATTTTTCTTCTTCCCTACCATGGTTCATCTGTCCTTAGCTAGTTTTTTTCTAGTTTTCAGAGAGGGCTTAGGAAGAGAGGTTAAGTGATTGGGAACATTGTTATGGGCTAGCTGAAGGGGATAATCTTAAATTTTATGATTAGTGGCCTAGTAGCAAAAATAAGTATTGGGCAAATTGATATACAAAACCTATTGGGAGAGTCTCACATCACCAACTTGAATCTCCATAAAATCTTTAAGCTCCCAAGAAAGGTCTACCTCCACATAAACCCATTTCTATGGCCTAGTAGAGTAAAACCTATTATGCTCATTATAAAAAACCTGACCTATGGATGAAGTAATCTAGTAAATAAAATGCCAACAGGGGAGTGGGAGACCTAGAAATTCTACCCAAACCAAGACCTTAAGAGCAGTATGCTCAGAGACCACAAAGTCCCATGTCTAAGGGGAGATAACCATGAGTGAGTTCCTAACATACCATGTGGCTGACTTATGGAGAATAACTCCTGAATGGGAAGGATCGATGAAATAAAAAAACAAAAAACCCTTGGTCATATTCTAGATGCTTTCAAAATTTATGACATGAGCATCCCAGTGGGTTTGAACCTAAGATCTAAGCATATTTTTAGAAGGTATTGAACCCATAAAATAACCTATCAAATAGAACTATTTTATCCATTAACAAGCAAAGTTAAATTCTAGAACTGGTAAAATAACTTTAAGTTCAAAAAAATTGCCTTGTGGTACACCTTTGGTATGAACTTCCTCAAGAACTTGTAGGGGGCCATTGCTTGATGCTTCACCATTCTCCTTTGCAACTGAATCAACCATGAAAGAATGAGGAAAAGTCATTAATAATTTGGTCTCGCCTGAAGGAGAAAAACCCTAAAAGACAATAAATTTTATTCCTACAAGCAACCTAACAAGGGTCATAGTATGCAGATAAACTAGCTTAACAAAAAATCAAGGGTTAACGCTATGATGATGCACAGAGGAAACCCTAGAAGAGCAAAAAAAACCTCTTCTAGTAGTTGCATATTTGATTATTCATTTTATAACATCAGGGTGAGTATTTGAATTACATTTTGATTTTTCAAATGTACAATGAAGAAAAATAGTAATTTGAATTGTAATACACATTGTAAGAACTTAAGAAACTCATAATCCTTTAAATAAAGGCCACACAGAACTTGTAATTAGAGTAAAAACATAATTGAACATTTTGATGTCTCTATTTTAGTCTAGTGTATTTGGTCATACTTTTAGCAAACAATCTTAACTTCTTTCTCCATCTCAACATTAAGCTCATCAAGAAAGTGATCTACCTACTTATATGTATATATACATACATATACATACATATATATTTATGTATATGTATGTATATATGTGTGTATATACATATATACACACACACACATATATATATATATATATATATATACATATATATATATATATATAAATATATATAGATACATATATATACATATACATATATATACATACATACATACATATACACACACACACATATATACATATACATATGTCTATATATATGTCTATGTATGTATATATACATATAAGTAGGCAAATCACTTTCTTGATGAGCTTAATGTTGAGATGGAGAAAGAAGTTAAGATTGTTTGCTAAAAGTATGACCAGATACACTAGACTATATATGTATGTATGTACACACACACACACACACACACACACACACACACACACACACACACACACACACACACACACACACACACAGACATTTTTGGTTCCTTGAAATGCCTGTTGTAAGTTAGAACAATACACCATACATTTGAGTACTGACATTGGTTCATATAACATGCTTGAATCTTGTAGGAATTTGATATATATATATATATATATTATATTCAATACATGGATATATATTTATTGTTTAAATTAATATAATAAGGTGATAGGATTTTCACTTCATCGAATCAAGTACCACTTAACAAGTCAAAAAATAAAATCCCCTTGGGGGTTGAACCCTAATAGAGCTTTTCTATATTTTCCATTATTTCTATGATCGAAATATCTCTATAACTTACCCTGATTTGCTTGGGTTGATTATAGTTTTAATTAGTGATGATGCTATTATGAATAATTAGAAATTAATCTAGATTATTATACCTTTCAGATAACTTGATATCTTTTGGTTACGATGTGAAATTTAAGTAGTAAATTAATTATTTCACAAAGGAGCTTGAATATCGTACAAGCATGTGTGTGTGTTAATCACATTAAATGTTTTGAGGTGTGGACTTTCAAATTGGTTTTACAATTAAGATTAGTTAAAACCTTAAACCCATGTAGTGGAATTATATAATCCACGCTTATCATAAGTTTTGTAGAACATTAATAAAACCTATTATGTAATATAATCATATGGATTTGAGGACCTTCACTGAGGTCGAATACATTTCTTTGGATATGTTGAGATGGAAGCCTCTAATCTAGTGTTGAGATTGGATAATGGAACATCCTTATGGTGATGAAAAAGTGTGAGTGAATGTTAGAGTGATATTAAATTTTCATAGTTATTTAACCTTGCCTTATCAGGAGATCATCTTTTAAGTTAATATGGTATAGTATATCCTTACTTTTGCTTAGTGGATTCTATATTGAAGTTTTTTTGAGAAATGGATCTAAATTATGGTATTTATCTCTTGATGAGTAATCCATTACTTGATGTATGATGTAAGGGTTGTGTTACCAAGAAATTCATAGTCTTTCAATTACTATCCTGGTGGTGCTAATAAGACTATCTTGAGGGAGGTTATCTTTTCAAGGTTGTGGTTATTATAACCTTACAAATATTCACTTTCATAGACTTGTGACACATAATAATGCTTTGTAATAACTATAGTAAGATGGATAACTTGGAAATACCACAACATTATTATAAACATAACACATGATACATCATTTGATTTTTTGTTATTAATGAAGTCTTGAATAAAATTGACTAGGACACCTATTGTACCTAGGTGTGTTTCATAAAAAAACACAAGTTTTTGATTATATATGATGATTGGTTTTAAATGTGATATTTATGTGTCATGATTTAGCTTACCTTGTAAAACTTGGTGGGAAACCTCACATTAAATGTATGGTTGTAGTACCTTATGATAATAATGCTTATAAGTGGTATGGGACACTTACAAATATGTTACTCGATCAAAAGACACTCTTTTGCTTGAAGGTGTTTTCTTCAACTTGGGTTATGGGGAGCTATGAAATTGATCTCAGATAAACTAAGACCTTAGGTTGATGTGAATCATGGTTTTACATCTTTAGGATAAGCGTAAAAATGGAAGATAAATAAATTGGATATTGATACTTTTATAATGGATTATAAACATTTATGGTTGATAAGATCTTATATAGAATTTTGAGACTCAACGAACTATTATATCATGATTTGGAAATAATGGAACTCTTATTAATACTAAAAATTTATTTTATTATAGACTAAAATCTTGTGGGGATGAAAATGGTATTGGATGTTTAAACCTTCATAAACCCCAAGGCTAGGAATTAAATTTTGGATTTGGGTATGATTTATATGTGCTTGGTTGATTGATAATTATCTAATCCTTGGAAAAATAAGATCTTTCATTTAAATAAAAACCTTAATATGACACTCAAAGAACTGAGTGTTTGGATCCTTTATGATCCTTCATAGATAACTATAAAAGTTAATCATCTATTAGTACATATTAGAAGATGTTCCTTTTTAGACTATCACATACTTATATATAATGATTCTATCTTGAAAATGTTAAACTCATTAATAGTATTATAACACTTTTGGATATCAAATTACCTTTGGGATCAACCACTTTTTGGTAAAACTTGAAATGTGCATTTTATTCTAAACTAGGCTACTATGTGGAGTAGTGGGTCTTACTATTTTTATTGCAAGGAGTAGTGAGATAAACATATTCTACTGTTGGAAGTAGTATGTCAAATCTATTCTAATTTGAGAAGCAATGTGTTAAACCTATTATAATATTTGAAGTAATGTGTCAAACCTATTCTACCATATTGAATAATGTGTCAAACCTATTTTAATACATGGGTCAATATTCTAAACTATCTCTACCTTCTAAGATTATTTCTATCTGTTGATCATTTGTATCGAACACCTTTATGGAAGGGAAGGGCCACTCTTAGAGGATGATAGGAGTGTGAGTGATCTGAAAGGCTCTATGATTGGAGGAAAATGCCTCCAATGATGCTCCCCCTCTCATGTTTCTCTTCTAAACTTTAGCAACAATAATGGGATGCATAACTCAAATGGATTTCATTATAAGGACTTATGCACACATCTTAGTAAAACAAATATACTTATGGATTATTGTATTTGTTATAAGATTGTAATAATTTTTAAAATAATTTATTTTATTATTATATTATGATCATTTTCTAGTTGTATGTTATTAAAATATGGAATTTGAATTAGTAAATATGTTTGTGACTTGTATACTTAGGTGTTATTACTTTCATAATTGTAATGAAATAGAAATGTATCTTCAGTCTCTTATGGGAAAAGTTACTTTAACTTATTTTATGAGTACAAATATTCATTTTTATTTGATCATTAGTTGTACCATTATAATGGAAATATATTTTATAATGCATACCTCAATTTAACAATAAGTGTGAAATCTAGTCTCTATGATGCAAATGTGTAATTAATTTTATAATAATGAAAATCAAATCAAGGAAAGATTGTTTTCATAAGTAATCATTTTTTTAGTACAAATTATTATTTTTGTCACTTGGATTTTCACCCTTTGAAGAAATTTCTCAGCTCTCTTCATCCAAGTGACACAATTGAAACACCTTTAGGCTATGGGTGAGCCTAAGAATGAGGTGAATCTCTAGATAGGGCTACCGCCCTTGATGTACCACTTGTAGAACACTACTATAACTAAACTTGTGAGGGAAAAGGGAGAGATAAAAATAAAAGCAAACTATCCTAAAGGAGGTGATACACCAAATATTTTAATGAATACCAACTAGTTGCATGTTACACATGAGAATAAGGGACAAACCAAACATACACTTCTCCAATCTGTATCTTCTCACATCAATGTTTCATTTGAAGGTTGTGATGAATGTTTAGGCTAGAAAAACTAGACAAGTGGTCTATAATGTTAATATTTGAAAAGGATAACTCACTCAACCTTGACACTTACTAAAGCATTTCACATGACTTGTAAGAAGAAGTTTTCTAACTACAAATAGGTGAGAGAATGAGACAACATGCTAAGGAAACAAGAGTTATCACTATGCAAGATCAATCATCCAAGTAAAACACACTATGAATAGTCATGGAAGAGGTAAAAATAATTAGTTTTTATTTATCCATGGTATGAAAATGAGGAGGGCTTCATCATACTTGGGTGGAGCATAAGTCACAAAGGCCAAAATGGCTAGTTCTTATAGAACTTGAGAGAGAGAGAGAGAAGAAGAGATAAGCCCAAAGGTAACAAGGATACTTGTAAAGATGAGAAAATGAGTTAATTTTTCATGAGAAGAGGGTGTGAAATGGACCATTCAAGGTCAAAAGAGACAAGTGGCTTCCCAAGTCATGAAACTCATGAAAAGTGGCATGAAATTTCCTTTATTGGCTCAGAAAACTACCTTCATTATTCACCTCTATTTGAATGTCCCAAAAATAATTGGGGATAGTTTTTATGATTGGAATGAGAGATAAGGCTTTCATAAATTCCTCTCCATGCATTATTTTTAGTCCTAATCATCTAGAATCTTCTAGAAGTGAGCCATCACCATCTGTAGTTAAATAAACTCCTCTTTCCCATACATTGCACACTTGGCTTCAAAATTGGCTTTAATTTCCCATTAAAATCCATAAAATATAGTTTATGACATGTGTAAATAACCTCCATGGCCTTAGAGGCATCAGGCACACCTTCAAATCACTTTCACTTGAAGTTTTCACACTTCTCACCATCATGTCCACTATGCTAGTTTTGACTGGCTAAGATGTAGGTAATTTTTAGGGTATATAGGAGTTTTTATGAAGAAATAAATTATAATTTTGGGTTATATTAAGTCTTAATATTCCCCTCCATGTGATTGGCATATTCAAACTCCTTCTATAACTTGAAAAACACACAAAAAGGTTAAAAAAACCCTATTTTGTACCCCATATATACAATTTTGTATAGTACAAAAGCATGGGGAGGATATTAAGAGATTAATATATAAGGTTAAATAAATTTCATGGTAATTTCACTCCACTTTGATATCCATCCAACCCCATCTTCTCAATCGGGTCCTTATCTAAGGGTTTGTAAGGGTTTTAAGTGCTTTAGGCTCTTAAGGTTTGTTCATGCAGATTTGATGTTTAAATTTAAAAAAAATCCATAATATAAATTATAAGGATCAATTATAACAAATATAAACCTCTTATTTCCACATGTAAATCATTCAAGTATATACAAGCAATCAAAGTTGCCCTATCGAGCTTGTTTTCTCATTTCCTGTATCCCTGAGTTGTCTTTAAGTCAAAAGTGGCCCTTTTATGGTTTCCCCTGCATGGTGAAATATTTAAAATGTCTAAAATTACCTCAAAAAAATTATCCAATAGGTTGGAATTCTCATCTCATGGTATAATTTAATTTTGCCTTTCTTTTGGAGTTTAGGCCTAATACCTTGCCTAGTAAACCTGTATGCACCTTTGAGGGTTTATACCTCCTTGTTGAGTTTCACCATTTATTTATTGGTTTTTTATGTTGGTATCGGTATTAATTTTTTTTATAAACCTTCTTTAAATATATATATATATATATATAGCCTCTAGTCCATTCTTTGGTCCTCATTCTCCAAAACTGTCAATTTGTGCATTCAAGAGAAGTGTCCTCTGTCTCAGACAAAATAGAGGGCACTTCCCCTATTATCTAAGACCAAAATAATATTTTAGGGTATTTTATAAGTTTTTAGGACATAAAAAATAAAATTTAATTCCTATATTAGGTCATTTGACCCTCCAACCTATCTAAAACCCAAAAAAGACTCCTAAAAGGTAGACTATGTGCAGGGTTTGGGGTATAAACTATGTGATGCATCATTAGAGCCCTTCTCTTTGTTATATGTTTATTATGATAGTTTAATGAGACTAATTTGACCATAATCAAGGTGTTATCATTTTATCTCATAAATCGAATACTCCATATGCTTCTTATGCTCCTGCCTAGTCTAGACGTTATGTCACTTTTGACTATGCTTTACTCTAGGGCAGGATACCTGTAGGTGGAATTGCGTGGCTTGAAGCCTAGGTATAATTATTAAATAATTTAAAAAGATTTTATTTACCACAAAAAATAATTTCCATTCTAGTACAATTCATGTTCATAACTTGATATGGTTCCAATCATTTTGCTCAAGCTCACTGTTCTACTCAGTTAGTTGTAGGTGTTCATAAGACTTTAAGGAGTCTGTGTGTAGATTGTTTTACATTATCAATAGATTATATAGGATGATATGATAATTATGGATGATTTATATGACTTCCCATAATTTCAACCCTCCATTTACTCTTTCCCATTCCTTGACTGGTCATGACTACATACACCTTTCTTGACTATGTTTCTTGTATTGGAGGGGGTACATGTAGGTGGAATTGCATGATTTAAACTCTGTTTGCATGCCTAATGTCCTCCTTGAAGTTTTAAATACCATGATATAACTAAAACAATTAATTATATGCTTGGGGTGAGGTCCATCACTAAGGTATCTAGCTCAAACTTCATGGTGACCCTATAGCCAGCTTGTAGGTGCACATTTTGTGATGCAAAGAGACTTGTAGGTAGACATGTGGGGTATATCTTAGTACATCCTTATCTATTGATGATGTTTATGTTACTTGAAATGAATTTTCACTAAATAATGTCATCTACGCATGAGAATATGCCTTGGACTACTAACTTGGAAAGTAAAGTTGTTCAAAGGCTCGAAATCCTATAGATGTCATTGACTGGGTTTAGTGCATAAATGGTCAATTTTGGGCTTCCAAAATACCAATCTCCATTGATCATCTTCCCCTAAAAATTTGTTGAGTCATTGTAATATATGGAAGCTTCAAGATAAGGTCATTATGATGCATAAAATGAAGTAGCAACCTTGTTGTATATCATCCACAAAATGGCAAGGTTCTCTATTTTCTCAATGTAGGGATCATGTCCCAGAATTCAATCACTACCTTTTGAAAGTAGTTCCTCACTTCCATTTGCCAACATATCATTATGCATGAGTCTACCATGATTTTATCAACATATTATGACTTAAATGAGGGATTAAACTTATTCTAATCTTCATTTACACCTCAACTCCTTGTGGTACCCCCCTTAGGTGGAGATTTTCTAATACATGTAGTAAATGTAGAGTTGCAAGCAATACAAGATACATATGTTTGTGATTAATTCTAAACCCTTAAAAAGTTTAAAATGAACTTTTATCACTCTAAAATGGTTGAAAACCTATCAAAAATCTCATTCCATCATTGCATCACCCTGAGAGGCCCCTGTAGGTGCACTATAAACTACATACAGACAATGAGTAGAAATATTTAATATACTCAAATAAATATGCCTTGATAACCAACTGATTTTCCTTCATGTAATTTAAATGGAATCATCAAGATTTTAAAAATCTTGAAACAATTTCCTATACTCCATTTCAATGTTTGGTCTTCATGAGATTTCTGTACACGTTCATGAATGGCTGCCTGACTGGTAAGTTGCATATGGCTACAATTCCATGAAGGTTGATTTAGGAAAAGAGGTTTGAAATGTAAATGGAAAAAATTTCACATTTAAAACATCATAAAGGAGCTATCACAACCCCATAAATCCATTTTAAAATCATAAAGATATGAAAATGGTAGAAAACTGGCCTGTCATCCTAAATGAGAGGAGTCTGCAAACTTGAGATGATTTTCTCATAAAAACAACTTAGAACATGAAACTAGGCATGAAAACAATTATAGGAGGGAATAAAAATCCTATGGAATCAAACTTAGAAATTAAATTATACAAAATTGTCCAAACCAAGGCAAAAGCTATAGGGTGCATAGATTAACAAGCAAATTGGATAGGTCAACTTCTTAGGAATGGTTCATAAATCACAGGTCACCATTCCTCTAAAAACAAACATAAAATGGAATATAAATGAGTGTAGAATACATACACAAGATATTTTTTCCTGAAACCTCTTCTGCTGACCGTACCAAATACAAACTTGAAGACCATTTTTGCTTGCCAAGCCTAGTGGAAGGAGAGATAAGCAGTTTTCTACATTTCTTTGAGCTTCTAATAAAATTTATCACTGAAATAAGTGTATGGAAGACTAAGGGACACTATTTAAATGTATTAAACTATAATAGTTTGTACAATTCCATACACCTCATTAAATGCTCATTTTTTCAAGAAAACTACCCATTTTTATGAATAACCTAACACTTTTTAGTTATTAAAAGTTACTAAAGACTTCTTAGGATATATGGTATGTGACATCATCATTTTAAACCTTCACATTTCCTTATGAGGCCGTACACATCATTAAATGCCCTTTTTTGACCGTAAAATGACTCTTAGGACTAAAAGGATTAAAATGACTAAGGACCAAGGCTAATATGACATTAAATTACATCAAAATCCCTATAATACACCTTATGAACAAACATCTAAAAATTATTTTTTTACCTATAGGGGTCCCAATTTGACCTATAGGGTCAAACTTGGTCAACAATTACTATGATCACACATAAATTTTATTGATTCATGTCTGATTAGAACTTAGTGAACTTGTTGAATAATATGGAAGGATTAGTAAGAAACCTTTTTAGGTGAGATATTTAAAAAATAATAACCTGGTATATTTTTTGGTATCTAATCGAAGTGTTCCTACACATAGATAAATCATCTGAGACCTCAATTGTTATGGGTTATGTTCCTTTCTATACATCATTAAATACAAATTTTATACCAACATCTACTATGGTGGAACCTAAGGATTTTATCATATCATTATACCAATCTCTACTTAGTCAATTTTTACACTACTTTTGGATAACACATATTTTATTCATGATATACAATCCTTTATGCACAATGTTTTCATTATATATACTAAGATATTTCATTAAGAATAAGGTGATTTAGAACCTAAAAAGACACTTTATTCATAGACTTTACTACATACTTCAATAACTCAACATATTTTATTTTATCCTTACCAACTAGTTTTGTGGCAACTAAGCTTACATTTTATGATGGAAAAGGTGACCTTGAACAACATTTGAGAGCTTTTCATGCAACATGTTTGGACTATGCATACAATAATAGGTTTTTAACTAGATTATTTCCCAAAAGTTTAAAAGATTATGTTATAAGATGGATTTATTATTTACCATGTCAGTTAGTCTATGTGTCATGCCCATTTTATATTCTTTTAAAAATTAACATGATGCAACCATTTCATAACAACTAACCAACACAAGAATGGATTCAAATCAATCAAAACACAAAATTACAATTCCTATAAATGTCATTATTCTATGAATGGTGCAAGTTATAGATTAACAAGTCAATAACTCTATTCATTTTACCAAGCACTATAGAACTCATTCACTAGCTCATGCCAAATGTCACAACACTATGACATTGAGATGACCATTATAATTTACCTTGGCCACTACTGATGTAATTGGGATGCACATGGCCACTTTGATAGGCTACATGACCATGCTAACTTATCTTCAACCTATTGGGGCCATTCTCTTCCATTCATCATTTCTCCAATGACCCAAAGCCCCTAGGTTACTCAATGAATGGTGCTAACTGGTCCTCACCTAATTAATGGGATCTTTACAAGTGGATGGCTCTCGACAGTCTATTTGCTTGACAATGTTTATACCCTAGACTGAGCGGGTACCACCTCTAGTATAATGAGATTACAACATGTGAACATATCATAGTGATTCTCTCACCTAGCAATGGCCATATAATAGGCTAAGCTTATGTCATTCCCAGGTTAGTGGGATCATGACAACACATGGATGGCCCCAGACACTCAACTTATCTGATGTTGACTGTATAATAAATCTAACTAAATTCAATCCTAAGTTAGTGGGATGATGACACATGGATGACCCCCGACACTCTGCTTTCCATTCATTGATCATAAAATAAGCCCAATTGACATCACTCCCAGGTTAGTGGGATGATGACATGTATTCCTCTGACCAACTCATGAGAAGTCACAAAATTAATAAAGGCAAACTCCAAAACAAATAGGTTAAAGTGATTAATCAACTAAGGCAAAAAGGTCATAGAAATACCTAACTGAAAGGCATTTAAGGCAAAATGATGTGTAAGGAAAATTGATGAATAAATAAGGCTGAGATCAAAGGCAAAACTAGGTTCAGTCAAATTCACCACTCGACACAAGCATGAACCAAAGTAAAACCCATAGATAATTTGATGAGATAGAAATTGGCTAACATAATATAATATGCCTATGATGACTGCTGATGACCTCAAACAAATATTCCTAATTGGTTTGGTCAATTAAGGATTCAATTTTGTAGACTTTAATTTACATATAATCTCTAAGGTTAAATGATATGTTTAAACCAAGATACCTTATTTAAGGCTCAATATCATGTTAGGACTAGTAATGGCTCTTAGACCCATCCAAATCTATTCAAAGAAGGAAGAATAAAATGACCTTATTTGCTATGAAGCATAAATAAATCATACAAGAAGATTATCCTAACTTATTCTTTCATTAATTCTCTGCAAGGGAGACCTCAATCAACCGTAAAGGATTCATGCCTTGTTATAATATAATAGTAGAGCCAAACTCTAATAAATTTATTCTTTTAATATGAAATTGTCTTGTTAAGGGGAAGGTTTACAATATTTTACTTATTCATTTGCTAAGTATCATGGAACTCTTCCATAAAACATAATCTCAAACTAAAATAACATCAATGTTTAGTTTTATTCCTACAAGATGTATTATTATTCTCAATAACCATCTCAAGCTATTTATTTGAGTTCCAATCATCTTTAGATAATTTTTATCCATTAGATCACATCACATTTAGATCATAAAGAGAGACACAATGCTGATATGATAAACTTCTCATAACAAGATTTAAGCAAGAGAATCAAATTGTCAATAAGTATTAAAGGGCCAAATAGGCCAAGGAATTTTCCATTACATAATGAATGTTTCTCAAGGATCTACATATAAAATATATACTATTCAATTACATCTTAGTTTATCAAAGAGGTTCAACAGAAAGATAACAAAAAATCTTTACCCACAACTAGGTCATTATACAAAAGACTATCTTCCATAAAAATAATACAAGAATGTTGGTTGCTATTAACATTTATCAATACAAGATATGTCATCCATTTTATACATAAGCACAAGGCACAACTCTAATCTTTATTTAATAACTAGAAGAATAATCATTCTTAAATAATGGTCCTCATTTTCTCTAAGCAACTATAGGCCATTTGAAGGAAGGTTCACTGCCCAACCTTTCAAGCTACTACTCTAGACACCCTCGATATTCAGACTTTTAGCTCCAAGCATGTTTACATCACTTGGTAAAGGCAAGAGTGGATATCTAAGTAAGGGTACTATACTCAAGGGAATGACCATGCACCCACCTATAATCCTATTATTGATTTTTACCCATGGAGACTCCTAATCCCAAATATGATTTCAACAAGCATTTGATGAACATTAAAATGAAGCTAAGCATTTATAGATATAGAGAATGCACAAACAAGTTTTCACAACATAAACAAGGCCCATCATTTAATCAGATAACAATAGGAAAACTCACTCAAATGTTTTCATCCAATAGTCATAGGAGGGTCAAGTAATTTACCACCATGGCTCAGTATGGGAGGGCTTAAAAAACTACCACCATGACATTCATGGGAGGGTCAAGAATTCTACCACTATGAAGATGTTGCTTTTAGACAACCATCACATTATGTTAGAAAAACATTTATACACTCAAGAAAGAATTTGAAACATTCAAGTCAAGCAAACAATAACAAAACCTTTCCAAGGCCCTTGAATGAGCAAATAAGTACATGGCATCCAATGCACAACCATTGCAAGATAATAAGAAAGGTAAAATAAACCATGTGGTCTTATTCTTGTTAAACCCAAGGAGTCAAATAAAGAACAATACCATTTTCATTCAGGGAATAATCTATAAAAAAAATTAATATAAATCCCACCCAAGTGCTTTAAGACCTTCTGAGCGTTATCCTTCATTTATCTAAGACTCAACTCTCTAACCAAATCTTACCACTTGCTTCTTATTGCCTTTTATTTCATCCATCCTCATCCAAAATGGAAACAAAATTTCTTCCCCTTAAGTGATCAAATTCTATAAATAGACATACAAGACTTAGAAAACCACCATTAGCTCACCTGCCCATGCCTCATTACAGGATGTTCTTTTACATGTTGAATTAAGGTGCATGGCAGATGTATAGGTTCTTGTAGTTGCTTCCTAGACTCACTCACCTCTTACCACTTGATTTAAGACTTAGGAAATCAATCCAAGATCTGTTAGTCTACCACTATCCATTATAGACACTGGTTGTGAGATCTTAAGGCTAGGAGATAAAAAGTTTCACCCACCAACTTAAAGCATAGCCACCTAAACAACACGCTAAGTCAGAAAGAGGTGACAAAAATATCATAGATAATTAAATAATTAAGATGGATTTAATAAATGTTTAAGGTAAGGCTATTTAGTGATATAACTATGTTTGGCATAGTCCCTTTCCTTCATTGGACCCTTCCCTATTCTTGCACAGTCGATGCACACATCAAATTCTCTAACCTAATAGCCAAAGCTACTAAATTTAATTAATCATGCATTCAATAAATATAAGAAATATCCAATCATCCAAGGACTACAATCATTTACATATATAAATTCATATAACCTTATATACATGTAATTGCTAGTATACAAGTTTATGAACATTTATCCAATATCATTTAAGTTAATATCTCTCATAGACATAATCAGATTTATAATTGTAATATATTACAAAGGAAATGGAAGAGTTATACTTTCATGAGTAAGTAATGAGAACATGATTGATAATAGATCTTTCTCATGTTTCCCAACACATGATAAGTCTCCCCTAAAATATTTGCATGCTTCAACTCGACGTGACTAATAACCTAACTCTTGATTCCAAGTCAGAGTAGCCAAAATATCATAGTCATCAAATGTCAAAGGTGATTACTATGTAAAATGGGGTCTTACATCCACCTCACCTTATGTAGAATTATTCCTTAAAGTCATTGAAAGAGGTGAGGGTACCGAATCTTCATAGGTGCAACTTCTTCCCAAGTAGTTGTTAATTCATCACATTTTTCCCATTAAAACTTGACTTGCTTTAGGTCTTTGCCTTGAAGGGCCAATATCTTGTGCACTATAGTCTTAACATGACCCAAAATCATAGATCTATTAGTCTCAACTTACTGGGCCATCCAATCTAAAACATGAGCAATGTCAGCTACATATTATCATAAAACATAAATATGAAATATGTCATGAACACAAGATAGGCTGGGTGGCAAGGCCAGTCGATTATCTATTGGGACAATGGTCTTTGAGATATTGAATGGCCCTAAAAAATAAGGTGCCAAATTTGAACCTTTTCCATAATGAATAGGGATCTTGTTGGGTCTTACCTTCAAGAACACTTTCTCACTAACATTGAAATGTCAATCATTTCTCTTTGCACCAACATACTTCTTTTGTCGATCCCTATTAGTCTAAAGGTGATATCAAAATTTAACTACTTTCTATTCCATGTATTATAACATAGTAGGTCCAATCAAGACTCTATCCTCAAGTCAATCCCAACTTAGTGGGGTTTTACAGGCTCAACCATACAAAGCCTTGAAAGGTGCCATCTTAATTGAACTATGATAACTATTATTGTAAGCAAATTTAATAATATACAGATAATTTTCCCAAAGGGATGGTAGGAATTAATAAAATTGAGCTTCATTCCCAATGACTTTTGCAAATAAGTCCATAAGTGTGAAGTATACACCGAATCTTTATCCAAAATAATCTTACGAGGAATACAGGTAATCTAACAATGCAATTCAAGAAAAATCTTGCTATTGAGGTGGAGTTATAGGTAGTATTTATGGGATAAAAGTGAGATACTTTGGTCAATTTATCCGTGGTGACCATAATCACATCATGATGATATAATGAGGTCAGTAAACCTATGATGAAATCCATGGAGATAATGTCCCATTTCTATTTCAGAATCCCATGAGGCTATAACAATATTAATGGATACTAATGCTCGGCCTTAAACCCCTGACATTCCAAGAAATGAGCTAAAAATTAGTAACATTGTGCCTCAAACTGGCCCAATGATATAATTATATTAACTCAACATGAATCTTCTTAAATCCATGGTGTGCTTGATAAAGAGATCTATGAGATTTAGATAAAATCACCTCACGTAAGCCACCTATTGATAGAACATAAATATGCCTTTTATGGTAAAAATGTTATTTGTCTCAAGATACTAATCTTAAAATTTACTTTTTAGATTCAAACTAGAATCCAATAACTGTCCACTTCCTTATAGAGGCTGTCCTCTGGAAGTTATTCTAAAATCTAACTTTATAAGTCAATACGTGAACTCATTACTACCAACTCATGATGCCTCTTACTTAAGGCATAAAAAACTACATTTTCCTTACCCTTGCTATACATAATGTCACATTCATTCTCATATAACATTTACATCCAATTCCTTTGATGTGCATTGAGGTTTAGGTGATTGAATAGATGTTGCAAACTTAAGTAGTCTATCTTTAATATAAAGTGATGACCAAGCAAGAAATGACATAACCTTAGGCAAACATGTATAATATTTGTAAATTATATATCATTGATGGGATATATCAAATCATAATCCTTGAGTTTTTGAGACTCATATTCTATCACTCTGCCATCTTACATGAGTATAGTTCCCAACCTTGCTTTTGATAGGAGCATTAGTGAGTAATTTATTCAATAACTGAAAGGATTCTTCACACTCAGTTGTCCAAATAAATTTATTTCCTTTCCTTTGAAGTGAAGTTATTGGATTCACAATTTAAGGAAAGTTTTCCACAAAGCACCTATAATATCTTGCCAAACCCATGAAGCTATGGACTTATGCAACATTTGTGAGCATAGACCATTCCATAATGGCATAGATATTTGAGGTATCTACAAAAATTAATTCACATGAGATGATTTGCCATAGGTATTTCACCTCAAATTATGTAAAGGCACACTCATCCAAGTTTCCAAATAATTGGTTTTCTCTCAAAACCTGTAGGACTTGCCCCAATTGGTCCTCATGTTCTTTCTAATTTAATGAATAAATTAAGACACCATCAAGAAATATTAAAAAAAATGGTCCAAGTGAGTGTGAAACACTCCATTCATAAGACTCATGAACATTGTTAGGGCATTGGTCAACCCAAATGGTACAACTATAAATTTGTAATGACCATACCGCGTCTGAAACATAGTCTTATGAATATCAAGCTCTATGATACATAATTATTGGTATCCCAATTTCAAGTCTATCTTGGAGAACACCTTGAATCCCTATATTTTATTAAACAAATCATAAATTCTAGGCAAGGGATAATATTATTGATTGTTACTTTGTTCAATTGGTGGTAGTCTATGCATAATCAAAGGGATATATCATTCTTCTTCATGAAGATGATTGGTGCTCCCCACAAGGACACACTAAGATGAATTAAACATTTCTCTAAAAGTTGCTCAATCTACATCTTAACTTCACACAATTTAGGTTTGGTCATCTGATATGGTGCTTTCAAGATGGGCTCATACCCTGGTATTAAGTTAATCTAAAAATCAATCTCTCTTAACAGGGTATACTTAAGATCCATCTAGAAATACATCAAGAAAATCACAAAGAATGTGATGGTCATCCAAAGAATCCTTATTTAACTCATCCAACCTATCACTTACCAAGATAACAAATAAAGGATAACCCTTCTGCATGCTCTTCTCGATCTACATCACAAAAACCATGCAAATGGAAATGGGCCTCTTGACTCTCGATATCAACATAAAAGTTCCAATGTCATTGATACACTTGATAACCTTGTTATGGCAATCCAACTTGGTTTTATGATCCATAAGCCAATCCATTCGTAAGACAACACTGTAGGCGCCTAAATGTATAATGCACAATTACACCATGGTGGAAAAGACACCAAGTTCTAAAACATAACTTCTCACCAATGAGCTAATGGACATATTGGTTCCTATGGCCAACTCCACTACCCAAATTTCTAACTAATTAATAGCCATTGACCCAAAATGGTTTATAAAAGAAGGAGAAATAAAAGATTATGAAGCTCTCAAGTCAAATAATATAGTTATTGGAACTCTATTAATCATACATGTAGTCTCAATGGCTATTTATTAGTGATCATCTTGGTGTTCATCCACCACTACATAAATCATGTGTCCTCAACCCATGTCACCCACTATCTGCTCTAACATTAGGGCCTTCTACCTATTGACAATTGATGGTCTTAGTGGATAATCACGTGCATAATGATCAAGGGATAAGCATGAAAAACACATACCTCTTTGTTGTTCTTACTCTGAGGGGGCTATAACTAATATCATATCAACTAATGTTGTCAATATTGATGCTCTCATCTACACCAACTGTAGAGTCCACACAAGTTTTGTATGCTGACGATCTTGAATTCTAGCCTCACCTTGTCTTTGGAAGTATCTCTCAAACCAATATCTATTCTAGTCATGTCCAAAATAGTTACTCTCTTGCTGCTATTGATGGGGTCTAAATTTGGATTGAGTTGTTCTCCAACCTCCCCTAGGTGTAAGTTACACACCTTGTGACTTTAAGTCACACTAAGATTGCATTTTGCCTAGAAATTTCTCCCAAGAATCTTGAGTCTTTCCTTGAGACTCCTTGACCAAATAGGCTTTTTAAATTATTAATTCCAAGGTTATAAGAGCTAAAATGTGCATTACACTAGCCAAATGTAAGTTCATGCCTCTAATTAACTTATTTATTTGGATAGTCTCATCCATATAACCTTGTATGTATCTAATTAAGTCTAGAAAATGACACTCATATTATGCCACAATGCCATTCTCCTGCCGAAGGTCATGAAACTCATCTACCTTCTTTTCAACATATTGAGGGGATAAGTAGCAAGCTTTAAAATGCTCCTCAAATAATTCCCAAGTGAAGGAAGTTGGTGTCAAGTGGAGCTTTCGCTCCTCTCCTTCATGCCAATCTTAGTTGCATCTCTAATAAGGTGGGCTCCAAAATGAGCCTTTTTATTGGTGTCATAATCATACAAAGTGAAATATCCTCTCATGCTTGACAACTAAGCCTATGCTAAAAATACTTCTTGAGTACCATCAAAATTAGGAGGATGTAATCTAATTAAATCCTTTACTAAATCTCTAGGTACAGGTATAGGAGGATGGTCTAAGTAACTCAACTTTCCTAACACTCACTTTGATGATGTAACTCACCCTGGTCACCCTCTAAATGGTGATGAGAAGGACTTCGAGACCTCTCTCTATCAACTAATATTTGATGATCCAAGGAGTGCTATAAAGAGTGCCTCTCAGCCTCATGATGTGTTTTTAGTAGTCTCTCCTATAAAACATCTCTCATCTATTGCATGGTTAAGAGGAGTTGGGGTCCTATTTCATTTAGACCCAACTAATTGGGAGTCTCATGCTCACCAATTTCATTATTATTCTGAAATGTTTGACCTTCTCCCATCATTCTACACATCAAAATGATAGACATTGGAGTTCGTATAGAAAAAATAAAGCCACATAATAATTCTAAATGCCTAGAGCTCCCGGTGTAGTAACTTGGGCTCTGATACAAAAATGTCATGCCCACTTTTTATTTTAAAAATAATCATGACAAAACCATTTTGTAACAACCAACCAACATAAAAATGTATTTAAATCAATCATAACATAAAATTACAATTCCTTCAACTATCATTATTCCATAAATGGCACAAGTTATTGATTAACAAGTCAACATATCTGTTCATTAGACCAAGTAGTACAAAAATCATTCACTAGCTCACACTAAAGGTCATAGTGATATGATGTTGAGATAACCATCAAATAACCCTCAACTACGACTAACATAATTAAGCTCCATGTGGATGATTTGATAGACTACATGGATATGCTATCTTCTCTTCAACCTCCCAAGGCCATTATCTACCACTCATCATTTCTTTGGTGACACAAAGCCCCCAAGCTACTCAATGAATGGTGTTGATTGGTCCTCACTAGATTAGTGTGATGTTGACAAGTGGAAATATCTCAGCGATCTACTTACCTGGTAATATTCATACCCTAACTAAGTAGGTACCAAATTTAGGATAATGATATTACAACACATGTATAGTTCCTGGTGATCCTCTCACATGATGATGGTCGTACAATAGACCAAGAGGATGTCACCCATAGGTTAATGGGATGATGATATGTGGATGACCCCTAACACTATGTTTACCCAAAACTAACCATATAATGAGCCTAGTTGATGTCACTCCCAATTTAATGTGATGATGACATATAGAGGACCCCAATGCTCTGCTTGTCTTGCATTGACCATACAATGAGCCTAGTTGATGTCACTCCTAGGTTAGTATGATGATGGCATGTGGTTTCCTCGAACCAACTCTTGAGAAGTCACAAAATTAACCAAGGTAAACTCCAAAATAAAAAATACAAAGTGGTTAATTGGACAAGGAAAAATAACCACATAAATACCAATAAAAATATGTCTAAGGCAAAATGCTACACAAGGAAACTTGATGAATGTTTAAGGTTGAGATCAAAGGCAAAACCATGTACAATCAAATTCACAACTTGATACAGGGATGAACCAAATTAAAAATCAGACATAATTTGATGAGTTGGAACTTATCTAAGGCAATATAATATGCCTATGATTACTATTGATGACCCTAAACCAATACTCCTAATTGGTTTGGTCAATTAAGGAGTCAATCTTGGAGACTCTAATTTACACATAATTTCTAAGTAAAATGATATGTTCAAACCAAAATGCCTTATTTAAGGCTCAATTAGATGTTATGATTGGTAATGTCTCTTAGGCCCATCCAAATCTATTTAAATAAGGAGGAATAAAACCACCCTATTTACTATGAATCATAAACAACTCATTCAATAAGATTATCAAAACTTCTTCTTTCATTAATTCTTTGTAAGAGAGACCTTAGTCAAACCTAAAGGCTTTATGCCTTGTTAAAATAATAATAGTAGAGACAAACTATAATAAAGTTATTCTTTTAATATGAAATGGTCTTTTTAAGGGGAAGGTTTACAACCATTTACTTATCCATCTATTAAGTATCAAGGAACTCTTCCACAAGACATAATCTCAAACCAAAATAACATCAATGTTTAGTTTTATTCCTACAAGTTATATTGTTATTGCCAATAAATATCTCAAGCTATTTATTTTATTTCCACTCATCTTTAGATAAGTTTGATCCATTATATTACATCACATTTACATCACAAAGAGAGACACAATGCTGATATGATAAGCTTCTCATAACAATATTTAAGTAAGAGAATCAACCTATCAATAAGTATTAAAGGGCCAAACAAGATAAGGAATCTTATAAGTACTAAAGGGCTAAACAAGCTAATGAATCTTACCTTACATAAATAATCCTTCCCAAGGATCTACATACAAAATATATACTATTTGGTTACATCTTAGTTTATCAAATAGGTTCAATAGAAAGATAACAAAAATATTTACCCATATCTAGGTCATTATACAAAAGACTATCTTCCATAAAAATAATACAAGCAAGTTAGTTACTATTAACATTTATCAATATAAGATATGTCATCCATTTCATACATAAACATGAGGCACAACTCTAGGCCCGATTTAATAATTAGAAGAACAATCATTTTTTAGCATTGGTCCTCATTCAATCTAAGAAAATGCAAGCCATTTGAAGGAAGGCTCACCACCCAACCTTTTATCATCTTCAAGTTACTGCTCTAGACATCCTCAAGCTCGATATTCAAGCTTTGAGCATGTTTACATCACTTGGAAAAGGAAAGGGTAGATATATAAGTAAGGTTACTGTACTCAAGGGAATTAATGTGCATCTACATATAGTCTTATTCCCAGTTTTTACCAAGGAGACTCATAGTCCTAAATATAATTTCAATAAGCATATGATGAACATTCAAATGAAGTTATAAATTTATAAATATAAATAATGCATAGGCAAGTTTTCACAACATAAACAAGTCCTATTATTTGATTAGATAACAAGAGAACACTTCACTCAAATGATTTCATCCAATAGTCATATGGGGGTCAAGAAATATACCATTTTGCCTTAGTACGGAATGAATTAACAATCTACCACCATGAAATTCATGGGAGGGTCAATAATTCTACCACCATATCCAACATAGGAGACTTGACATTCTACCACCATGAAGATGCTACTTTCAACAACCATCACATTATGTCACAACAACATTTATACACTCAAGCCAAAAGTTGAAACATTCAAGTGAAGCAAGGAGGAACACAACCTATCGAAGGCCCTTGTCTGAGCAAAGAACTACATGGTGGCTAGTGCACAACCATGGCAAGATAATAAGAAAGGTAGATAAACCAAGTGGTCTTGTTTTTCTTAAAGTCAAAGAGTCAAATAGAGAATAATACTATTTTCATTTAAAGAATAAGATAAAAAACAAATTAATAGAAAGCCCATCCAAGTGATTCAAGACTTACTGAGTGTTATCCTTCAGTTGTTTAAGACTCGACTCTCTAACCAACTCTTCCTACTTACTTCTTCTTTCATTTTACTTTGTCTATCCTCCCTTAAAATGTAAATAAAAAGTCCTCCCCTCAAGTTTTTGACATTTAAAAATAGGCATCCTAGACTCAGCCAACCACCCTTTGCTTTATTGCACATGCCTAATTATAGGACATTATTTTCCATGTTCAACTAAGGCACATGGCAGCTCTACATGATCCTACAGTTGCTTCCTATATTCACTCACCTCTTCCCATTTAATTCATTAGTTAGACAATTAATCCAATATCTGTTAGTTAGCCACTAGCCATTCAAAATGTTGGCTATGAGATCTTAGGGCTAGGAGACAACAATTTTCACCCACCAACTTAAAGGCTGGCCACCTAAACAACATGCTAAGTTAGAAAGAGGTGACGATGATATCATATATAACTAAATAATTTAGATGGGTTTATTAAAGGTTTAAGGTAAGGTTGTTTGGTGATATAACCATGCTTGGTGTAGTCCTTTCTTTCATTGGCTGCTTCCCTATTCTTGTACACTCAATGCACACATAAATTCCTCTAACCTAATAGCTAAAGCTACCGAATTTAATCAATCAGGCACTCAATCAATATAAGCAATAACCAATCATCCAAGGACTACAAACATTCACATATATAGATTCATATAACCTTATACACATGTAATTAACAATATAAAAGTTTATGAGCAATGATCCAACATCATTTAAGTCAATATATCTCATAAACATAATTAGATTCATAATTATAACATATTATAAAGGAAATGTATGCATTATACTTTCATGAGTAAGTAATCAAAACATGATTGATAATATATCTTTATCATGGTTCCCAACACATGATAAGTCTCCACTAAATTTTTTTCACGCCTCAGGTGGATGTGGCTAACAACATAACTCCCGACTCCAAGTCATAGTATCCAAAATGTCATAGTCATCGAATGTTAAATATGAGCATTATGCAAAATGGGGTCTTATACTAGGCACTCAATCCTTTGGTATATTTGTTCCTTACATATTTTTCAATTAACATAAGTGAAAATATTTCATATGATTTGATTGCTAAGATCAAATAAGAATACAACAAGCCTATCAAATATTATGTATTACAATATAAGACCATGTTATCTTAGATGATGAATCCTATGATAGATAAGGAATTTCAAGACACAATCAAGTGGAGTTTGCTTCCACCTCTACATGAATATATTATGTTTAATAAGTTTCTATTGTTTGATGATTTATGTCATATAGTTAAGGAAATAAAAGTGAAGTTATTGGAAATGAATATTCTAAAATATGTAACCAACTGAGTTTATACTTATAATCCAAATAATATGAGTAAGCCAATATACATGTGAAGTTAAGTGAAAATAAGAGTGATCTAAAAACAAAAATGATTGTAGTTTCATGACCTTCTCACCATATTGTGTTATATGCTCTTCCAAAGAGACAATTTACCAACTTGATAGAAGCTCCCTATAAGGTGATATTAAAGTTATTGGAATGTCGCCTCATATCGTTACCTTTCATTTACAAGGTTGATGTGAATAAACCTCTTACAAAAGGATTTGATCAACATGATTTTTGTGATCTTCGTATAGCACTAGGCCTTACTACCAACATATGCATAATTTTTAGACATAAGATACAAGATTTTATAGATGATAACATCATTGATTTGGGTACATATACCGAAAGTACAAAAGCACAAACAATAAAAAGTACACTAATCCTTTCCCTAAGCATATGGGTCAAGAAATAATAGATAAAGTATAATTACACTACACATATAATACACATCCTCTACCACCTTCTTATCATCATCATATGGAGGTGCAACACCCTTGGAATGCAATTATTTTTACATATCATGTTTTAGGACCATCTAGACCACTTATTACATTCACAAAATATGAGATAGTATATAATGATTTTTATTTATACTCATTGTTTATTTGATCTTACATTGATCATCAACCTATATAGAGTTTTATGGTTGATAATGGTTCAAGTGAAAATATGTGCACTATCAAACTTTTTTCAAATTTTTGATACATAGATATGGATATAATTTCTACAACAATAATAATTAATGGATTATATGGACATGTTTAGAGTTATACTGGTGAGATCACATTACCACTATAGGTTGGTCCAATACATATGGCCACCAAGTTTACAATAGTACCCAATGAATGAGTCTTTGATATGTTATTGGAACATCCTTGGATTCAACAACTTCATGTAGTGCCTTCTATAGTGCATAAATATTTGAAGTAAATTTTTTATAATGAGGCTATCATAGTGCATGGTATTCCATATGAATACCCCTTGCAACCAAAGGTTATGGTTCCTACACTGCATATATTAAATAATCAAGTTAAATAGGTTCAATCTACTAAAGAATTAAAAAAAAAGTGGTTAACTTTAAAAGGAGACCTATCCTTGTAAATACACTTATAAAAAATTTGTCAAAAATTCTAGAGAGCCACTTTCTACTCTAGCACATCTTATATTGGTATTACAAGAAATTAAGAGTGTCCCACAAAGCACACCAATAAAAAATTCTTATACTACACGATGGGTTCTGAAGAGTCCTAAAGTTAAAAGTAATAAACAACGTACACATGATACTATATATTATCATCATGATAGTGGTACTTATGTTACTGAGCCAAATCACTTTTTAAATTCTAAGTTGAGATCAGATACTTCATAGTGGCATGATATTTTCCATTTACGAGAGGTCATCCTTCCTATGTTTGATACAAGACATATTGATTGTGAGACTCTTTCAAGAGTGATTGGTTAGTATGTTCCTTTTCATTTATAAATATATTTAAAAATATAAAAAATAAAATATTTTAAAAATTTATAAAAATTAGGACCTATGCATGGTCTGTGTAGTTCATTTACATCAGTTGATTTGTGATTCAACATATTCAATACTTATATATATATCTAATTTATATCAAGTATGATTCACAAGTGCACTTGAGTGAGTTTTAGAACATACATGTTGTAAATTTTAAATTTAGTTTCATGTGGTGATACTATCTCAAGCCCAAAATCTTTACATAAATAAAACTGCACTACTCCAGACAGTCACACACTTTGCATTTGTCCCATTTTAGTAGACTTGTTCTAGTGAGCACAAGGGCTAACTTATCAGATTCAAAATAGTCACGCTATTCATAAAAATTATTTGCATCATAAAAAGTTTAATGGGAGAATATTTTACTTAGGTTTTATCACTCTATATCTATCCTTATTTGTTCCTATTATAGTACAATACCGTGCACAAATCTTTCATTATTTGCTCACTTACTTTAACTTTGATATCTCACTAGATACCTGAGTTGTTGAATATGATGAGGTTAAAAATTTCTTATGTAGATCAATTCCACTCATTCATGCATGTTTATCATGTTTGAATATTCACTTCATGCTTTGTGTGTATTTAGCTTCTCTAGATTGTAGACATTTGAACATGTCCTTGATTACGATTATAAGCCTTATGAGGTGATTTTATACATGTGATTGATATTTGAACATGTCCATTGTATGTAGATCCTCAGCCTTCTTGCATGTTTTGTGTGCTTTTGAGTGTAATCATTGTGTGTGTGTGTCATGGCCATGAATCTTTTTTTCTATGTTTTGCTCAACTTTTTGATGCCATAATGGATATCATGCATCTTCCTAGTTTTCTGATGCCATGATGGATATCATGCATTTTACTATGTAGTTATATATTAGCTTAAAGGTATTCAATATATGATCATTATTCACTACGTGCCTAATTGCTAACATCTATTTAGACATGACACTATGTATTATTGGATTTACATGTATATCATACATTAATATAATACTCAGATTATTAATATGATGCCATGATTTCTAATGATATCATTATTACTCTAAATTTCAATCTTTCTATAACATCATTCACATAAATTTTATTTTGAGCTAAGTTATTGCACAATATTCATAGCTCACTTCAAAAGAGGGGGTATACACGATGACTTATCTTAGAGATTAAACTATAACAATCCACTACACAAAGATAAAATAATGGTATTCACTCAATTGATCATAGTGCATACTCAATTATTGATATAATGTATATTCAAACAATACCGTAGCTTAGGGACAATGACATAGGCCAATATTATCCAAAATAAAGTGCTTTTATCCCCAAAATCAGAAATAATAGTTTATAGAATTTTAAGAATCATAGCCAATCTACAGAACATTTTTCAATGGTTACCCATAAATAGTTTTAGATTTATTCATAGGATTATCCCATATTTTGATCATATCAGGGGCATCATGTGTGACATATGTTCCATAATTTACATAGTTTTACTCAAAAATTTAGTTGATATTACTTAGTTATCAGAATAAATATACTTAGATATCAAATTAAGGGCATGTGTGTGGCACATGATCACTTTATTACTCATTATTACACAAATTTTTATATAAATAATGATAATTCATATCATTCTCTATGTTTTATACACTAGATTCAATTCATATTGCATTTCACTAGTTTTGCACCAAAATTAATCTTATTTTATTTGTAGTAGTTGATTCATCTTTTTACATCAATTTTTCACTAAAATGATCTATTGGGATTCATACAAGGATTTTAAACTATTTTACTGACTTTAGCTATGTGATGATTAATTCAAATGTGTCTTGAGTTTTTAGTCACATTCTCCTACCAATGAGGATTGGTGCATGCATAGTCCAATCCAAGTGTTTCAATGAAGAAAATCTCCAAGGGTTCTACCCTCTCTAGTCACCAATTTTGCACCAAAAAAACATAATGATTCATGTAAATGAAAATGTGTATTCATTTCTTATTATTTGATCTATATGTTTCCTATCTTTACTTTAAAATTTTTATTCGAAGGACTAATTTATACATTTTACATTGTAGGTTTGCATGAAGCACAATTCAACATTGGATACATATTCAAGACCGTTATTCATATGCAAGCTCAAATATAACACTCTTCCTTTTACTATAGTACTTTAACTTTTATGCATTACTATAATAAAATGGGGGAAAATGTAGACACTAAAATTAACAATTAATGTTAATATAATGCACCTGTGACTATCCCTTATGCAAACTTAACCTATGCTCAATTCTACAGTTTTAAACTGATATTCTTTTTCTTCTATATGAATGACCCTCTATCTTAAGAAAAATTTGATACTAAGTGTTCATATTACTCATTCCAATCAGACTAGACTCATTAATTGATTGATTGATACTTTCAGTTTGATTGTCTTTGTTCCTCAAATGAAACCATTCCTTCAAAACAATCCTACAAGCTGGTCGTGTCTAAATCCACTGGTTTCATCCTACCACCAATTAACAACTAGTATTCCAAATTAATATAATCTAAATAGGTCATTCTATACATTTTAGAAGTCTAATTCAAGGAAATTCTAAAAAATCAACTATATAATCACATTTTATACTCATTTATTGGGAGGCTTCTATTATTACAAACACCATAATAAATAATTACACATTAAGAGGAAACTAGCTATTCTTCCCAATTCTGAGTCCCTATAACTTAAGAATCCCTAAACTAGGTCAAAATACAAAAATAAAATTAAATGTTAAAACATTACACTTCTGACCATCCCTTATGCATGCTTAACCTATTCTCAACTCAACAATCTTAAGCTATTATTCCTCTACTTCGTTACAAATGACCTTCTATCTTAAGGTAAATTTTATATTAAATGTTATTATTCTTCATTCCAAGTAGCCCATACTCATCACTTGATTGATTTATACTTTTAGTCTGAATGTCTCTATTCATTAGACAAAATCACTCCTTCAAGATAATCCCATAGGCTAGTTGTGTCTGAATCCACTGACTTCATCCTCCCACAAATTAATGGTTAGTTTACCAAATTAAATTCATCCTAATGGGGAATTCTACATGTTTCACAAGTCCAATTCGAGTAAATCCCAAAAGGTCCACTATATTAACACATTTTATATCCATTTTTTGAGTGGTTTCTATTATTAAAAATGTTTACATACATAACTGCACATTGAGTGAAAAATACACATTCTGCCCAATTCTAAGTCCCTACAACCCAATAATCCCATAGATAGGTTTGAATATAAAATCAATGTCACAATTCATTTGTTTAAGCACATAAGCACACTATTATAAAATTAACATATATAATTTCACCAGTACTATACACACATCGATTTAGTATGGGAGAACTATATGGAGTTTAATCCCTCTTCATAGTATTGGTATGGAGGCAATGCCCAACACACGGTGTGTTGAGGTTAAGCACAAACCCAACCCCTTTCCCATTTCCACTATTTTGTAGTATTTTTTCCTCTTTTCATTGAGCTAGGGTTTTGAGTGAAGAAGAAGGTACACAATGACTCATGTAGCAAAATGAAGGAATTTGAGTAGACGCATGGGTCTATAGGTGAAGGCACATCTATTAGAATTTACACAAAGATCAAAAACCCTAAAGGATTAAGTCACACCTTATAGACAGTAACACAAGTCAAAAAAGTCTAAATAATGTGGCCTTGTCCTAGGATAATGTAGATCCCTATTCTTGATTCACATCAACCTCACACAACCTCAATCACTATTGCAATCTTTGAGACTTGAGTTTTAGCTAAGTCATTTATTTTTTAGTACTTTTTCATTTTAACACATTTCTAAAAATATCAAGATGCAATCAATTTATACGTGATTATTTTATATATTATGTATTATGATTTACTCAATTGTTTGTCTTATTTAAATTAAACCCTTAATTATAATAGAGACAAAACAAAATTAGATGAGATGGAGCTGAGGGGTGAGAAACAAACACTCAAAAAACTACATGGACAACCCAGATTAGAATGAAATGGGTTGAAATATTTCTTTTAGCACGAAAATATATTTATGAACAATAAATGCTTATGAAGGCAAATAATTCTTTAGAATCATGAAATCTTCTTCAAAATATGATTAGGTGTGTTTGGCACAAAGTCCACACTTAGAGTTTCAACATAAAGTTTGTGAAGATTGAGGGTTTGTACACAATATTTAAAATAGATAATTTTAATGTATTAATTCATTTTCAAATAGCAAAGCACATTCCATTAATGAAAATTTTAAAACTCATAAATCAAATTCTCAACACATGTTTTCTCATAAAACATTAATATTCATTGAAAAGGAACATTTGTACACAAATACACAACAAGCCCTCTCCTAGGGTTGAGAGAAATAAAAACCCTATTATAATGAATTTCCAATCTTTGTATACTATCTTTCACTCTAAGGTAATTATGTAACCATCCTTGACTCAACCTAGCCATCTATGACTTCATGTGACTTAACCTAAGTTTACCTTATATTTTTCATAATCGAACACTTTTATAAAAGATGGTGTAAAAGCATTAACCAATTTCACTAGGACTTACATAACTATACTTTCATTGACATATTCAATACTCCCATTATATGAATTTCGAATAAAAATTGAATAATTTAAAAAGAATTAATGTTATTTAATATTATAAAGACTTTAAATGTTTGATTTTCAATTGTTATACAATAAAATTCTTGAATGTATCCAAATATTTAGTCAAATCCATTGGGTAAATAGTTTCATGGGTTATTAAGTGTACTCCATACACAAGTGACATTTCCTTCTCATAATCGCGATGCCAAAATTGGTTCTTATTTTCTTTATTTGGCTATTACTTATTTGAGCTATAGAGTTCTCACATATTATGGGCATGATGAGACGATTATCTCACTTCCTTTAACCTATGGCTGAACTAAGTTTTTTATTTAAATAGTCTTTCACTCCTTTTGGGCATACATGACATTTCCTTTAGTGCATGACAAGCTCAAAAGTTATAAAATAGAACTTAAACATTTTTTAATAAAAAACGAAAAAAAAAGTCATGAAGGGGGAGACAAGAACAAATCAATTTAACAAGGGGAGTTGGGCACTTTTTATTTAGCAAACTCATATAAATATATGTCAGGGATCTTGGCCTTGGTGCATACTTCAGGGGTTTCAGGGACAAGAAGAACATGCCATACTAACCCCTAGTTCACGAGGAAGGTCAATTCTCTAAATTTGATTTAAGAGAAAACTATAAGCTTTTAGTTCAAGTATTAATAATTAAAATCAATGTAAATCCAAGGTCTACACACTAAAATAAAAATTGACTAATTTCAATGAAGTTTTAGAAAAGTCAAATTTTGGGTACAACAGATGTATTATTGACACTTTACATTTTATTACAAAGAGTTTTACTATTAAACTTGTAAGGTTTCCTCTCATTATAAGTGGCCCACTACATTTACATTATATTATTATTACATTTAATAACAAGGATGTATCTCTAAGCACTAATAAATAATTGCATAATTATTATTTTGACTTTGTAATGTTTATTTAAGTTTTATTAGAATTTATAATATTTATTTAAGTGTTTAAACTATCTAAATAAGAATAAATATATTTTATTCAAAAGTGCCTTGAGGCGTTACATAAATAAGACCACTGAAAGGTGTGAAGGAAAATAATATAGATTAATTAGATCAAAAGACCTCATTATTACTAATACACTTTATAAAAAAAGATTTGAGATATCTATAAAAAGAGATTTTCACTTGGAAAAAAAATTTAAGTGTTCTAAATTATTTGTGTGCACATGTAGTCAACTGATATTTAATTTTCCATCCAACCATGACTATTGGTCAGATTGAGAGGGAATATAATGAAATTAGTTTCATTCACAAGGGTAAATCTATTGTTGTATGTTTATGTAATAAAAATAATTTTAAAATAATACTATATATTATTTGGAGGATCTCAGCACCCATCATTTGAAACTAAGATATCCCCTTTTCATGCATATACATTTGTGATTATCATGTTGGTATGGCTATACAATCCACTAGTATGTCACAAAGGTCTCATGCACTTTTTTAATATCTCATTTGGCTTACTTAAGATTAATTTCCAAGGACTTAAAACATTTATTTTTCGTATGTCACGTGAACAACCATTGTTTCAATTTTCGTAACCAATCTCAACATCACATTTAAGACACGATTAGTTATGTAAGAGTGAAAACTGACGATGAAATTTTATAAAGCACAAAGTTGACTCTTATGCCTACAAATATATTTCATGGTACCCATAAGGTCCCTCGTTGAGAAATGGTGGGAATATATTGTTGATGGATTATGTTAGCACTAGGAAAAAGTGTAAATTTGTCCATAAGGTGATGATTAAAATGAGAGGATGAAGTGTTGGAATTCATTTTGGAAATATCACAAGTACAAAAAAAAGTAGGGCAAACAAGATTAGGATTTCAGTTAGGGTGTGGTTAAGAGAAAGTGGACCCCAATAACATCTATCAAAATTGAAATAAAAAAAACATATATCAAAAAAACATTATGTAAAAGACAAATATTCTCAAATCAATCTATAACCCAAATAGGAAAATATTAACATCCCCATCCCATAGGACATAGCAATAAGTAATCACATGAATGGAAGAAATATTAAGGGCTAAGAAGATTATGTATAAGCTCTTGATATGAGGAATGACCACCACCCTAGATGGTGTAGGAAATATTGAGCACAACAAAATATGAGTGAAGATTCATCACTAAGAGCATTGAAATGACCATTCAATCAGATGAATATATAACAAATGAAAATTTATAAATACAAACGTAAGGGCATTATCATGATAATACAAAATCAATAAAAATATTTTATACAGGGATTCAAAATACATCATTTACATATATGAAAATTAATAAATATTCTTGATAGGAGGATTTTTGCTTGTAATTTTTATCAATTTGGTCAATTAATTATGCAGGGGTAAGATATATATCCATGTATAGGTCATTCTGGGTAACTAACTATGCAAATGTATCTCTTTTTCCTAAAAAACATGTGTTCAATTTTCTATTTGCACCTCAAGAGAGTGATTGAGTGTTTGTACTTATGTGATAAGCTTGTAAAAAATGTTTTATTATCTATTAGTGTAGATATTCCAATTTGATCGTGAATAATTGATAGTGCCAATTTTGGCCCATAATCACCTTATTTGACTTGAAAATTTAAATTAGTCCTATTTAGTTGACTCAATCTATCCTAAATACTTGCAAGGACCCATCCCTTCCAAGTTATTTATTTTACACATAAAAATATTATAAATTGATAAAACCCTCTCTAAACTTTTGTATGAACATTCAAATTCCTAAGATGTAACAACACCCTTTCTAGATCAAAATGAACCCGCATGGGTTAGGATCAGTAATCGATCCTAAAATTTATAGGTTGATCTTGCCATTCACCCAACAATGACTCTCTATTAAATTATAAAACTCCTTTATGGTTTGGTTTGTATTTCTAAAATAAGTAGTGTGAGGTTTCACCCTTTTGGATTGATATAAATGCACATCTAACCCACTTATTATAATACTTGGTAATTTCAATTTAAGGCATATTTGTACTATTTGAAAATAAACAAAGCTTTTGTATTCTTCCTAATTTAGATTATATTCACTTGAATTAGCCTTTAGCCAACTCACAAGCCTATTCTATTTGAGTCAAGCAATGCATTATAAAGTATTCAAGCCATCTCTAGATCCATACATATAGAAAACGAGTAATATCACACTAAGCACTATAAGTGGGAGTAATCTGGATACATAGGCAATATTAAATCATCATAGGGGTGATTGGGGTGAGCTCAACCCATTATAATCCCCCATTTATTTTTATAGGTTTTCAATTATAACAAATCCTAGTAGGGTTTCAACCTTGAAGAAGTCATTTATAGGTCATCCACACATAGATGAAGGTCAAAATTTTGCATACAATCATATTTAAATTAGGTCTAGGTGACTGTACCATCAATGTCTTATTTCCCTAAATAAGTCAAGATTGACCCAAAAAGTCAATAAAGATAGTCGATCCTAATTACTTCCATTCAATTTTGACCCATAACAATGATAGTTCCTATTTTAGTTGCATGTACTTAATCAGGTCTAATTTGATCATTCCAACCATATTTCAATTGCACACAGTCAACTTGTGATGCAAAAATCAGCTAAGTCTTCTTATGATTTACAAAGTTAGCTTCTTTCATTCATTCTAGCTTTGTCTATTTTAATATTTTACTTTCATTTTGATAGTTTCATGTCATTTACAACATTTTATACCCTTCAATTCATTTTCTCTTTATTAGAGTTAAAACACCAATTAATTTCAAATTATGATAAAACACAATATTAAACCCATACATTTATTCGAGCATTGCTTAAATTTTTTGTCTTAGGGTTTATATAAATTCTTGAATATCTAATACTAAAATAACTTTCTTTTGACCTTGAATTTAATATCTGACACTAAAAGAATTTTCTTTTGACCTTGGATTTAATATTTGACACTGAAAGCACTTTCTTTTGTCCTCAAATTTGACATCTGACACCGAAAGCACTTTTTTTTGACCTTGGATTTCAGGGAAATTTACTAATCTCCATTCACAAATTTTTTTTTTTAGGAACTAAATTTCAGCTTTCTATTGCTTACTTCTCAATTTGAAAAGAATATATGGATACAATTTTTCTTTGTTTTTAACACATGTTGTCTTCCTAGGTAATAAGGAACATCATTATCAATCATGTAATAAAATTAATCTAATCTAATACAACAAAAAAACTAATAAACAACTTCAATCCTTACCCAATTCTTATTGTTCCAACATTCAATCAGAACTTTTACCAGTTACTACTAGATGACAAAAGGCATGCATGATTTCTTTCCTTGTTTCTCCTCCTAGACCTCAAGTTGTCAAATATACCATCTTCCTTCCATTATATACCCTCAAACCTTACCCAATTATTATTGTTTCGATAGTCAATCATATATTTTACTGGTTACTACTAGATGACAAAGGGCATGCATAATTCCTTTCCTTGTTTCTCCTCCTAAACCTCAAGTTATCAAATCTACCATCTTGCTTCCACTATTCACCCATGGATTATACTCGATTATGCTGTCCATGTTGTGAACATCTAAAGAGATAAATCACCATATCATGGAAGAATTCAACATGTTCCTACACAATCCCTTCACCTCTCACAAAGATAACTAAAGGGTATGATATTATTGATCAACTAAAAAATACTCATGCTTAACTTTTTTTTAGTTACTAAAGAGTTCATCAGTCTATGAGGATATTTTATATATTATATTGTGAGACAATATTATTTATAATGATACCAAACCTATCGCTTTTACTTCCATAATGTATGTCTTTAAGGACACTAAAAAGATTAAAACTTTTGAGGAAGAAGAATTGCCAACATAATATGTAATTACACAAAATATTCAATTATTTATACAAGTTGAAGTAGGAATCAAAGGATTATTGAATGATGTTGGTTGTGGATTGAAAATTTACAATGATCTTTTATTACAACAATTGGGTATTAACATTGAAATTATCCAATAAATATATCAAACTATCAAAGGGTTCGATGAATCTTCATGGCGAACACTTGGAATGATATATTTTAATATAAGAGTGGGACCTAAAATAGTGTATACTTTATTTAATTTTATGCCAAATCATCTACATTTTAATTTATTATTGGGATGACCTTGGATACATATAATGGCAATGATACCATTTACATTACACAAGTGTCCTATATTTACTGAATGAAGCGTACTCATATGAATGTCTTATGGAGGGTAATCCTTTCATATATTATAAAATAAGGCATCTCGATCAAATTCAGATGATTAGTCTATCATCCCTCCTTCCCAAGCCATCCCTTGGGATAAAAAAATACACATGAAATAAGAGTGTTAATTAATGACAACCAATAAATAGAACAAGAAACATTATAGATGGACCAAAAAGAGTTACATCAAGCATAAAAGGAACTCAAACAATTGAAAATAACACAAGAAAAGGTACAAATAGAAATCTAAAAACTATAAAAAGAACAAGTGAGATTGCATTAAAAACTATTACAAAAAGAATAGTTGGAAAGTTAAAAGTTAAAATAAAAAACTTGAACATGACTATTTACAAAAGGAACAAGAAAGGTTTCAATTGGAACAACAAAAATTACAAAAGGCACAAAATGAATAAGAAAGTATAAAAAAACAATATCAAGATAATTGGGTTCAACCAAAGCTTATTCTTAATCTCCATTTAGTGGTCAATTCAGAAGTACAATATGACAATGTTTCATAGTATTATGATAGTGATGATAATAAACCCAACATGGTTAATATGATAAATGATCAACTATGCAACCTACGCTTCAACCCCTCAGATGAGTATTTATCTCATACTTTATATTCAACCATTAGTCTATGGGTATACCACGATGATTCAAAATTAATAACTAAAGACAAGCCAACTACAAATAATAAGACTATTTTAGGTATGCTTAAAGATGATAATAATTTTTGCAACAGTGGATATCATATGGAATTTATGACAAATTTGATGAACAGTGTGGAAATATATGGTACAAAGTTCTCACCACTATCACAAATAATGGAATATCAAGACACACCAATAATAATTTTGTAAATTTTATTGTATAACAAACTCATCACATTACCTACTACTAGACACTGATTAACAACACACCATTTACATAAATTAGGTGAACCATATTGTCCTTACCATAGAATTTCAAGAAATGATACAAAACAATGTGAAACATTAAAAATGAAACTTCAGAAATACAAGCATGAGGGAATTACTACATTAACACAAAACCAACAAATATCTCTTACGGTAGGGGTTTAAAATACATCATCCATAGATATGACATCTAGAAAACATCTTCAACAGGAGGATTTCTACTTATCGAATTTGTCAATCTGGTCAACTAACTATGCATGTGTAAGATATATATACATGTATAGGTTAATATGGGTAAATAACTATATAGGTGCAATCTCTTTTTCCTAAAATAACATGTTCTCAATTCTCTATCTATGCTTCAAGAGATAAATTTAGTGGTTTCACTTGAGTTATAATCTAGATAAAAAAATTTCTATTATTTGTTAGTGTAGATACCCAAATTTGGTCATGAATACTTGAAAATGTAAGATTTAGCCTACATTTATCTTGACTTGAAAATTTAAATCGATCATATTTCGCAACCTTACTCTATCCTAAATACTTGTATAAACCAATCCATTATAAGTTTTTTTTTTCACTTACAATTTTTTTATAAATTGCTAAAACCCTCTCTAAGCATTTTTATGAACTTTCAAATTCTTAAGATCTAACGTCACCCCTCCTAGGTCAAAATTGACCTACACGGGTTAGGATCAACAATCGAACCTGACCTTTATAGGTCTCTCTTAACCTTCACCAAATAATGGCTCTTTTAAAAATTTAAACACTCCCTTACATGTTGGATTGTATTTTTAGGATAGGTCTCATGAGGTTTCACCCTTTTGGATTGCAATAAATGCACATATAAGCCATTTATTCTACTACTTGGCAATGTTAATATTAAGGCAAACTTATACTATTGAACACTTAGCAAAGCTTTCCTATTATTTCTAATTTGGATTTTATTCAATTGAATCAACCTTTATCTAATTCATGAGCCTATTATATCTGAGTCAAGTAATGCATTATCAAGTATTCAAGCCATCTCTAGATGCATACATGTAGCAAAGAAACACTATCACATTAAGCACTCTAGGCGGGAGGACTACACAATCTAGATTTTGTTGGGTGAATATTTTTTCAATCAGTGTACTGATTAACAAAATAGGTCTGATAAACCATAACAAGAAGATTGGTCAGCCAAGTGTGCAATTTTACTACATCAACTGGAGACAAATCTCTCCTCTCATCAAGGGGAGGTTCCCTATAGATACGTAGGAGCTATATACAATATAAATAAGTATAAAATAACACATGGGGGGTAGAATAAACCATCCATCTCTCTTCTTTCAGAGATGATGCACACAGACAAAGGAGAAAATCTTGGTGTAAACACTGAAGGCATTCTCTTCTTTTAGAAGTGTTCTTGCAAGAAACAATAGGAGTTTCTTTCAAATAGTAAAGTAACCAATACCCAAGGGCGTAGTAATAGCAAGATGAAACATAATGCAAACACCTCAACTACCCAAAGAGTATATCACAAAGGATAATGGGGGCACAAAGTCGTCCCAGAATCCTCAACACAAAAGAAAAGAAAAACACAGACTGAAAATAATTGTGAAAGCACAAAGTCTTCCCACAGTTGGTTTTAGGACACTTCCCTATTACTTTCACTAATTGTGCTTACCAAATTAAATGAATAAGAACACCTTCAAAAGAAAGACGTAAGAATGATCTTCTAAAATGATACAAGCCAAAACAGCACAAAGTCTGTAAACAACCTGCTTTCTTATTCAGATAAAAATGAAAATGAAATTACAATCTGAGCTCAAAGTCTCAGTCTCCTTCTTTCAAAATGGTCAGAGTTTCACTCTTGGTAAGGGGAAGATCCCCTTAAAATAATAAAAGAGATTACAATATATAGGCACCAAGCAAGGCTTGGAGATCTCTCCCATGGGACGGCCCATGCTGTAGTCAATGCCTTCAATGCATTTTCAGCTCTGTCTGGAAGGACCATGCTTAGAACATCGCATTGCCTTAATTATGGCATGTCCATTCATCTAATATGTCTCTTCTTGGGTCTGGATCTTCTAGTCTGTCCCCTCTGACGTCTATGTAGCTGTCCATTTTGTCTTTACTCCAAAGGGGACTAACAGGCTGTGCCTTCAATGTTTGTAAGCCAAAATATCTGCTTAGTGGACTATTCCACCTACTGAAATTAATTCTACGTAGATATTTTGGGCTTTCCCTTCTTTCTACTTTTCTCTTTTCCAACTTTGTCTCTTCTTGGAATTTAAGCTCTCAGGGCTACGTTCCCAGCTTTATTGGCTCTTTACGCTCCTTCTCTCAGCGATTCTTCCTTTTGGCCTTGGCCTTAAGGCTTTTGAATGCATTTGGATCTGCACTTAAACCTACAAGGATCAACAGCTATTTCATTGCCATAAATTTGACATCTATGGGCACGTCACTTTCCTCAGCAATTCCTTCAGCTTTGTCATTTGATCTTTCTCAGAGGGGGCTTGCCCTTTGGGGCCTTGAGAAATGATCCAATTTGGGTTGAAAGAGCCCCCCGCAAGGGTATCTGCCCTTCGAGCGGTCTTCGGATGGCCTTCGAGCTTTTTTCCTCTGGCAGGCTTTATCCTTTATTTTCTTCAGACAAAATGTTCGAAGGAATTCTTTTGGGCAATTTATCTGAAGGAAATCTTCCTTGCCTTGTCTTTCTACCGGGCTTTGCTTTGTTTTTCGGGTGAATTCCTTCGGACAAATTGTTTGAAAGATTTCACTTTGTCCTTTGCCTTGTTCATTTTTATGAAGGAATTCTCTTCGTTCACTTTTGCTCACTGCCCTCCGCAAGGGTTCTAGGCCTTGGTTCACTGCCCTCTGCAAGGGCACTAATTCCTTTGGCTTTGGGGCAGCCCCTTGAACCTACCGATTGAACCAACCGATTGAACCAACTTTGGTTCAACGGTTCAATGGTTCAATCAGTTCAATCCCTTTATTTGGCTAAGTCCTTTATCCACTTGAATCAACCATGCATTGAACCTTTGAACCATTAAACCCGTTGAAACTTTAAACCAAAATGGTTCAATGGTTCAACGATTCAATGGTTCAAGCCTTCTTCTCTTTGATAAGTGTTTTGAAGCCATTGAAACTTGAAGCAATTAAACTTTGAACCTTGAAAAATGTGCTTAACTCTTACTGATGACATTGAACCTTTGAACCCAATGAACCCGTTGAACCAAAATGGTTCAAGGTTCAACGGTTCAATGGTTTGATCCTTGCTTAGAAGCTTGCCAATGGACATTTTGGTTGAACCTTGTCATTGAGCCAACCTTGAAAATGACTAAGTGCTAGAAACTTGTTCTTTCCCACCGAGTCCATAAAAATCAACCTGTGAATTCCGTAGAACTAAGTTCTTAGTTTTCTCTAAGTTTTCTCTCGAGCCTTGAAAGAGTCTGTAGAAATGAGCCTATGGAGTCCATAGTTTTAAGCCTGCAAAGTCCGTAGATTTCTTCCTGCAAAGTCCATAGATTCAAGCCTATAGAGTCTGTAGATTTCTGAGAAAGCTTTGAAAAATGAAGAACCTAAATGCTCAGAACAATTTTTGAAAGGGGAAGAGAGGATTTTGGTCTGAGCAGAGCCAAAATAGTTTATAGGTTGTCCCAAAAATGAGTAGCATTTTTTGGGGACAATAGTTGGCTCCAGTTGGGGAACTTCCTTCAGATGAAAACTTGAAACACAACTGAGGGGAGTAGAAACCAGAATATCCAGTGCCTTGAAGTGTGCCATTGGGCTACAGAGTCGTGCTACCCAAAAAGAAAGGCTCCAAAAAATGAAAATGAAAAGGAAAAAAAAAAACTAAAGACTATACATATATACATATGTACAGGTGAACTTATCTGATACTTCATGAATTAAAGTACTTCAGATGCTGCTCCTTATGAGGTGAAGAAAAGGGGATGCCATCCTGATAAACCAGTAGGAAACCATTCCTTCCCCAGAAATGGTGACGATCGAATGGAGCTCTCCACCAGGAAACCAATTTTTTGCGTCTTCCTCTTTGGTTTTTCTTCTTCTTGCCCCATGGCAGGATGTGGTCTTCAAACTAAAAACCATAACTCCTTGCTCTCTTGGTGAAGGGCTCCTTTTGCTGATTTTGGATTATAGTAGTATGGTCCACCACCATAGCTTGTTGTTCTACTGGTTCAGTCTAGCACACATTTTGATTGTCAGCATTAGACCCTTGACAAACCATCAGCTCAACATCCCCTTTAGTGTGAAGGAGTTTGATCTCTTCATCTTGAGTAGTCTTCAATTCGAACAACATAGATCTGCATCCAACATGAGTGTAATAATTGCTACCATCGGATTATAAGATCCAAGCATCATTAGAAGCTGATCTTCTATCAGATTTCTCTTCATGGGAGATGGAAGATCCTTCTTGATTTGTACTACGTCCTACCAATTTTTTTGATGCCTGATTTGGATCAAATCCTAGATTGCCAGCCACGGGACTTTGATCAACTGAGACATGAGCATCCTCTATGGTCAAGGAGTAATTACCGCTACCTAAAGGCTCAAATAGAATTTAAGTAGCAGGGGATGACATTTGGGTGACCACAATCTTTGCCTCAGACAAATCCACACCTAGCTCTTCACCAATGTTTAACTGTTCAAAATTGGCTTGCAGGGATTCAAACTCAGTCATTTGAATTTTGGATTTCTTGACATGATCAATCATGTCAAATGACTGAGATGGACTTGGAAGAGAGGATGAGAGTTCATCCTTTTGGATTTTGGGAGGGGGAAGACTGATCTGGGAAGTTGAAGGTGAAGGTGCAGAGATGTTTGATGCACTAACCTTCTTGGCAATCACTGGGTCCTTTGACTGGAAAGGTAGAGTGGTTCCCTGTTTAGAAATTAGAATTGCAGGTTGAGTTCGTTCCTCTATTCTTTCCTTATTAGCTTGCTGGGTTGATTGATTCTCAAATTGGGTAAATACTGTGTATGATTCCTCATTTGCTTCACCTTCACTTCTGGGTTCATCCTGGTAATTCAAGAAACCAATGTGGGAGTCTCCAGCTGATTCTTTTAGATCCTCCCTGAAGAGATCAACACCATTTTCTTGCTCAAACTCAAGTTGAAAATAGGAAACATGTTCTATTTCTAGATATCCAACTACTGAGTTGGTTGGAGGTGCTTCAAGGGCAAGGTTCCTCTATGGGGGAGGAAGACAATTTGGTTGCCCTTGACTTCTGGCAGTGTTGCCTTGATATCCCTGATTAGGGAATGTCCTCCTTGGTGTGTCTCGATATGTAGGAGCAAATGACATTCCCTGTGCCATTTGTCTTCTCAGAGCTAGCATTTCATTTGCTAGCTTTTTTACCATTGGGTCAATGGTGGCTGTGGGTGAGTATTCAGAAGATGAAGAGGGTTTACCTTTATTAGGGTCTCTCCTTATCTTTTTTTCCAAGATAAGGTCATCTTCTACCTCAGTAGCCAAGTCCTGAGTAGCAGCAAGGTCTATGTGTCTGGCCCATCTTAGCAAGAAACTCACTTCACGCAGTTGTGAGTTGATGAAGAAGCATTTGAGGTTTTGAGGCATCGGTTATGTGACCATGGCAATTCTGTGCCTCAGCTTGTCAAACTTGGCAATAAAATCCCTCATAGGCTCATGAGGCTCTTTCTTCATTTGTGTGAGCTGGGCTAGCAAGGTGTGTGCATCTTCTGCAGGCTTGAACCTGGGTTCAAACTTGGCTTTGAGTGTATCCCAGTCAGTCACTGATCTGGCTTGTAGATGGTAGAACTAGTTTGCAGCAGCACCTTGTAATGTCTCCTTGAATAGCCTGATCGCTATGTCTTCAAATTCCACCCCTCTTACACTGCAGGCTATGCTAAAAGCTGCAATGTGTTCATCAGGATGAACCTTCCCATCACCAAATAATTTGGGGAAATTCTTTCTTAAACTACGTGAAAGTTCATGCAGAGGTGGAGTCAAGTTGAGTGGGCCAAAAGAGTTACCCCAGGGGCCTCAAACTACCATGATTTAATTATGACAAATAGGGATAACAAATCTGGATGGGGTGGCTAGATTACAGAACAAAAAATGGAAAAGAACTGGCCCTGCTTCAGCTTGAGGCTTCAAATTGTGCACTCTTTTCCAACAGTTCTGGTTTTGTAGACCAGATAAAATAATGAAAGTGGAGGAAGATGGTAAGGCTATAATGATAATGGGTAAGACACGAAACGGAGTTGCTAGAGTCTCAAATGGATAAGGGTTATAATGATTATGGGTAAAACACAGGTGATGTTTCACTCTGAAACTTGAGGTTCTATATTGCATAAAATTACTGTGTCCCCAGCAGAGTCACCAAAAACTATTGAGCGAATATTTTGTCAATCAGCGTACTGATCAACAAAATAGGTCTGATCAACCACAACAAGGAGATTGGTTGGCCAGGTGTGCAACTTTACTACATCAACTGAAGACAAATATCTCCTCTCATCAAGGGGAAGTTCCCTATAGATACGTAGGACTATATACGATATAAATAATTAGAAAATAACACATGAGGGGCAGAATAAACCATCCATCCCTCTTCTTTCAGAGATGATGCACACAGACAAAGGAGAAAATCTTGGTGTAAACACTGAAGGCACTTCTCTTCTTTCAGAAGTGTTCTTGTAAAAAATAACAGGAGTTTCTTTCAGATAGTAAAGCAACTAGTAACCAAGGGCATAGTAGTAGTAGGATGAAATAGAATGCAAAGTTTCCACCTCAACTGCCCAAAGAGTATATTATAAAGGATAATGGGGGCACAAAGTCATCCCAAAATCTTTAACACAAAAGAAAAGAAAAACACAGACTGAAAATAATTTTGAAAGCACAAATTCTTCCCATAGTTGGTTTCAAGACACTTCCCTATTACTTTCACTAATTCTGCTTACCAAATTAAATGAATATGAACACTTTCAGAAGACAGACGTAAGAATGATCTTTTAAAATGATACAAGCCAAAACAACACAAAGTCTATAAACAACCTGCTTTCTTATTTAGATAAAAATGAAAATGAAATTACAATCTGAGCTCAAAGTCTCAGTCTTATTTCAAAATGGGTAGAGTTTCACTCTTGGTAAGGGGAATATCCCCTTAAAAAAATAAAAGAGATTACAATATATAGGCACCAAGCAAGGCTTGGTGCTCTCTCCCATGGGATGGCCCATGCTGAAATCAATGCCTTCAATGCATTTTTAGCTCTGTCTAGAGGGACCATGCTTGGAAAAGTGCATTGCCTTAATTATGGCATGTCCATTCATCTAATATGTCTCTTCTTGGGTTTGGATCTGCTGGTCTGTCCCCTTTGACATCTGTGTAGCTGTCCATTTTTTTTTTACTCCAAAGGAGACTAACAGGTTGCACCTTCAACGTTTGCAAGCCAACATATCTGCTTAGTGGACTGTTCCACCTATTGAAATTACATCTGCATAGATATTTTAGGTTTTTTTCTCTTTTTGCTTTTGTCTTTTCCAGCTTTGTCTCTTCTTGGAATTTAAGCTCTTAGGGCTATGTTCCCAGCTTTACTGGCTCTTTACGCTCCTCTCGGCAGTTCTTCCTTTTGGCCTTGGCCTTAAGGCCTTTGAATATATTCGAGTCCATGCTTAAACCTGCAAAGAGCAACAACTATTTCATTGCCATAAATTTGACGTCTATGGGCATGTCACTTTCCTCGGTAATTCCTTCAGCTTTGTTGTTTGATCTTTCTTAGAGGGGGCCTGCCCTTCGTGGCCTTGAGAAATGATCTGCTTTGGGTCGAGAAGAGCCCCCCATAAGGGTATCTGCCTTTCAGGCAATCTTCGAATGGCCTTCAAGCTTCTTTCCTCTAGTGGGCTTTATCCTTTATTTCCTTCAAATAAAATGTCTGAAGGAATTCCTTCAGGCAATTTATCCAAAGGAAATCCTCCTTGCCTTATCTTTCTGTCGGGCTTTGCTTTGTTTTTTAGGTGAATTCCTTCAGACAAATTGTCTGAAGGATTTCGCTTTGTCCTTTGCCTTGTTCATTTTTCTGAAGGAATTCTCTTCGTCCGTTTTTGCTCACTGACCTCCGCAAGGGTTCTAGGCCTTGGTTCACCGCCCTCCACAAGGGCACTTGTTCCCTTGGCTTTGGGGCAGTCGCTTGGACCTACCGATTGAACCAACTTTGGTTCAATGGTTCAATGGTTCAATCAGTTCAATCCCTTTATTTGGCTAAGTCCTTTGTCTACTTGAATCAACCATGCATTGAACCTTTGAACCATTGAACCCGTTGAACCTTTCAACCAAAATGGTTCAATGGTTCAAGCCTTCTTCTCTTTGATAAGTGTTTTGAAGCCATTGAACCTTGAAGCAATTGACCTTTGAACCTTGACAAATGTGCTTAACTCTTGCTGATGACATTGAACCTTTGAACCCATTGAACCCATTCAACCAAAATGGTTCAAGGTTCAACAGTTCAATGGTTCGATCCTTGCTTAGAAGCTTGCCAATGGACATTTTGGTTGAACCTTGTCATTGAACCAACCTTTAAAAAATGACTAAGTGCTGGAAAATTGTTCTTTCCTACAGAGTTCATAGAAATCAACCTATGAATTCCATAGAATTGAGTTTGTAGTTTTCTCTTGAGCCTTAAAAGAGTTCGTAGAAATGAGCCTGCGGAGTCTGTAGTTTTAAGCTTGCAGAGTCCATAGTTTTAAGCTTGTAGAGTCCGTAGATTTCTTCCTATAGAGTCCGTAGATTCAAGCCTATAGAGTCCATAGATTTCTTAGAAAGATTTGAAAAATGAAGAGCCTGAATACTCAGAACAATTTTTGAAAGGGGAAGAGAGGATTTGGTCTGAGTAGAGCCAAAATAGTTTGTAGGTTGTCCCAAAAATGAGTGACATTTTTTGAGGATAATAGCTGGCTCTAGTTGGGGAACTTCCTTCATATGAAAACTTGAAACACTGTTGAGGGGAGTAGAATCCAGAATCTCTAGTGCCTTGAAGTGTGCCATTAGGCTACGGAGTCGTGCTACCCAAAAAGAAAGGCTCCAAAAAATGAAAACAAAAAAAAAAAAATAGTACTAAAGACTATACAGATATACATATGTACAAGTGAACTTATTTGATACTTCAAAAATTGAAGTACTTTAGACATTGCTCCTTGTGAGGCAAAGAAAAGGGAATGCCATCCTGATAAACCAATAAGAAACTATTCTATCCCTAGAAACGGTGACGGGCGAATGGAGCTCTCCACCAGGAAACCAATTTTCTACATCTTCCTCTTTGGTTTTTCTTCTTCTTTCCCCATGGCAGGACGTGGTCTTCAAACTAAAAACCATAACTCCTTGCTCTCTTGGCGAAGGGCTCCCTTTCCTAATTTTGGAGTACAATATTATGGTCCACCACCATAGCTTGCTATTCTACTAGTTCAATCCAGCACATATTTTGATTGTCAGCATTAGACCCCTGACAAATCATCAGCTCAGCATCCCCTTTGGTGTGAAGGAGTTCAATCTCTTCATCCTGAGCAGTCTTCAATTTGAGCAACATAGATCTACATCCAACATGAGTGGAAGAATTGTTGCCATCAGATTCTAAGATCTAAGCATCATCAGAATTTGATCTTCTATTAGATTTCTCTTCATGGGAGATGGAAGATCCTTTTTGATTTGTACTACACCCTACCAATTTTTTTGATGCTTGATTTCGATCAAATCCTAGATTGCTAGCCACGAGACTTTGATTAGCTGAGACATGAGCATCCTCTATGGTCAAGGAGTAATTACCCCTGTCTAAAGGTTTAAACAGAATTTGAGCAGTAGGGGATGACATTTGGGTGACCACAATTTTTGCCTCAGAGAGGTCCACACCTAGCTCTTCACCAATGTTTAACTGCTCAAAATTGGCTTGTAGGGATTCAAACTCAGTCATTTGAATTTTAGATTTCTTGACATGATCAATCATGTCAAATGACTGAGATGGACTTGGAAGAGAGGATTGGAGTTCATCCTTTTGGTTTTTGGGAGGGGGAGGACTAATCTGTGAAGTTGAAGTAGAAGGTGCAGAGATGTTTGATGTACTAACCTTCTTGGCAATCAATGGGTCATTTGACTGGAAAGGCAGAGTGGTTCCCCGCTTAGCAATTAAAATTACAAGCTGAGTTCATTCCTCTATTTTTTCTTTATCAGCTTGCTGGGCTGACTGATTCTCAGATCAAGTGAATACTGCGTATGATTTCTCATCTGCTTCACCTTCACTTTTGGGTTCATCCTAGTAATTCAAGAAACCAATGTGGGAGTCACCAGCTGATTCTTCTAGATCCTCCCTGAAGAGATCAACACCATTTTCTTGCTCAAACTTAGGTTGGAAATAGGAAACATGTTTTGTTTCCAGATATCCAACTACTGAGTTGGTTGGAGGTGCTTCAAGGGCAAGGTTCCTCTATGGGGGAGGAAGACGATTTGGTTGCCCTTGACTTCTGACAGTGTTGCCTTAGTATCCCTAATTGGGGAATGTCCTCCTTGGTGCCTCTTAGTATGTAGGACCAGATGACATTCGTTGTGCCATTTGTCTTTTGAGATCCAGCATTTCATTTGCTAGCTTTTGTACCATTAGGTCAATGGTGGCTGTGGGTGAGTATTCAGAAGATGAATAAAGTTTACCTTTATTAGGGTCTCTCCTTATCTTTCCTGCCAAGATAAGGTCATATTCTACCTCAGTAGCCAAGTCTTGAGTAGCAACAAGGTCTATGTGTCTAGCCCGTCTCAGCAAGAAACTCACTTCAGGTAGTTGTGAGTTGATGAAGAAGCATTTGAGGTTTTGAGGTGTCGACTGGGTGACCATGGGAATCTTATGCCTCAGCTTGTCAAACTTGGCAATAAAATCCCTCATAGGCTCATGAGGCTTTTTCTTCATCTGTGTGAGCTAGAATAACAAGGTGTGTACATCTTCTGTAGGCTTGAACCTGGCTTCAAAATTGGCTTTGAGTGTATCCTAGTTAGTCACTGATCTAGCTTGTAGATGGTAAAACCAGTCTGCAATAGTGTCTTGTAATGTCTCCATGAATAGTCTGATCGCTATGTGTTCAAATTCCACCCATATTACACTGTAGGCTATGTTGAAATCTACAATGTGTTCATCAGGATGAACCTTCCCATCACCAAAGAATTTGGGAAAATTCTTTCTTAAACTAGGAGTCAAGTTGAGTGGGCCAAAAGAGTTACCACAGGGGCCTCAAACTACCATGATTTAATTATGAAAAATAGGGATAACAAATCTGGATGGAGTGGCCAAATTGCAAAACTAAAAATGGAAAAGAACTGGCCCTGCTTCAGCTTGAGGCTTGAGGCTTCAAACTGTGCACTCTTTTCCAGCAGCTCTGGTTTTGTAGACCAGATAAAATAATGGAAGTGGAGGAAGATGGTAAGGCTATAATGATAATGGGTAAGACACAGAATAGAGTCACCAGAGTCTGTAATGGATAAGTGTTATAATGATTATGGGTAAGACACAAGTGATGTTTCAATCTGAAACTTGAGGTTTCAAATTGCATAAAATTACTGTCCCCAGTAGAGTCGCCAAAAACTATTGGGTGAATATTTTGTCAATCATGTACTGATCAACAAAATAGGTCTGATCAACCATAGTAAGAATATTTGTCAGCCAGGTGTGTAGCTTTTATACATCAATCGGAGATAAATCTCTCCTCTCATCAAGGGGAGGTTCTTTATAGATACGTAAGAGCTATATACAATATAAATAAGCAGAAAATAACAAATGGGGGGTAGAATAAACCATCCATCTCTCTTCTTTCAGAGATGATGCACTCAAACAAAGGAGAAAATCTTGGTGTAAACGCTGAAGGCACTTCTCTTCTTTCAGAAGTGTTCTTGTAGGAAACAACAAGAGTTTCTTTCAGATAGTAAAGTAACTAGTAACCAAGGGCGTAGTAACAGTAGGATGAAATAGAATGCAAAGTTTCCACTTCAACTACCCAAAGAGTATATCACAAAGGATAATGGGGGCACAAAGTCATCTCAGAATGCTCAACACAAAAGAAAAGAAAAACACAGATTGAAAACAATTTTGAAAGCACAAAGTCTTCCCACAGTTGGTTTCAGGACACTTCCCTATTACTTTCACTAATTGTGCTTACCAAATTAAATGAATAAGAACACCTTCAAAAGACAGACATAAAAATGATCTAAAATGATACAAGCCAAAATAGCACAAAGTCTGTAAACAACCTGCTTTCTTATTTAGATAAAAATGAAAATGAAATTACAATCTGAGCTCAAAGTCTCAGTCTTCTTCTTTCAAAATGGGTAGAGTTTCACTCTTGGTAAGGGGAAGATCTCTTCAAAATAATAAAAGAGATTACAATATATAGGCACCAAGCAAGGCTTGGCATTCTCTCCCAAGGGACGGCCCATGCTGCAGTCAATGCCTTCAATGCATTTTTAGCTCTGTCTGGAGGGACCATGCTTAGAATAGTGCATTGCCTTAATTATGGCATGTGCATTCATCTAATATGTCTCTTCCTAGGTCTGGATCTTCTGGTCTATGCCCTCTGATGTCTGCGTAGCTATCCATTTTGTCTTTACTCCAAAGGAGACTAAAAAGCTATGCCTTCAATGTTTGCAAGCCAAAATATCTGCTTAGTGGACTGTTCCACCTACTAAAATTACTTCTACGTAGATATTTCAGGCTTTTCCCTCTTTTTGCTTTTGTCTTTTCTAGCTTTGTCTCTTCCTAGAATTTAAGCTCTCAAGGCTACGTTCCTAGCTTTACTGGCTCTTTACGCTCCTTCTCTTAGTGGTTCTTCCTTTTGGCCTTGGCCTTAAGGCCTTTGAATGTATTCGGGTTTGCGCTTGAACCTGCAAGGATTAACGGCTATTTCATTGCCATAAATTTGACATATGTGGGGATGTCACTTTCCTCGACAATTCCTTCAACTTTGTCATTTGATCTTTCTCGGAGGGGGCCTGCCCTTTGGGGCCTTGAGAAACAGTCCACTTTGGGTTTGGAAGAGCCCCCTCCAAGGGTATCTACCTTTCGAGCAGTCTTCAGATGGCCTTCGGGCTTCTTTCCTCTGGTGGGCTTTATCCTTTATTTCCTTAAGACAAAATGTCTGAAATAATTCCTTCAAGCAATTTGTCTGAAGGAAATCTTCCTTGCCTTGTCTTTCCATCGGGCTTTGCTTTGTTTTTCGAGTGAATTCCTTCAGACAAATTGTCTGAAGGATTTTGCTTTATCCTTTGCCTTGTTCATTTTTTTGAAGGAATTCTCTTCGTCTGCTTTTGCTCACTACCCTCCGCAAGGGTTCTAGGCCTTGTTCACTGCCCTCCGCAAGGGCACTTTTTCCTTTGGCTTTGGGGCAGCCCCTTGAACCTACCGATTGAACCAACTGATTGAACCAACTTTGGTTCAACGGTTCAATGGTTCAATCGGTTCAATCCCTTTATTTGGCTAAGTCCTTTGTCTGCTTGAATCAACTGCGCGTTAAACCTTTGAACCATTAAACCCATTGAACCTTTGAACCAAAATGGTTCAATGGTTCAAGCCTTCTTCTCTTTGATAAGTGTTTTGAAGCCATTGAACCTTGAAACGGTTGAACTTTGAACCTTGACAAATGTGCTTAACTGTTGCTGAAGACGTTGAACCTTTGAACCCATTGAACCCATTAAACCAAAATGGTTCAAGGTTTAACGATTCAATGGTTCGATCCTTACTTTGAAGCTTGCCAATAGACATTTTGGTTGAACCTTGTCATTAAACCAACCTTTAAAATGACTAAGTGCTGGAAACTTGTTCTTTCCTGTAGAGTCCATAGAAATCAACCTGTGAATTCCGTAGAACTGAGTTCATAGTTTTCTCTAAGTTTTCTCTCAAGCCTTGAAAGAGTCTGTAGAAATGATCCTGCAAAGTCCATAGTTTTAAGCCTACAGAGTCCATAGTTTTAAGCTTGCAAAGTCTGTAGATTTTTTAGAAAGCTTTGAAAAATGAAGAACCTGAATGCTCAGGACAATTTTTGAAAGGGGAAGAGAGGATTTTGGTCTGAGTAGAGCCAAAATAGTCCGTAGGTTGTCCCAAAAATGAGTGACATTTTTCGGGGACAATAGATTCCATATTCAAAGTACTTTGTATACATAGGTAGAGTTCAATCATCATTAGGGTGATTGAGGGTAACTCAGCCCTTTATACTCCCTCCTTTTATTTTGCATGTTTTTGGCTATCAGAAACCTTGGTAGGGTTCCAACCTTGAAAAATTTATTTACAAGTTATTTATGCACACACAAAGGTAAAAATTCCATATATAGTCATATTTCAAGTATAGTTCAAGACCAATCCACAAAGGTCAATAACGATAGTCGATCCTAACTATTTGCAGTTTACTCTAACCCAGGACAATGATAATTCCTTTTTTAGTTTCATGTATAATTATGTCTAATTTTATCATTCTAACCATCTTTTAGTTGCATGCAATCAACCTAGTAGGTGTAATTCAACTAAATATTCTTGAGCTTTGCATAGTTAGCTTATTTCATTTGTTCAAGCTTTGTTCATTTCAATATTTTACTTTCATTTTTCTAGTTTCAAGTCATTTACAACATTTTATATCCTTCAATTCATTTTATATTAATTAGAGTTAATACACCAATTAATTCTAAATTCTGATAGGATATATTTGTGAACCCATACATTTATTTGATAATTGATTAAATTTTTTATCTTAAGGTTTAGATAAATTCTTGATTATCTAACACAAATAATTTATTCTGATCTTGGATTAAATATCTAACACTTTTTTTATTTCGAACTTGGATTCAATATTTGATATTGAAAGCACTTTTTTTAACTTCAGATTCAAAATTTGACACTATAATAACTTTATTTTAAGCTTTGATATTACAAGAATTTACTAATATCCACACAAAAATTCTTATTTTTTTGACCTAAATTTTAGCTTATTTTTTTATTTTTTCTAGATAGGTAATGACTTTTGACTAGAGCATGAATCAGTCTTGGACATAATCAAGGGCCTAGATCTCCAAGTGATTATTAAGTATATAATATATTACCTTGTGTATACCACATATATACTGTATATTACCATGCATGATAGCCAACTAACTTATGAATACCACCAATAGCCACAATTGGTCCCAAGAATATTACCAACACCCACATCCAACCTCATATGCCTCTAGTGAGATTTGAACCTAGGCAGGAGTTGAAACAACCAAACCACTTTACAAACTCACCCACATCTCATCGGTAATATTTTTTGCTTATTTATTAATTGTCAAAGAATATATGGCTATAATGGATGAGCATATTATTTATTATTTGCTACAAACTTTCTTAGTTTTCATTACACATTGTCTCCCCCTAATAAAGAACATCATTAATAATCATGTAATAAAACAAATACAATATAATAAAGCCAAAACAACTAATAAACAACCTTAAGCCTCACTCAATTCTTATCTTTTCAACATTCAATCATAGATTTTACCATTACTACAGATGACAAAGGGCATGAATGACTCCTTTCCTTGTTCCTCCTCCTAGACCTCAAGGTTTCCAAAGCTACCATCTTACTTCAATTATTCACCCATAATTTAAATACTAGATTCGGTTGTCCAAGCTATAAACACTCAAAGAGATAGGCCACCACATCATGGAAGAAGTCGACATACTCCTCCTCAATCACCTGCACCATCAACTAATAAATAACCTTAAACCTCACTCAATTCTTATCGTTTCAACATTCAATCATAGATCTTTTCGTTACTATAAATGATAAAGGGCATGGATGACTCCTTTCCTTATTCCTCTTTCTAGACCTCAAGGTTTCCAAAGCCACCATCTTACTTCCATTATTCACCCATAATTTAAATACTATATTCAGTTTTCTATGCTATCAACACTCAAAGAGATAAGCCACCACGTCATGAAGGAAGTCAACATATTCCTCCTCAACCCCCTGCACCTTCCATAAAGACAACTAAAGGGTATGATATTCTTGATCAAATAAAAATACCCATGCTAAAATTTCTATTTTTGAGTCATTAAAAAGTTCATCAGTCTATAAGGACATTTGATATGTTGCATTGTGAGACAATATTATTTAAAGTGATACACAACCTACTAATTCTACTTCCATAATGAACACCTTTGATTATATTGAAAATATTAACATTTTCGAGGAAGAAGAATTCCCAACATTACATGTAATTACACAAAATCTTCAATTATTAATTAAATTTGAAGTTAAAAAATAAATGAATCAAAAGAGTATTGACTGATGCTAGATATGGAGTGAATATTTGCAATAGTCCTTTCTTACAATAATTGGGTATTAACATGATAATTATCCAACAAACAAATCAAACTATCAAAGGGTTTGGTGAATCTTCACGATGAGTACTTAGGATGATATCTTTAAATATAATAGTGGGACCTAAAATAGTGTCTACTTTATTTCATGTTATTCCCACTTAACTACATTATAATTTATTATTAGGGTAACTTTGGATACATATGATGGAAACAATACTATCTACATTACACGTGTCTTAAATTCATACATGAAGGGTACTCATATGAATGTTCTACAAATGATAATTCTTTCAAATATTATAAAATTGAGGCATCTCAATCAAATTCAGATGATTCATCTATAATACCTCCTTCCCAAGCCATTCCTTGGGATGAATAATAAACATATGAAGTTAGAGAGTCAAGTAATGACAATTAATAAACATAACAAGAAAATTTATGAATGGACCAAATAGAGTCACATCAAGCACAAAAAGAACTCACTCAAGCAAAGGTACAAATAAAACTCTAAAAACTACAAAGGAACACACAAGATCGCATAAAGAACAATTATAAAAAATAAGAGTTAGAAATCCAAAAGTTAAACATAATAACTTGAACATGATAAACAAAAGAAACAAAAATGGTTTAATTTGGAACAAAAAAAGTTACCAAAGCCACAAAATGAACAAAAAAGTATACAAAAATAACATCAAGATAATCTGGTTTAACCAAATATTATTCATGATCTCCCTTTAGTGGTCAATTCAAAAATACAAGATGGAAATGTTTTAGATTATTATGATAGTGATGATGACAAACCCAACATGGTTAATATGAAATATAATCAACTACACAACCTAAAATTTAACTCTTCAGATGATTATTTATCTCAAACTTTATTTAAAATAATTGGTTTAGGGATATACCATGATGATTCAAAATTATTAGTTAAATATATTCCAGCTACAAATAATAAGCTTATTTTATGTATGCCTAAAGATGATAATATTGCAACAATATATCTCATATGGCATTCATGCTAAATTTGTGAATAATGTGGAAATATATGATACAAAGGTCTCACCACTGTTACAAATAACATAACATCAAGATATACCAACAATAATTTTATAAATATTATTGGATAGCACATTCATCACATTACCTACTACTAGACACTAATCAATAACACATCATTTACATAAAGTAGGTGAACCATATTTTCCTTACCATAGAATTTTATAACATGATACATAATAGTGTGAAACACTACAAATAAAAATTTAGAAAGGTGGGAATTTCAATGGGATTTTTATACATGAGATAAACATGTATGAGCATAAATCAATTTCAGATATAAAATATAATTTTAGAAAATTTAGAATGGCTCAAAATTCAATTATTTGTAAAAATTATGGGGGCATATGCCATGCATATGTATTGAAATTACAAGAATAAATTATAGATTCATACATTTTAGGTACACATGCATGGGCATATGTTCACAAGCATGGCATATTTTCACAAGCATGGACATGTGTACACATAGGTGATTGGGATAAGCTTATCCCATTACACTCCCCCATTTATATTTATAGGTTTTCAGCTATTATGAACCCTAGTAGGATTTCAACCTTGAAGAAGTCATTTATAAGTCATCCACACAAAGATGAAGGTCAAAAATGCACATACAATCATATTTCAATTAGGTCTAGATGACTATGCCATCAATTTCCTTTTTCCTTGCATAGGTTAAGATTGACCCACATAGGTCAACAATGACAATCGATCTTGATTGTTTCCATTAGGTTCTAACTGATAATAATGATAACTTTTGTTTCAATTTCATGTGCATAATCAAGTCTAATTTAATCATTCAAACCATATTTTAGTTGCACACAATCAACTTGACATATATACATCACATAAGTCTTATTGTGCTTTGCAAGGTTAGCTTATTTCATTCATTATAGCTTTGCCCATTTTAGTAATTTACTTTCATATTTAGAATTTTAAATCATTTACAATATTTTCTACCCTTCAAATCCTTTTATCTTAATTAGAGTTAAAACACCAATTGATTTCAAATTCTGAAGAAACATCTTGGTGAACACATACATTTATTCAAGCGTTGCTTAAAATTTATATCTTAGGGTTTAGATGAATTATTGAATATGTGACACTAAAATAAGTTTCATTCGATCATGGATTTAATATCTGACACTAAAATAAATTTCTTTTGAACTTAGATTCAATGTTTTATATTAAAAGCACTTTCTTTTGGCCTCGAATTAAATATATAATACTAAAATCACTCTATTTTGAACTTGTATTTTAAGGGAATTTATTAATTTCCATACACAAAAAAATATTCTTTTACTATGACCTAAACTTTAATTTTATGTTGCTTACTTATCAAATTTTAAGTAATAAATGGTTGTAATGGATGAGCACATTATTTATTTTTTGTTACTACTTTTCAGTTTTTATCAGATGTTGTCTTCCCCTAATAAGAAACATCATTAAAAAACATGTAATAAAAACAATCCAATATAATAAATCTAAAACAACTAATAAACAACCTCAAACCTTAATTCATAATATTTTAACATTTAATTAAAGATTTTATAGGTTATTAGTATACGAAAAAGGGCATGTGTGACTCCTGTCATTGTTCTTCTTCCTAGACCTCAATGTTGTCAAAGATTCCATCCCAATCCCATTATTCACCCAAAACTTATACTGGATTCTATGGTCCATGTTGTTAACACTTGAATAAGTAAGCCACCACATCATGGAGGAAATCAATATGTTCCTCCTCAACTACCTTTTCCTCTCACAAAGACAATAAAAGGGTATGATATTATTGATCTTTTTGGAGTTACTAAATAGTTCATCGGTATATAATGATATTTTATATGCTGCATTACAGACAATACTATTTCTAGTGATTCAAAACATGCCACTTTTGCTTCCATAATGGATGCCTTTAAGGATACTAAAAAGATAATCACTTTCAAGGAAGAATAATTGCCAATACAACATGTAATTACACAAAATATTCCACTCTTTATTCAAGCTGAAAGTATAAAATAAAGGAATCAAACAAGTATTGATTGATGTTGGTTATGGACTTAAAGGTTTTAGTGGTCCTTTATTATAATGATTGGGTATTAACATTGAAAAGGTTCATTAAATCTTCATGATGTCTATTTGGAACGAAATATCTAAATATAATAGTGAGATCTAATATAGTGTCTACTTCATTTCATGTTATGCCCAATCATATTGTTGGGTGAATATTTTGTCGGCCAGCTAACTGGTGAGCAAAATAGTTCCTATCACAATAGCATAGGGAGATTAGTCAGCCCACTGTGCAGGTTTACTACATCAGAGGTGGACAAATCTCTCCTCTCATCAAAGGGAGGTTCCCTATTACATATATGAAGCTATATACTATATATATATGGAGAAAGTAAGACATAGGGATAGGAAAAACCATCCATCTCTCTTTTTTCAGAGATGATGCTAACAAATAGAGGAGAAATCCTGGGTGATGGGGAAGGTACTTCTCTTCTTTCAAAAGCAACTTTCAACCAAGAGCCAGATCCCTTCCTGGATAGTAAAAATCCTAGTGAAATGACAGAAGGCACTCTCTTCTTTCAGAAGTGTTCTTTAGCAAATAGCAAGAATCTTTCTGGTAGTGAAAGGTAACCGGTAATAGGGGTACAGAGTAACCAATAGCCTGAGAGTGAAATACGAAGAATAATGGGGGCACAAAGTCTCTCCACAGTTGGTCTTCAGGACACCTTCCTGATTACTTCCACTAGTTCTGCTTGTTAAATTAAATAAACAAGAATGCTTCTAGGAAATAGATATACGAACAATTCCCTAAATAACACAAGCTATTCCAACACAAAGTCTGAAAGGTCACTTGCTTTCTCATTCAAATAAAATAATATGAATTACAATCTGAGCTCAAAGTCTCAGTAATGCCTTTCAATTTGGGTAGAGTTTTGCTTCTGGTAAGGGGAAGATCTCCTTTGCACAAAATAAGAGATTACATTATATAGAGGTCAAGAGAGGCTTGGCACATTGTTCCATAGAATGGGTCATGTTGTGCATTCAATGCCTTGAATGCATTCTCAGTTCTATCAAGGGGGCATGATGGAACAGAGGTGGCCGCCTTAACTATGGCGTGTTGATTAATCTCAAATGTCTACTCCTGGGCCTGAGTCATCTCATCTGTCTCCTCTTGTTTGCGCAGCTGCCCACTTTGTCTTTATTCCAAGGGGACAAACAGGCGACGTCTTTAATGTTTAAGGGCTCAAATATCTATTTTTGCACGTTATTCCAGCTACTGAAATAAATACTATAGATATTTCCCTCTTTGTCTCTACCTATTGCGATTTGAGCCTTCGAGATACTTTTTCCCTTTTTGTTGGCTCTTTTCAGCTCTATCATCAGCAAGTCTTCCCTTTTGGCTTTGGTCTTTGTATTGGGAGTGCTCTGTCTTTGACATATGGCACATTTCATTAGAATAGGTAAGGACACTTGGCATCTTCCATTGGAACAGGTGAGGACACTTGGCAACATTTGCCTCAACTCTATAAGGGACACATGGCGGCTTCCACTGCTTCTATTTCCTCGGTAGATTTTTCTCTTTTTTGGCAAACTTTTCCTTTGCTTTGTCTTTTTTGCTAGGCTTTTCCTTCAGATGAAAGGTTCCTTTCCTTAGCCGCTCACTCCCTTCAATTTCTTCAAGCTTTCTTCTTGGGTGAATTCCTTTGGACAAAATGTCTGAAGGAATTTTGCCTTGGTCATTTTTCTGAGGAAAATCTTCCCAAAGTCTAATGGCTCTTTCACTTAATAATTTTCTTGAAGGATTTCCAACTTTGTCTGCTTTTGCTCACTGCCCTACGCAAGGGTACTTAGACTCGATCCACTGCCCTTCGCAAGGGAACTTGTTCCTTTGGCTTTGGGGCAGCTCCTTGAACCTACCGATTGAACCAACTTTGGTTCAACGGTTCAATGGTTCAATTGGTTTAATCTCTTTATTTGGCTAAGTCTTTGAAGCCATGGATTGGTTAAACTTTGAACCTTGACAAATGTGCTTAACTCTTGCCAATGAACATTTTTGGTTGAACCAAGGTGTTAAACTAACCCTGAAAATGACTAAGTGTTGGAAACTTGTTCCTTTGATTGAACTCACCTGCAGAAGCCTTTGAACCTGTTGAACCTGCTAATTTCAAGCATGTTGAGTCCATAGAAACATATCTATAGAGTCTGTAGATTTAAGCCTGCAGAGTTCATATATTTCTAGAAAAGCTTTAAAAAATGAAGAACTTGAATGCTCAGAAGAATTTTGAAAAGGGAAGAGATAATTTTGGCCTGTAAGACCAAAATAGCTCATATGTTGTCCTAAAAATGAGTGACATTTTTGGGGACCAACAGCTGGATCCAGTTGGGGAACTTCCTTCAGTTAAGAACTTGGAACAACTGAGGGGAGTAGAAACCAGAATCTCCAGTGCCTTGAAGTGTGCCATTGGGCTATGGAGTCATGCTACCCAAAAAGAAAGGCTCCAAAAATGAAAACAAATAACGCAAAGCAAAAATAAAGACTATACAAATATACATATGTATAAGTGATCTTATCTGATGCCTCAATATTTGAAGCACTTCAGATGCCACCCATTGTGTAGTAGTGAAAATAACATTTCATCCTGATAAACCAGCAAGAAACCATTTTGTCCCCAAAATCGGTTATGGGTGAATGGAACTCTCCACTAGGAATCACATTTTTTGTGTCTTCCTCTTAGTTTTCTCCTCTTGCCCTGTTGCAGGACATGGTCTTCAATCTAAAAACCATAAATTTTTGCTCTCTTGATAGAGAGTTCCTCTTCCTAATTTTGGAGCACAACAGTATGGTCCACTACCATAGCTTGCTTTTCTGTTGGTTTAGTCCAACACATGTTTTGATTGCTCCCCTCAAATACCTCAAATTCTTCTTCATTTGGAGGGGAGGGTTCTTTTGTAATTATACTGCACTCCATCAATTCTTCTACTATTCCATCCCTGCCTGAAGGCTCAAACAAAATTTGGGCTACAGGGGCTGACATTTGGGTCTCAACACATTTGACATGATCATTTATGTCAAATGGCTAGATTGGACTAGGCACAGGGAGTGGGAGTTCTTCCTTTTGGTTTTTGAGAGGGGTGGGAGGATTGGCTTGCAAATTTGAAGTAGAAGGTGTAGGGATGTTTGATGTACTTACCTTCTTAGCAATCACCGGGTCCTTTGGCTGGATAGGCAGAGTGGTCCCATGCTTAGCAATCAAAATTGTAGGTTGAGGTCACTCCTCTAGTTTTTATTTATCAGCTTGCTGGGTTGATTGATTCTTGGACTGGGTGAATACTACGTATGATCCCTCGACTGCTTCACCTTTACTTCTAGGTTCATCTTGGTAACTCAGGAAACTAATGTGGGAGTCGCTAGCTGACTCTTCTTGATCCTCCGTGAAGAGGTCAATATTATTTTTTTGATTAAACTCAGGTTGGAAAGAAAAATCATGCTTTATTTCCAAATATCCAATTGCTGAGTTGGCTGGAGGTGCTTCAATGGCAAGGTTCCTCTGTGGGGGAGGAAGATGATTTGGCTACCCTTGATTCCTAGCAGCATTGCCTTGATATGCCTGATTAGGGAATGTCCTTCTTGGTGCATCTCTATATGAAGGAGCAAATGACATCCCTTGGGCCATTTGTCTTCTGAGGGCTAGCACTTCATTTGCTAGCTTTTGCACCATTGGATCAGTGGTGGCTGAAGGTGAGTATTCAGAAGATGAAAAAGGTTTACCTCTGTTTGGATCTCTCCTTATCTTTCTAGCCAAGATAAGGTCATCTTCCACCTCAGTGGCCAAGTCTTGAGCTTCAGCAAGGTCTATCTGGCTAGCACGTCTCAGTAGAAAACTCACTTCAGGCAGTTGTGAGTTGATGAAGAAGCATTTGAGGTTTTTAGGTGTTAGCTGAGCAATGACAAGAATTTGGTTCCTCAGCTTGTCAAAAATTTCTATGAAATCCCTCATAGGCTCATGAGGTTCCTTCTTCATCTACATGAGCTGGGCTAGAAGGGCATATGCATCTTCTGCAGGTTTGAATCTTGCTTCGAACCTGGATTTGATAGTGTCCCAGCCAGTCACTGATCCATTCTACAGATGGTAAAACCAATTTGTAGCAGTACCTTGTAGTTTCTCCACAAAAAGCCTGACTGCCACGTCTTCAAATTCCACCCCTATCACACCACAGGCTATGTTGAAAGTTCCAATGTGTTCATCAGGGTGAACTCTCCCATCACCAAATAATTTGGGGAAACTCTTTCTTGAATTGAGTGGTATCTCATGCAGGGGTGGAGTTAGATTAAGTGGGCCAAATGAGTTACACCAGGGGCCTCGAATTGCCATGATTGGATTATTGAAAGCAAGGATAACACATCTGGATGGAGTTGCTAGATTATAAGACAAAAATGGAAAAAAAATTGGCCCTGCTTTAGCTTAAAGCTTGAGGGTTCAAACTACACTTTCTTTCCCAGCAGCTCTAGTTTTACAGACTAGATAATATAATGGATGAAAATGGAAATGGAGGAAGATGGTAAGGCTATAATGATAATGGGTAAGACCCAGATGGGAGTTGCCAGACTCTATAATGGATAAGGTTATAATGATAATGGGTAAGACATAGGTGATGTTTCAATCTAAAACTTGAGGCTCTAAATTGCACAAAATTACTGTGTCCCCAGCGGAGTCGCCAAAAATTGTTGGATGAATATTTTGTTGGCCAGCTAACTGGTGAGAAAAATAGTTCCTATCACCACAACATAGGGAGATTAGTCGGCTTAGTGTGCATGTTTACTACATGAGAGGTGGACAAATCTCTCCTCTCATCAAAGGGAGGTTCCCTATTAAATATATGAAGCTATATACTATATATATATGGAGAAAGTAAGACACAGGGATAGGACAAACCATCCATCTCTCTTTTTTAGAGATGATGCTAACAAACAGAGGAGATATCCTGGGTGATGGGGAAGGTACTTCTCTTCTTTTGGAAACAACTTTCAGCCAAGAGCCAGATCCCTTCCTAGATAGTAGAAATCCTGGTGAAATGACAGAAAGCACTTCTCTTCTTTCAGGAGTGTTCTTCAGCAAATAATAGGAATCTTTTTGGTAGTGAAAGGTAACTGGTAATAGAGGTGCAGAGTAACCAGCAACCTGAAAGTGAAATACGAAGAACAATGGGGGCACAAAGTCATCCCAAGGTCCTTTATAAAGGAATAGAAAATACAAACACACTAAAGGTACTTGTGGGGGCACAAAGTCTCTCCACAATTGGTCTTCAGGACACCTTCCTGATTACTTCCACTAGTTCTGCTTGTTAAATTAAATAAACAAGAATGCTTATAGGAAACAACCATATGAACAATTCCCTAAATAACATAAGCTATTCCAACACAAAGTCTGAAAGGTCACTTGCTTTCTCATTCAAATAAAATAATATGAATTACAATATGAGCTCAAAGTCTCAGTAATGCCTTTCAATTTGGGTAGAGTTTTGCTTCTGGTAACGGGAAGATCTCCTTTGCACAAAATAGGAGATTACATTATATAGAGGTCAAGAGAGGCTTGACACATTATTCCATGGAACGGGTCATGCTACGCATTCAATGCCTTGAATGCATTCTCGGTTCTGTCAAGGGGGCATGAAGGAACAGAGGCGAATGCCTTAACTATGGCGTGTTGATTCATCTCAAATGTCTACTCCTGGGCCTGAGTCATCTCATCTGTCTCCTCTTATCTGCGTAGCTGCCCACTTTGTCTTTATTCAAAGGGGGACAAATAGGTAGTGTCTTTAATGTTTAAGGGCTCAAATATCTATTTTGGCACACTGTTCTAGCTACTAAAATAACTACTACAGATATTTCCCTCTTTGTCTCTACTTGGTGTGATTTGAGCCTTCAAGCTAATTTTTCCCTTTTTGCTGGCTCTTTTTAGCTCTATCATCAAGGGTCTTCCCTTTTGGCTTTGGTCTTTGTATTGGGAGTGCTCCATCTTTGACACGTGGCACGTTCTACTGGAACAGGTGAGGACACTTGGCATCTTTTGCTAGAACAGGCGAGGACACTTGGCAGCATCCACCTCAACTCTATAAGGGACACATGGTGGCTTTTGCTGCTTCTATTTCCTCAGTGGGTTTTTCCCTTTTTTGGTGGATTTTTCCTTTGCGTTGTCTTTTTTGTCGGGCTTTTCCTTCGAACAAAATGTCTGAAGGAAAGGTTCCTTTCCTTAGCCACTCATTCCCTTCAATTTCTTTGAGCTTTCTTCCCAAGTGAATTCCTTTAGACGAAATGTTTGAAGGAATTTTACCTTGGTCATTTTTTCGAGGAAAATCTTCTCGAAGTCTAACGGCTCTTTCACTTAATAATTTTCTCGAAGGATTTCCAACTTTGTCCGCTTTTGCTCACTGCCCTCCGCAGGGGTACTTGGCCTCAGTCTACTCCCCTCCACAAGGGCACTTGTTCCTTTGGCTTTGGGGTAGCCCCTTGAACCTATCGATTGAACCAACTTTGGTTCAACGATTCAGTGGTTCAATGGGTTCTGTTGTCCCTGAAAAATGTCACTCATTTTTTGGACAACCTATGGACTATTTTGGCTCTGCTCAGACCAAAATCCTCTCTTCCCCTTTCAAAAGTTGTTCTAAGCATTTAGGTTCTTCATTTTTTAAAACTTTCTCAAAAATCTACGGACTCTGCAGGCTTGAATCTACGAACTTTGCAGGAAGAAATCTACGAACTCTATAGGTTTAAAACTATGAACTCTGCAGGCTCATTTCTATGGACTCTTTCAAGGCTCGAGGTAAAACTTAGAGAAAACTATGAACTCAGTTCTATAGAATTCACAAGTTGATTTCTACAGACTCTGCAAGAAAGAACAAGTTTTCAGCACTTAGTCATTTTCAAGGTTGGTTCAATGACAAGTTTCAACCAAAATGTCCATTAGCAAGCTTCTAAGCAAGGATCAAACCATTGAACCATTGAACCATTTTGGTTTAATGGATTCAATGGGTTCAAAGGTTCAATGTCATCAGCAAGAGTTAAGCGCATTTGTCAAGGTTCAAAGTTCAACCGCTTCAAGGTTCAATGGCTTGAAAACACTTATCAAAGAGAAGAAGGCTTAACCCATTGAACTGTTGAACCATTGAACCATTTTGGTTCAAAGGTTCAACGGGTTCAATGGTTCAAAGGTTCAACGACCAAGTTGGTTCAACATGCTTGGTGCAAAATATTAAAAGGACTTAGCCAAATAATGAAGAATGAGCCAATTGAATCATTGAACTGTTGAACCAAAGGTGGTTCAATCGGTTGGTTCAATCGGTAGGTTCAAGGGGCTGCCCCAAAGCAAAAAAGTTCAAGCCTCTCGAAGGACAAGTGCCCTTACAGAGGGTAGTTCTGGGTTTAAGAGCCCTTGCAAAGTGACAGAAACATTTCTTGCAGACTTTTTGTCTACAAGAAAATTGTTTGCAAAAGAAGTCCACAGAAAAGGCCAAAGCGAGAAAGCTGAAGAAGTCCAAGGGGTGATGGGCCTGAAGATGTCAAAGTCAACCACAGTGAACTAGCTATTGATTTTCAAACTGTGATGGGCCCACAAACGTTAAATTTTACACCAAGAAATCCAAAGCACAGAAGATGGCAAGTGGCAACTGTGATAGGCTTTGACATGCTTTTCTAGGAGCAGCAGAACATGCCACGTGTCCCCTACAAAGCTCGGTGAAAGCCAACAAGTGTCATCCTCCACAGTCTCTCCCTTTTGTCCCATGAGAACTGTGGTGGGCCCTAGATGAATTTCTAAAGAGAGCGAAAGTTGACACATGTCATTTTTCATAGGACCTTCAAAGGATGCCTAACGCTTCCATGAGTCAAGTGGATGCTGCCACGTGTCCTGCCTATTTCAGTAGTGGAACACACCACGTGTCACTTATTGAAATCAGTGGAAAACAACCAAGGCAAGTGGGGAAGACATAAACAAATTGTTAAGAAGGATGACGGACATGAGGACGTAGAATTTGTGGAAATGAAGTAGCTATTGGTCTTTCCAAACTTAAAAGAGAACCCAAAGGAATTCAAAGGCTTAAAGCCAGAAGAAAGATCAAGTGCAAAAATGGACAAAGCATCCAAGTGGCAAAAGAAGGTGTCGACTCAAGGAGTTACTCTAGCAAGGGATATAGTGTCTGTGAATTGATCATTATGAGGTGCAAATGGCTAATGATGTGACCCATTTTCTTCATTTTTCATTAATGAGCAGACAAGCTGCGTAATCGCCTTGAAGGAGCGGTCTTGTAAGCAGACAAACGGTGTAGCCCATAATTTCTCATATGATGTTTAAGCGGCTTGCTCTTCACAATGATTAGAACACACATGGGTCATTTGTAAAAAGGGTGCCAAAAGGCCTCCTTTCTTCCTCTATATGGTAAACTCTTTTATTGTTACAAGGATCTTCCCCTTACCAAGAGTGAAACTCTGCCCATTTTGAAAGAAGAAGACTGAGACTTTGAGCTCAGATTGTAATTTCATTTTCATTTTTATCTGAATGAGAAAGCAAGTTGTTTACAGACTTTGTGCTATTTTGGCTTGTATCATTTTAGAAGATCATTCTTACGTCTGTCTTCTGAAGGTGTTCTTATTCATTTAATTTGGTAAGCAGAATTAGTGAAAGTAATAAGTGTCTTGAAACCAACTATAGGAAGACTTTGTGCTTTCAAAATTGTTTTCAGTCTGTGTTTTTCTTTTCTTTTGTGTTGAGGATTCTGGGACGACTTTGTGCCCCCATTATCCTTTGTGATATACTCTTTAGGTAGTTGAGGTGGAAACTTTGCATTCTATTTCATCCTACTTTTACTATGCCCTTGGTTACTGGTTACTTTACTATCTGAAAGAAACTCTTACTGTTTCTTGCCAGAACACTTCTAAAAGAAGAGAAGTGCCTTCAGTGTTTACACCAAGATTTTCTCCTTTGTCTGTGTGCATCATCTCTGAAAGAAGAGAGATGGATGGTTTATTCTGGCCCCATGTGTTATTTTATACTTATTTATATTGTATATAGCTCCTACGTATCTATAGGGAACCTCCTTTTGATAAGAGGAGAGATTTGTCTCTGATTGATGTAGTAAAGCTGCACACCTAGCCAACCAATATTCCTTCTGTGGTTGATCAGACCTATTTTGTTGATCAGTACGCTGATTGACAAAATATTCACCCAACAGGTTCAATCTCTTTATTTGGCTAAGTCTTTGAAGCCGTGGATTGGTTGAACTTTGAACCTTGACAAATGCGCTTAACTCTTGCCGATGAACATTTTTGGTTGAACCAAGGTGTTGAACCAATCCTAAAAATGACTAAGTGTTGGAAACTTGTTCTTTTGATTGAACTGGCCTGCAAAAGGCTTTGAACCTATTGAACCTGCTAATTTCAAGCATGTTGAGTCTGTAGAAACATATTTGCAGAGTCCATAGATTTAAGCCTGCAAAGTCCGTAGATTTTTGGAAAAGCTTTGAAAAATGAAGAACTTGAATGCTTAGAAGAATTTTGAAAAGGGAAGAGATAATTTTTGCATGCAAGACCAAAATAGCTCATATGTTGTCCCAAAAATGAGTGACATTTTTGGGGACCAACACATATACATAATTATTGTTGGAAAATTAACCTTAATTTGGGTCCTTCCTTAGGTTTATAGTATTTACTAAGTCTTAGTTATGTGTATATTTATTTATTTATAAATATACTTTATTCTTTCTTTTATGAAGTGTCACTCACCTCCCTAGTTCAATTATTGAATTTAGAGTTACTTGCATGGAATTACCCTTCCCCCACTTGGCACACACTTCCCTCCACTCTCTAAGGGAATAGGTCACAAGTGGCACATGCAAAGGAAGCTTGTAAAATAATCATGGGATTCCTTTTAACTCCCATTATTTTCTTCTTACTCTATAAAAGAGCCTCCATCTCCTCATTCCTTTCACTCTCAACACACAACTCATTCTTATTGTTCTGAGTCTTGCTCTTGCATCATTGATGCTCTTTTGGCCTAAGTACGTTATTATCCTAAGCTTATACATGCTATTGTACTTGGATTTTATCTTTGCAAGCCTCTTAATACTAGATTATAGAGTTTTTTCACCGTTCGATGATTTTCCCTACTTATCAGATCTTTTGTCTTAGATTTGTGGTTTACTTTGTTAAGATAATTTTTTTCCATTGCTTAATTTCAACATTATTTTATTTGACTCTTGGAAATTATTCTTTCATGGTATCAAATCCATGGTCTTTTAATGTTGTTGGTGAGCATTGTGCTGGGTTCTCTTGAAGAATCTCATTTTTTTTAGTTTTTTGCCTCTAACCTCTTTTGTGGTGGATTTATATTATGGAAGTTTTGAGCTGATTTTTTATCTTTAGCTGATCTTATTCTTATGGAATTATGAAATTTTTGTGCCAAGCTTTTAATTTCTAGCTTTAAGAATCAGTTTCTTTTTGTTCTCTTACTAGTTCAAGTTATTTGTTGCTTTTTTATGTTGTAAGTTTTGATTTTTTCTTAGTTTTTAGATATCACATTATTTTCCTAATTGGTTAAATAAATAAAATAGATTTTAATTTTAGTTCAATTTTAATTCCTATGTTTTTTAAGCATTCTGGGTTTTTACTAGGTTCTAAGTTTTTTTAGGTTGTTTGTTGAAGACTAATATCTATCAAACAAGGACAAAAGATTCCTTTCATGCAATACATGTTTTTGTTTTACCGTGGCTCTAGGTCAAAGGCCTTTCACTTGGAATGGTTTTCTGGCAAGGTGTGCAACCATCTATTGAGAGGACATGCTCTTGTTTTGACCTAAAAAATTAAAGGAGTGGCCCTACAATACCCAATTCTTAGATGTCTCCTTTGGTGTTTCTAATTGACCTAATGTGGGGCATCTCGAGTGGCCTAGATAACTGCTAGTTCTGTGAAATATGAGTGTCTCCTATGACCTTTTCGGTGAAAGAAGGGCTCGCCCTTTGTTTACCTAGTGGAGTGGTATAGGGAATGATTTCTACATTTAAAATGTTGTTGGATTCTTGGGTGGGCATAGGATTAAATGAATTAAGGGTTGCCTTCAGCTCTCCTTTTGTGTTATCACCTTATTCTACATGATCGATCTTTTGTTGATCATCTATGGGTAGAAGATGGAGGATCCCACCCTAAGTTTTATTTTTGAGATGGGGTGGATGTTAGAGGAGCTCATTCCTTTGTTTCTTTAGTTGGTATGGATGTTAGAGGATTCCATGCTTTAGTCTCTTGTGTTTTTATGGATGATGGTAGAGTCCATATGTTTCACCTAAGCACTGAAAGTGCTCTATTTTATTTTTCCATGTCAAGCTTTTATGGAATTTGACTTCTAGGCCCAGGAGGGATCTATCTTGCTAATAACATGATGTGTCTTATTAGAGTGGATGGTAGAGGATTCCACCCTTATCTCTTGTAGGTTCTGAGATTTGCCCTAGAATCTATGTGTATTATTCATGTTTGGTTGAAAAGCCTTATTTTATTCAAGCTACAACTAGATTATTGAGGACGAGTTAGATAATTCATTATTGTGATTTAACTATTATTGGGATCAGTGGGAGGATAAGCCCACTTTTTATGATTTAGTTATGTGGAGATCCCAAGAGGCATAAGGCTAGCAAAATACCTTCTACTCGTGGCAGGCTCTTGTTCTGTAGTAGAAGTTTTGGGGAAGTTCTATTGAAGTGCATCTACTATTTGAGTTTCATTAGGAAGTAGCCTCATTTTTTGTACTAAGGTTGTGAGAACCTTCAAACCCTCTTAGTGTTAAGGTTGTGGGATCCTTAAAACCCTCTTTTTGTTTGATCTATCAAGGTTATGGGATCCTCCAAACCCTCTAGTTATGCTTGGTATGGTTGTGGGAATCTTAAAACCCTCTGGTTGTGCCTTGTAAAGGTTGTGGGATCCTCCAAACCCTCTTGGTTATGGCTCCATTATTCAAAACTCTATTTTTGGTTGCGGTTCCACTAATCAAAACCCCCACTTGTTTGATTCATAGATTTGGCTTTAAAATCATTTACCCCATCAAATAAAAATATCTATCAGATAATAAATATTTGTCTCAGTTGTGTTGCCATTCCTTTTTCTTAGAAGTCACCCTCCTTTTTTCAGAAAGATCTTCACTATTATTCTACTATGTTGGAAAATTTTTAATTGCATAACATGATCTTCTAATACATTTTAATTAACATCTTAGTTAGTGATTTCAAACAAAATATGCATGCCTTTTAATACTGAGAGTATCTTTTTAGCATTACGATAATGCATTCCACTCTCTATTGGAAAATGGTGTTTCACAAGTTTTTTTCAATGCTTTTATCTTTAGTTCTTTTAGCAGTGTTTTTTTAATATATTTATTCTCTTTTTTGTAAAGCCATTCATTTTCCTTTCACAAATATGCCAGGTATTATCTTTGATATAAATAATTTTAAAGGTTAGCTTTTTACCTTTTTGACATTAGTAGGGTGGCATTTTTTCCTTTGGCTTTAAGTAAAACAAATGGAAACTACCTCTAAAAGTATGCTATGGTTTTGGGTTCAAACTCATTGGGCATCTCACAACATTAAGCCTCAGAGCATCTAAAACATGACTAAGGGTTTATTTCTCTTCCACTTTTATAACCTATTCCATTCCAAATAAATCTTTCATAAGTTTTCTATTTGGCATGTCAGAAACTCACTAATGGTTCTCTCCCCCTGAACACAAGACTTTGTAGTCTTAGATCACTCTACTCTTAAAGTCCCAATTTGGGTTAAATTTCTAGGCCTCCTGCTCCCTTGTTGGCACTTTATTCACCGTATAGCATCCTCTATAGGCAATATGGTTTATCATGAACAAAACCAATTCTACTCTGATAGACCATAAAAAAGGGTCTACATAGAAGTAGACCTATCCCAAGACCTCAAGGAGTTTGTGGAAATCTAGGTCAAGGATGTAAGGCACTCTTAGTGAGTCCTGTATATCAACTTGACTAAAACTTGATTCCATTGCCAAGCCACAGACCATAAGATACATGATTTACCCCTTCAATTAGCTCACAATAATGCATCTACCCACATAACCTCTCCCTCCAACCCCTCTCCTGAAGCTAATAGGACACTAACCGAGGATGGTTGGACTATGTTTGGGAAGAAGAACACTCACACCAAGGCTATAGAGTTAGTTGCTACTCCCAAAAGAGGCAAGCCATATTTAAGTAATAGCCCATAGGAGTAGGCTCCTATTGTAAAAGATCCCTCATCAACTGTAGCTCTGAAATTAGTAGAAAATCCCATAGTGTTCAACACTCCTCTAGCTCCTAACATTTTATCCCAAAGTGTCGAGGCCTCTAGGCCCAATTCTTTAGACTCACAGCTAGCCACCCTTCTACTTCCAACTTGATGAGATATGCCTAAATGCTCTCATAACCCTCCCTAGAGGATTGACAAGGTAGAGGAAGGAGAGTTTCTGGCTAACACTGACTTGAGGAAATAATATGAGTTCTTGAGTGCCAATAATGAGAACTTCTTGTAGAATTGGTATGATGCCTTGGAAGGGATATACTTAGAGGACATGTCATTTGACACCCATCATCTATGAATTTATTTTCATGGAATGTCCAGGGTCTCATAAATCCAAAACACAAGTTTATTGTGCATGATTTCAGAAGAAAGTTTCTCGAGATGGACATTCTCTATTTGTAAGAAGTTAAGGTGGTGAATTTTTTATTGACAGTTGTCAATAATTCCATCTAGCATGATAGCATCATTATTTATAGAAACCATGCCTAGGACATGGAGGGGTGATCACATTCATTTCTCTAAAGTGGTAACTACACTTAGTGCAATCTAGTGTGGACCCCACCAATCAGTTAGGTTGGGCTCTTCTTTGCATTGAAAGCCACTTCTTTGGATTTATTAATATTTATGCCTCGAATGATCCTTTGGAGTGTTCTCATTTATGGTGATGAATAGCAGATGATCTCCCCATTTCCCATTAGGTATTATGTGGTGACTTAATATGGTGGCATCTCTTGAGGATAAATTAGGCCACTTGCCTATGAGGTGGGCAACTGGTGAAAGGGAGGCCCGGTTTTACATGAGCACTAAATGGGGCCTTTATGACCCCAATTTAACTTGTTGGTTTGCAGATGGAGTTTGGTACACTTGGATTAATTTCAAAGAAGGCCCTGCTCATATTATGAAGCGTCTAGATAGGATAATGATGTCCACTCAATCATACTTCTCTTTTGATAATTGATTTTTTCCTCTGATGCAAGTACTACCAGATTTTGTGATTTTTTATCACTCCCCCATTCGATTTCATGTGACATGGTAGTTCATGAAACCTAAAGTCCACAAAATACAATTCTTCCTTAACACCTCCTTGCTCAAGTATGGGCCCACAGTGGCACACATTAGGAGAGTTTAGAATTTAGATCCACATCTTTCCCAAGATTATGGTTGGATTCTCTGGTGGGAAGATGCCATCAAGGGGACCTCTCACTTTTTGCCAATCTATAGTCACTAATTTGCCAAAATTTAGAGACACTCTTACTCTACCACTACCTTAGAACTAAGTCGTGTAGCTCTAGCTCTAGAATAAGATCCCTTTAATGAGATCTTATAGGTGAGAGTTGCATCCCTAAAGCATCACATTTAGATTGCATATAACTACAATGCCTGGGGAGCCCAAGTCAAAGCCAGGCTTCATTGGCTGAAAATAGGGTATAAAGCTTCTAAAGAGTTCTTTCAATTGCTGTGAGCCAAAAAATTGAAGCAACAAATTCAAGTCATTTCTAAGGTTGGTAACAGACTCATAGAAACTTTGTAGATTATGCAATATTTTGTACACCATTATTAGCAAGTGTTCAAAGCTCAAGTGTCTTCGGCTAAGCATGAATCTGCCCTTTAACAATGCCTTTCACTGGTGTCATGTAAACTCACTCCCACCCAGTGGGTGATTTGCTATAGGACCCTCACTATTGATGATTTGCATGAAGCGGTGTCTTACATAGATAATGATAAAGCCCCTGACATTGATGGCTTTATCTACGAGTTCTACAAAACTCTTTGGGATCTTGTGGGTGGTGATTTGCATAAGGTTTATTAGGAAGCATTTCATGCACATTCACTAGGAAAAAATATAAATAAAGGAAATATAAAATTCATATCTAAGCAAGGATATCTTGAGTTGATCTGCAACTGGCATCCCATCACCCTCCTGAATGTTTTCTATAAAATTATTGCCAAAGCTTTGGTGATCCAAGTGCATAATATGTTACCTCTCATTGTGTGACCATAACAAACGAGCTTCATTCAAAGCCTTTATATCTTGGATAACATCATTTCCATCTAAGAAGGGATGGATTGGTCCAGATGGTTTAAGCAAAAATCTATGTTCATCAAAATTGACTTTGAAAAAGCTTATGATCACATCGAGTGGCCTTTTATCTTATCTTTGCTTTGAGCTCTAGGTTTTGAGCCCATCTTCATTCAAACTGTTAGATGCTTTTCTTTGATGCCTCAACTATCCTCTCCATTAATGGAGTCACCTTTGAGTGGTTTGGCTTATTCTATTCCATTCACCAAGGGTGCTCTCTGGCTCCTACCTTATATGTTCTTGCACCTGAGGGTTTTGGATATCTTCTTAGCAATGCCCAAGCTAGTGGCCTTATTAAGGGAATTTATCTCCCTCCTGATGCAATTAATTTGTATGAAGATATGCAATTGTTTAATGTCCTCTTTTCTAATGACTCCTTCCTTACCCTCATTGAAGATGAAGCCAATGTGGACAATGCCTTATAGTGTCTTGACACCTGCTTGGCCTCTGGCTCCAACATCCAATGGCAAAATACTCATTGCTATAGACAATCTTACCTCCCTTCACTAGCATGGGTTACTAAATTTAGTTGGAAGTGGATCCAACATGATAAAATATTTAAATTCCTTGGCATCCCCTTTACTTTTGATGCTTCATCACCCTTATTGTGGAAATATGTTGTTGATAGAGTTACCAAGAATCTAGAATATTGGGTGACGAAGTCTCTTTTGTTGGAAAGAAAATTTCAAATTTGCTTGAAAATTCTTATGTCCACCCATGTGTATTACTCGTCATGCTGGGTACCTTCTAAAAAATCTTACCAGAAGTTAGAGAAATTACTCCAAGATTTCTTTTGGGCAAATTCCCCACAAGGTAAAGGATTCCATAGGGTGGCTTGGGAATATTGCTACCTCACACATGAAGCTGAAGGGATGGGACTCATTGACATAGCTCGACAAAGGAACTACCTTATGTGCTAATGGATTGTCTAGGCCATTGAGGGCCCAAAAGCTTGGAAGGTGTTATTTAGACACTGTATCTCCTCAAGCTTGCCCAAGGGTAAGATAACCTAAAAAAGGCTTAGCTTCCTCAATTTGCTCTTCATCCAGTCTCCCATCCAGATCACTGGATCCTTTGTGGCCAAAATCATCTAAAAGGCTTGGGAAAAGATTAAGCCATGGCTTATTTAGAATGGTTCTAGTTTTCATAACGGGCTCTCCACTAACTCTCACTCTCTATGGTGGTCTCACATTTTTTCTTACAATGAAGTGCCCCTGGCAGAAGTCCCTTGGATCAATACCCTCAAGTTTTTTCATAGAGGAATTCATTCCATCCAAGATATCTTATGTAGGCATTCTCTCTCTTGGCTATCTTGGGAGGAGGTGAAAGCTAAATTTTGATTAGCCAATGCGGATCAAGAATCTTACCAGGTGATTTTCAATGCCATCCTAGCTTCTATGCTCCATAAAATCTCGGTCTATTCCACTCGACCATGGTGGAAGGACTGGAAATGGTATGTTGAGACCCCTTTCCACAATTACACTCCTCGGCTAGGCTATGCTTGGCTTACCCTCCATTTGCCCATGGTTAACAAGATTAATATTCACTAAAGGTTACTTTCATCTATTAGAACATGGAGATTTCACTTCAACATTATTTGGGGGCTTGTGTGGAGCCCAAGCTTGCCCACTTTGCTTGGTGTATACTAAACCAAAGCTTGCCTATTGGTAAAAGACTTGTTCAACTTGGAGTTCACCAACCTACTTGCCCCTTCTGTGGCCACCTTGAGATGCTCCCTCATCTCTTCTAGTATTGTTCCAAAGCTCAAAAGGTTTGGACTTGGATCCATGATCTCTTCAAGCCTTTCCAGCCCAAATTATTCCTTTGGCAGCATATCCTCCTTGGTGACAAACCCATAATGCCCTTCAATTACGTGCAAGTCTAGCATACTTTCATAGTGGAGATTTTCTTCTGGATTTAGAAAGAAAGAACTAATTATGTGTTTAATCATGCTTCTGTTGATTGTAATGTTTCTGCTTTACACAAATCTTCTATTATCTCTAAGGTTCTTTTGCAGATTCAAGTTCAAGCCAATAAAGTGGCTATGGAGCTTGGGTATCTTCAGGGTCTCTTCTCTCATTGGGGAGATGCTCCTTGTACTATGGCTCAAGTTCTGCCTTCTCCACCTAGGGAACCTATATTGAATTATAGATTGCCTCGACTGCCTTATGGTGGGCATCATCATAGCCATTCCAGGTGCCTCTCATAGTGGCACCTCATACCATAACATTTCCACTCTTGGGTAGTAGTGAGGGTGGCAATGACAACCTCCTTCCCCTATTGGGCAGGATGGTTAGGGCGCTCCTCCTCCTCCTCCTCCTCCTCCTCCTCTGCACTCATATAATTGGGGGGTGCCACTTGGAGGCCATACAGATGTAATGGATAATTTACCCAGGCTCTCTTTGGCTATCTCATCTACTTGGACACAAGCAAATGATGATATAAACACTACCCAAGTTACTAGCTGGGAGCCTATTCTAGATGGCAATGATTTGCTAAGCTCGGGCGGGGGTCCTGATGATATGGATCCTCTACTTGCTGACCTTGCTCTTGCTACATAGAATCATCTCTTTTTTATGACTTTGTAATTTAACTATTTATTTCTAAGCTCTGCCTAGTTGATACTTTGGTTTCACTCTCAAGCTCCGCCTAATATGTCATGGCGTGTTCTTATACCACCTTTTTTTGTGAATTATTTGTATACTTCTGTTTAATTAATATATAAATATATTTCATCTTGGAAAAAATAAAAAATAAAAAAAAATGCCAACTTTGATCTTTATAAAAGATGATAACATTCTCTTTAGAAATTTTGTTACCAAAAGTAATTGTGTTTGCTTATATAAAGATTTGATAATTATTCCTGGTTTTCTTCTACTCTCATCTTTTCCTTTTGTCACATTCAATCAAGAAAGGACATATTTTTACGTGTGTTAAAGCTTTTTATGTTTTAAGTATTTTTTTTCAAACTAAAAGTCCTTTATTCATTTCCCAAAAGTGGTTTTCACGTGGAAGATTTTTTTTGTTCTTGCCATATGATAAGTGCTTATTATGCATTTTAAATTCAAATTTACTTTTTTTCCACTTTGAAAAATTAGCCCTCATATATTTTGCTTTCATGATCTCTCTTTTGTTTTATAAATACTCCTTTTTAAATCGAAATGATGTGGCTTGGGAAAAATACGATTTTAAGAATTAAATTTTGGCAAAAGACAATTAAATTGTTACGTTTAATCGTCAACTCTAATGAACCAATCAAACCATTTTTATTTTATAAAAATTGCACAATGATAAATTAAGTAAAATGCAAATATTTGTTGATTCTCTTATTTTTCAATTAATATTTTTTAAAAATACGTAAATATGTAATATTACTTTTTAACCTTCTAAAGAGTGCATTACTCCATCACATGATGCTTCTAATACCGATTTAAAAATTATGCAATCTGTGGGGTATGTTGGTGGTGGCCTTGATAAATGTGAAATTGGTATTATTGAACCTCTTTTGCCTATTTTTAATACAAATTATAAAGGTCTCAATTTTAATAATTTTACTGCTTCTAATACGAATTTAACATCTTATTGTCCTCCTCATCGAAAGACTTATAATGCAACTTCTTTTGATTATACTGCGTATAATGCTCATGCTTTGATTAAAACTACTAAAAATTTTGTGCATTGTAGAAAACACGGGCATCGTATATTTAAATTTTGAAAATTGCACCTATGCAAAGTTTGTGGTAAATCCACGCACAACACTTTGTATTGTTATAAAATGATTAAATCTCCTACCTCTAAGGGTAAAACTATATGGATTCTTAAAGAAAATGAATCTTCTAGAGACTTTGATATGTCTTCTTACGATAATTCTTCCAATGTTTCACGTAAAATATATTTTACAAGTGACAGTTTCTTATCTCCATTTTGATTATTTAAATATTTTTTTGTGCTCCATGCTTTTTACTACATAAGATAGATGCCTTGATTATGTTGACTAACTTCTTTTCATGCATGATATCGCACTTTGTGATGGAATTTGTCTTTACATCAAATTCCCTTCTTGTACATCTACTTTTAGTAAATTATGCATATAGAATGTATTTTTGGTATTTTGGTTACTTAATTTGAAAGTTTGGTGTTAGCATGTTTGTCTTGCAAGTTTGTGGATCATTACTCCTTTTTTTTAATCTTTGTTCTATTACGGATCAACCACATTGTCTAAAGAGGATTCTTGGAGATTCTTTGTGATTACACTTTCATCCTTACGATTTTTGGCAACACTTTATATTCTTTTTTTCTCTCTACACATTTGTAATTCCTCTTGAAGGAAGTTTCTATTAAGGGGGAGTATTGTATAATTTCAACTATCTTATTTGTTTGTAAAAAGTTTTCTCCAATTTAATAACTCCAAATTTAAGCCTAAAAGGGAGTTTTAGAGAATTAACCTTAAATTGAGTCCTTCCTATAGGTTTATAGGCTTTTCCTAAGTCTTAGTTATGTGTGTATTTATTATATTTATAAATACAATTTATTCTTACCTTTATGAGGTGTCACTCACCTCCCTAGTCCACTTGTTGTATTTAGATTTACTTGCATGTAACTTCCCTTCTCCTATTTGATACACACTTCCCTCCTCCTATTTGATACACACTTCCCTCCACAAATGAGTTTTGTAAGGAAATCATGAAATTCTTTGTAACTCCCATTATTTTCTTTTTATTCTATAAAAAAGCCTTCATCTCCTCATTTCTCTCACTTTCAACACACAACTCATTCTTATTGTTATAAGTTTTTCTCTTGCATCATTGATGTTTTCTTGGTCAAAGGCCATTCTTCTCCTAAGCTTCTACATGCTATTGTACTTGGATTTCATCCTCGCAAGCCTTAATACTAGATTGTAGGGTTTTTTCACCATTCGACGGTTTTCCCCACCTATCAAATCCTCTGTCTTAGATTTGTGGTTTGCTCACTTTATTAAGGTAATTTTTTTTCCATTGCTTAATGGAAACATTATTTTATTTGATTCTTCGAAATCATTCTTTTAACGATTTATTATTGGGATGATTTTGGATACATATGATAGCACCAATACCATCTATAATACACACGTGTTATAAATTCATGCATGAAGGGTACTCATATGAATGTCATGCATATGATAGCATTTTTTGATATTTTAAAATAAAGGCATCTCAATCAAATTTAGATGATTGATCTATCATCCTTCCTTCCAAATTCATCCCTTAGGATAAAAAATGCACATATGAAATTAGAGAGTCAAGTAATGACAATCAACAAATAAAACAAGAAATGTTATGAATGGAACAACAAGAGTTACATCAAGCATAAAATTAACTCAAAAAATTGAAAATAGTGAAACAAAGGTATAAATAGAATTTTATAAACCACAAAAGGTAAAAACAATACTGCATAAAGAATAATTATAAAAATGAACAGTTGGAAAGTCAAAATTTATAAATAGAACAACTTGAACATGATAAGTTACAATTGGAACAAAAAAGGATTCAATTAAAATAAAAAACTTTACACAATGGAAAATTGAATAAAAAAGTATACAAAAAGAACATGAAAATAATTTAGTTTAAACTAAGCTTATTCCCAATCTTCCTTTAATGATCAAACCAAATGTAGAAGATGGTAATGTCTCAAATTATTATGATAGTGATGATGACAAACCCAACATGGTTTAATATGATAGATTATCAACTATAAAGCCTAAACTCCAACCCCTCAGAATATTATTTATCTCATACTTTATTTACACCCATTAGTCTAGGGGTATATCATGATGATTCAAAATTAATAGCTAAAGATTAGTCAACTACAAAGAACAAGTCTATTTTAGGTCTGCATAAAGAAGATAATAATGATCATCATAGTAGATCTCATATGGAATTTGTGACTAATTCAATGAATAATGTGGAAAACTCTGGTACAAAGGTCTCACTACTGTTACAAATTATGAAAAATCAAGATACACCAACAATTTTGTAAATGCTATTAGATGGAAAACTCATCACATTACTTATTACTAGACACCGATCAAAATCACATATTTTACATAAATTATGCAAACAATATTTTGTGTACCATAAAATTACATGACATGATACACAATAATGTGATACCCTATAAACATAAATTTAGAGATACAAACATGAGGGCATCATTAGATTAATATAGAATAAAAAAATATCTCAAACTGCAAGGGTTCAAAAGACATCATTTACAAATACGATATTTAAAAAACATCCTCGATATGAGGATTTAACCATTACAATATACATGGAAGGGGATTATTAAAACCACAATCACATTGATACTACTAAATGGGGAACTATTTGTAGTGTTATATGATTAAAATAAATGACGCATAATATCAATGGTTTACATCATAGGGAAAATTGGGAAGAAGCTCTTGGATATATCATATACCCAATAAATTTTGGACCAAAATTTGTCAATACACATGTATGGATTTTTCCTCTTGCACATAGACAGGTGTAAGGGAGATGGTGGAGAGGGTATTTTAATATCTACTTGTTGGAGTATTTTATGTTTGCACACACCTACTAGAGGAGTTCAAATATCAATTTATGTTCAAACCTTGAGGTTATCTAATCATACAAATCCCATTTTTGATAAAGAAGATGCTGGTAAATATGGCTTTTGTGCACTTTTTTATGGATAGGTAACCCCGCTCCTCATCACATATGGGATAGGAATCAATGGTAAGAGTAGGGTGGAGGTGAAGTTACATAAAACCCAATGTAAAGGTATATTTCTTATACAAATAATGATAGGGAAGACCAAGTGGAGCAAGAGCAAAGGCTATACATTTATAGAGAGTTTAGATATGTGAATCACAAGGCAAAGGAACCCATGAGGATGGGAGAACCAAGTTAGGAATATTTCATGAGGCCTTGTGTATAATGTGAAGGGCACGTTTTTGACTCTCAAGCAAGAATAATTTTGTCCAATGGAATTCTATAAATGTATAAGCATGGGCATAATATCACTTCACTTTAGAAGCATCAAATTGAGGAATAAGCTCGATACCCATCAAGTTTGAGTGGAATAAAATACACAAAGTAATTTAGAGGAACACCATACCCTACCTTATATGAATTCATAGTCCTCTCATGCTTACAACACCAACCAATATACTTTGGAGTAAGTATGTATATATTGGATATAGAGGAATTCAAGAGAAGGGTAAGTCAACATTGTGTTCTTGAAGAAGTTGTATGATATTTTAAAACATTTATGTCATTTATTAGTGATTTTCGATATTTGAACACTACATAAAAAAAGAGTTTATCTTTGGGAACATAAGGAGGATATGGAATAACTTGTGATAATCCTAGCACTATGCAAACAACACCCCTAGTTATTTTGTTGGGTGTAATTGAAATATTTACATTAAATGATGTGACTGTTCAACTAAACTTGTGTTTATATTCTTGTATTGTTGTTCCCCCATTACAGTTTTAATAATTTTATTTTCACTCTTCTCCTCCTAAAAATCCCTACTTTCCTTTGGTTAGAATTTGCAACCTGAGAAACCTCCTCAACTTGTTTTGAAAACACCCCCATCATTCTACTAGTTTGACCTTGCAGTTATGAGGAGAAGACTTATATCATAATTTTGAAGTGTTAGACATAATTCAATACATTAAATCTCTTAGTTTTATAAATTTTATAATTTTTTTTAACAAACAATTATATGGGACATATCTTGTGATATAATAAACAGTTTATGGTACTTACTCTTCACAATCCAAAACCTTTAAATACATTAACCATTTTGGTTGAAGGTCAAGGCATTTTATTCTCGTAGGGATTTAATAGATGAAATGGTATTGATATTTGATAGGTATCATAGATGAAATCTTATATAAACCATCTATTTTTTCACTTGTTCTTTATCTCCCTTAGCCTTGCATATGCTATATTATTTGTAATAAATGTAAGGACACTCACACTTAAAATATTTATATACCACTTAAGCCTAGAGAATTTAGTGCTTAACTGAGGAATATCAATGAAACACCTATAATTAATATAGAAATGATTATGAAGACAATACTCATGTGTAAATAAAGACTCATTCAAACCCTAAAAAACACTTAAATAAACAAAACATTAATTCCAGTTAACATTTCATTTAATTAATCAACAAGTATTTACATGTACTATAAATCCTTTATGTAGAGGAACTCCATTATATAAATGCTTAAAAACATTCAAACTACAAAGCATAAATGAATATTACAAAACATTCACAATTATTTACTCCTACAAACCCTCATCTTGATCTCTAATTCACATTTATCTTGAAAAAATGAGTGAATTCTCAAGATATCTCAAATGAGAGGTCTAGGGTTCTATCTATAGGTTTTTCATACCCTTGGGTCCCTCCTAGATATCACTAACTCAACTTTGAACTATCACTATTCCAATTGTCTCTGTGTATATTCTTAGAATATGCTCTCATATAGGCTTAATCTCGATTGATTCACATAATCTTCCTCTTGGTGATTGACAACTATTGGACATTTTTTTATTTTTTATACATTTTGTATTTATTTATAGCATCACCCTACATCTTCAAAACCATGTTTTATCTATACCATGCAATGCACATCATCTTCTATGTGTGTTACACTTATCTTATGCATTATTCCTTCCAAGAATTTTTAAGATTACATAGTAGGTGTTTTACCCTATTTTGTATCAATGGTGAAGATTAATATAATTAAGATATAAATTTGAAATGTAATTTAGATAAATAATATGGCATTCAACCAGACATCTAAATGTAAATTCTATGATTAATTCTTCTGATTTGATAAGGACATATGATAAATATATAAAGTACTAAAGAGATCACGATAGTTATATTTTTGGGTTGACTATCTTTCTGTGACTATATTATGGGAGTGAAAATAAGATATAATCAAGATCTTGGTTTGTTTTATTCTAGAATTGATTCACTATATGTGTTGGGTTGGTTATTCAAGATTGGATCAATATCACTGATTGTTATGAACCTGCTTGCATAAAAGTCAATATAACAATAAAAATATAATCAATATGTACTAAAAATAAAGATAATAACAATATTATAGTAAAATGATATAATCTCACTACAAAGTATCATAGACGACTTTAGGGGAGAAACCTCCTTTGAGCACATCTCAATATAAAATATCCAGTAAATGAATGTTCATCTTACACAAGCCCTATATTCAAGTTATTATACTCAAGACAAATACTACCTCTTATACATGTGGAATAATTACAAATAGAAAATGGGATGAATTAAAAATAATGATGGATGTAAGAATCCAAAAAAAATTCTAGCATCCTTTTAGCCAATGCCAAAATGAGATGTTTGGAATAGAACATTGACATCCATCAAAGCATTATGGAAATGATATTTTTGTTAGATATTATAGTTGTGAGTTTCATGGTAGACATGTATGAAAATTGTGGAATCATGCGCATATCACATGATCTATTTGATGATATGCCTCAAATAAATGTGGTGTAATTGATTACAGCTATTACAGAATATGCACACAATAAGTTTGTTGAAAAGGCCTTCAATTTTTATTAATAATATGTAACTTTTAAATGCAATATAAGTATATATTTCAAAGTCACTTGGTATGATTAAATCCTTGGATTTTGTGGATCTCTCTTCAAATTTTATGAGAGACAATAAACCCTCTCATTTGGATGATATCATCCCTATAAATTCTTTATCTTGATGAAAATCAACTAAATAATAACATTCCCGCTTCTATTGCTCTTCTCCCTTGTTTGGATTGGATGGACCTCTATTCTAATAACACACATGGCAGGTTTTTTCTTAATGATTTTTAAAATACTAGGATGATTTTTCACCTCTCTAACCTTCACTCAGTTTACTATCCAAATTTATTAAAAATGGATAAATCCATTTATCTTAGAAATATTTTTGTGATATTCATGGTATCCTTCCTCCACTTCTTTCTACACAATATGACTTATACTATTTGGAACTTTCCAACAATAGTATTTTTAGAAGCATTCTATCTTGCCATGGGGATCTTTCATATTTGACATTTATTAATATATCCTATGATAGCTTGAAAGGTCAACTTTCATCATACTTGAACATAAATTAATTTATAGGTTTGGATTCCACCCATCATCATGGTTCATATCATTCATATGCTTTTCAATTTCAATGGCTTCTTGAATATTTATACTATTGTAGTGATTTTCCAAGAAAATCAATTTGTCATTACTTATGTAGATGGAGTGCTTATTGACATTTTTATATTTCACCAAATTTAATTTATTTATTCTAATATGATCTAAATATTTACAATGTTATTTTAATCTAGTTTGAATCAAATGAACATTCTCACTAGTGTGAAAGAGCAAGGGATCAAGTAGACACCTTTCCTTAGATTCACACACATGGAATCCACAGGAGTCCTAAGTTTTCTTTTAATGGTGTTGGCAAGCTTGAAGAATGTTTTTATGCCATTTATTCTTAGAAGTTTTGAAAGTTTTTTTGAGGTACTTTCAATATAAGGAAGAAATGTGGTAAGATACACACATATAATTTTATAATTATACATAATATTATGTAGATAAACACAACACAAGAGATAGTGGTGGGCCAAGATGCCCAAATATGCAATATAACAAAAATTAGGATAATAAAATTAAGGTATGAAAACATCGTACAATATTCAAGGAAGGAATAACTCCACAAGATCTCACAATATGGGAATGCCAACTTTTAGAGGACAACCTCCAATACATTTCTACCCAATATAAGACACAACACTTATAAAGTATCCTTTAAAATGATATTCATCTCATTTATATATGCCTATATTACTAATAATGGATGGGTAAATACATAATTCTAATGTAGGCTAACTCATTACCCAATCTATTAATTCCACAGTTTACTCATTTGACCAAGTATATTTGACCCATACAACTAAGTAGTGGGGATGTGTAACACATTATGGCATCTAGATCAACCTGTATACATTATCATATCATATCCATAGGTACATAATATTATATCCATTCTTAACATATTTCATCCCTGAAACATGAGAAGAAACCAAGTAAAGAGTGTTCTTCAAATCAATGCACACTTGTTTCAATGCTTGATCATCTAACCACCCATATGTGATCTGGGTAGGTGATAGCTAACCAACCTTATTTTTGAATTCCATTGTGCTAATATAATTCCATTCAAGATCATAGTTTTACTTCATTCATGTCCATGCATAATGATTTATCCTCTGATTCCATGTTTCATATTTCGTTGTGCTATTGTGATTCCATACATGACTATGGTAGTTCTTATTTGGTTTTTATGCATGGCCACAATGATGTATTCAGTGATTCCATATGCCATAACTAACTACACTAGTTTGATTTCATGTATAGCCATAGTTTATGCTCTATTGATTCCATGTGTAGGAGTAGTGATTGTTCCTTTGCTTCCTTATATAGCCAAAGTTATTATTGCTATGACATTTCCTGACATGCCTCCATAATTTTTACTTCTCATGGTGGTGTGGGTGTTTAAATGCCACAAAATTTGTATCCTTTTTTGATACTTTGACCTTAACAACATTTTGTTCTAGTTCTTTCACCTTTGCATTTGGTATTACCTTTGCCTCTTGAGTATATGAAGTTTTCTTCCTTATTTATACCCTATTTGAATCCTTATCCTCCATCTCTCATTATTCCTCATCATGATCCTCTACTTCTCCTTTTACATCATTTGTAGCCTCCTTTTCATCATCATTATGTTCCTCTTCATTTTCTTCTTAATCACATGAATTCTTTTCCTCATCATCATCATCATCATCATCATCATCATCATCATCATCATCATCATTTTTTATTCTTCTTTATTTTATTTTTAATAATATTTTACTTCTATGTCCCATCAATCTAGGAAAAGTCATTCCATTTTTTCCTATGAAAAAATCCATCATTCATTGCCCAACTGACTAAACCAATGCAATGAAGGAGTTGATAAATAAAGTGACAAATTTACTTGCCACAAACTTATATGAAAAAAAATCTCCTTACAAAAATCCACCATTTCCTAGCATCAATATTGTCCTCTCTAGTGAATTTTTTAACTTCATGATCCACAAAAACTAGGGTTTCAAAAACACTTGTATTCAATATATCTCAAATTTCTACTCAATTTTGAGAATAAAAATGTGTAATCAAGTAGATATGAATATATCCTTTAACTAAACTTTGAATAAATAGTTTTGGACTAAGGTCGACCTCAAAACCAAAAACTCAAAGAACATGCCCCATTAGATTTTTTTAATATTTTCAAATTGTAGAGAGTTTTTTAATAAAAAATATAAATGCAGAGGAAATTTATGGAAAACCTTTAAATCAAAATAACTCACCCAAAACTAATCATACAACATCAATTTTATTATTTTAGCTTCCTATAATGATTTTACATTTTATGTAAAACAAATATAGAATAATTCCTGAAATTATGACTAATAGAGAAAATTTAAGAAAAAAACCCTAAAATAGAATTAACTCATTCCAAAATGATCACAAAGCTTTATTTTTTTATTGTAGTTTCCTTGAATAATTATCCAATTCATGTAAAAAATATCACAATCAAAATTAAGGTTTTGACCAGGTCTTTGCCCAAATTGAAACTCTTATACAACTTGGTAAGATCCACACATAAAATAATAGAATTATACATAATTTAACGTATATCAACAAAACATGATATATTGGTGTGGAAATATATATATATATATATATATATATATATATATATATATATATATATATATATATATATATATATATATAATAGAATAATACCCTTAAGGTAGGGAAATACTATACAATACTCCTTAAGGAAGGAATAACTCCATAAGAACTCCCAATATGAGAATACCACTTTGAGTGAACCACCTCCAATATACTTCTATAAAATATAAGACTTAACACTTACAATATATCCTTTACAATGATATTTATCTTCTTTATATAGTCCTATATTACTAATAATGGATGGGTAAACACCTAATCCCAATGTAGGTCCACTCATTAGCCAACATACTAATTCCACAAATTACTCATTTGACCCTTAAAACTAACTAAAGGGGATGTATGCCAAATATTGACATCTCCATCAACACATATACATTATCACACCATATCTTTAGGTATGCAACAAAATGCCTTTCATTCATGACCCCTATTTTTACCTCCATATGTTTTTCTAAATTTTGGGGCCTCTTTTTTCTTTGTTGGTAGCTGCTTTGATTTGCCAATTATTGTATCCAATCCTTTTTATAACCTTAAAAAGATGCCTTTCTTATGATTCAAAATGATTCTCATTAGATATTATTAGTGATCTCTTGAAGAGATTGTTAAGGGTCCTTGCCTCTTGGAAAGGATGGTGATGTGAGTTTACTTTGATGTACACATTCGTCTATGTTTTATTTCTATAAACTTGTCATCCCAGAGATCCATCCTCATTTCTAATGGTAAGTACATAAAAAAAGGGAGTTTATCATTATCTTCAACCTCCATTTTGAATTTTATATGCTCTAATTGAGCATTGAGATGATCAAATAATGAATTCAAAAAATTCGTACCATGTCTGCATTTAACATTGGTATCATCAACAAATTTACCACCATTCTAGTTTTTTAGGTGTGGAATATAATGCAATTTCTTTAATTTATCCATGAACAAGTTAGTTATGATTGGGTAAATTAGATATCCCATTAATACACTTTCGTTCTGCTCATAAAATTTCCCTAAGAAGGTGAAGTAAGTAGATTTAAGGTAAAAATCAACTAACTTCATGGTCTCTTATCCATGATTTCTTTGACTAAACTGATAGCCTCTTATAAAATAATTTTTATGTAAATAAAAAAAAACATAAAAACTTACTAGTAGATCTTATTATTGTACCACTTTACTTCAAGTTTATATAAAAAATTGATGGATTCCTTCACAATGGAAGAGGTTTTACTAACAAAAGGTTCTAATTTTTTGACCAACTATTTTGCTAGAGGATAAGTGGGTGAGTCTATGGTGTCAACAATAGTTATAATGGGAATAATTTGTTTGTGCACCTTTGGTAAATCATAAATTCTTGGAATGATTAGATAGTTAGGTTTAAGCTTGCGGTTAGGATCCATGTTAAGAAAAGAGTTATTTATAATTTTTCCTAACTTTTCTTGTCATTTTGTTTAAAGGATTATTAACAATGCACTTATAGCTACCACTACCCACTGAGTGATCCTTCATCTTCTAAATATAGTATGTTGTGTTTGAGATCAATGTGGTGATCCCATTATTACCTTAAACATTAAAATTTATTTTTATAATGTAAGGTACTCATCCTTGGAAATATTGCTTTTTTGGAGCTTTGCCTTTCTTAGTATCATGGAGCAATCATGCCTAATTTACTTAGCCATGTGTAAATAAAGTTTTTTTTATAGAATTCGCAATACTTACACATGTCAACTTTTAGAAATATGGTGTCCCAATTATATATAGAGGGTCAGATGCAAAACTACCCTATCTATAATATTTATATGTAGTCACATAATTGCCTTACTTCATGTATTCAAATTCCATTCAGTCTATGCCCATATAGATGCAAAGGAAGATAGTCTTGTAAGCCTATATAGATATGGGCCCATAATAAATGTCAAGCCATCTAGATATAGATATAGATTGAGTCTTTATGCCCCCAAATCTACAGAATAATTGATGCAGGGGCATCTTCACATGCTTTCTATTTGAGTTGTTTAAGTTATTATAAGTCATTTAGAGGGTGTTTGTATAGGTTAAAAGTTATAAGAGTGTGTTGAATTCAAATTTGGGCTCATATGGCATTTTATTGCCATTTCTACAAGTTTAAAATTTTGAATTCTAAGAAACAAGTTTGGATCCTCAACCTTTGTAAAATAGCTCCAAAGTACAATCTAGTTATTTTGGGATCTTGATGGGGGTCAATGTCACATTATTAAGTGTTTAATTCACTTAATAAGTTATTTAAACAAGTGTGTTAGGAATAGGTAGTTTAGCCTTGTCAATGATTCTTGAATGGGAACACAAATCCATTGGAAAAAGTAGTTGTATGTTTTCAAATGCTTGTAAATGTTAATGTTTTCTGGTGTGATACCTTTGGTTGAGAGAGAGCCATGAGGAAGTGTGGATGTAATTGAAATAATAAACAATATTACATGCCCATTTTGATATATAATTTACATATTTTTTTAGTTCTTTATGTTTTCTTGTGTAAAGATTTATAAAGACTGTGTTATGTAAATAGATAAGAAAGAAACTTTGGAAACTTGTTTTTAATGCATTGTGTGAAGTGAGTTCTGACAAGTTTATTAGTAGAATGGAATTTAAATATAATATAATCAAATAAATCATTCTCAATATTTAACCTTGATTGCAACTACCCTGTTTCATGTGTTAAGGAGATAACTCATGCTCTCTGTGTTAAGAAAATTGAATGAAAGATTGAATGAAACGTAAGTGTGGATGGCAAGATGTGTTTTGAAATGATTTAAGGTTATTACAAGGTTATATCTTGTTTGAATATGTATATATTGTGTTAAGTGATCTAACCCTATGAACCCTGTAGTAGATTGTATTTAAACACACAGTTGTATAAAGAACTTGAGATCAAATGTGGAACGAAGGAGTTTTGGATTGTAAGTGTTGATTGTATGAGGTATGTAAAATGTGAATAGAGGTTATTAAGAATTATTTATGATTTTAAACCTCTCATAAATCTAAAAATATTTAAATAACCCTTCTTGAGTCAATATAATTCTGTATCTGTACACACAATCATGCTTGAACACATTCAAATGGTGGATAAAGTCATCTTGAAGGAGATCCAATGTTTTGAGAACGTGAAAGGAGGTTGAAATAACCTATAAAAATAGTTATTTTGGTTTTAAACAAAGTATAAAGTCTTAGGGTTCAAAATAACCCTTCTCAGGTTGGTAACAAGTAACTTTAACCCCGTTTAGGGTTTCAACAATAAAATGTGTTTAACTAGAGATTCCATCATAAAAATGTCATGATTTTTGGTGATGATCTTGAAACTAACATACTTGAAGATATTTTTGAGGTTTTAAGTGGGAATGTACGTTGGCATACTGAATAGGAGTAATTGAGTGTGAGAGGAGAAGATAAAGACCTAAAAGGCCTAATTAGAGCCTTAAAAGTGAATGAAAAAGAGACTTTTGTATAGAGATAAGCAAACAAACTTCATGGAATGAAATAATATGATAGAGGGTGACTCAAAAGTTGTTTATTTTCCCAAATTTACTTTTTACTAGTATGTACTAGGAGAAAAGGTGCAAAAAGGGCTACAAGGGACCCTGTCAAGGTGGCAAAAGTTGTATAGAAGGTGAAAGAGGTATAGAGAGGTAAAGTGGGTTGGAAGAGAAGTATAAAAAGACTATAATAAGTGGGAGAAAGATTATAAATACTATTAAACCTTTAGTGAATATATGGATCATAAATGAGCACATGAGCCTCAAGAACAAAGTAAGTCAAGACAAATTTGAAAGTTGATTGAAGATGACAATGAGTATTGTGTTAATAGATTGGATGGTTAAGAAGAGTTGAACTATGATTATGAATGATTGAGATAAAGGGTTTTGAAAAGGAGATACAAAGTTTGGTTGTTCAAAAGTGAGCACAAGAGTGTAATAACCAAGGAATCCAAAGAGGTTATAGTCTTGAGTTTCCAAGGTCAAAAGGATTAGGCAAATGTAACCAGAGTTAGGGGTTATTGGCAGACATGAGTCTATGTGAATGTGTTTGCTTCTATATATGACAAAGAGTAATAAAGACCTATGCATCAATAAATAATTAAATTTTAAAAAGGAATACTATAGGGAGGCAATAATGAAACCTAGACCTTTACCAAGAAGACCCAAGGACTTAAAACATTAGAATAAAAAATATATATTTAGTATTCTCTATAAAATTATTATTATGACCATTTTCCATACTTTTTATATTGATATTTTTTTTGAGTTGCTTTGGAACTACTTTTAAACTTGTTTACACTTATTTTTAGCTTCTAATAGTGCATAGATACGTCAAAATTCAAGTATTTCTTAAAAAACTCTCATTGTAAAATTTCAAATATTTAATTCAATTTAATTCACTAATTCATAACTTTTTAAAGTGTTGTATTAAACTCAAATTTATATATGTCCTGATATTTAATGATTAGTGTAATGTCTCTTAAACTAAAAAAAACTTCATCAAAACTACTAGAAAGTGATCATGCTTGACCCTTGTCCAACCAAAAAGAAGAAGAAAAAGAGGACCATTGGCATGAGAAAAAATTATTCATGTTCTCATGAGAAATGCATTGTATTTTCTAATAGCGGCAAAGTAACAATAATTTCAAATATTTTATGTCTAAATAATGTTTTTGATTAGATAAATAGGAAAAGAGGGTCCTGATCCATTCACAAAGCTAACCCACGAGCATAAAAATCCTCCAACGAGGTAGAAATAGCACACAAACACACTAACAACACATACACAACACTAACAGAAAATAAGTATGAAAAAACCAGGAAAACACACAGAGCCAGTAAAACAACTATGGACTATCAGTAGTCCCATATTTGGCAAGGAACTCAATGATTTCCTTATAGTCACCAAAACTATTCACACGCACATCCCTTAATTTATTGTCAAGATCCTTAACCACAACAAACACAACAACCACATGATGAAGAGACTTGGAAATAAATCCAGCCATTATTCTCCATTTTTTATGCATTTTATCCATTTTGGCCTTGATTTATGCAACTTCCTCCACCATCTTGACACACAGTGAGCAACTATCTTTCTTTTCCTAGCCATGGGCCTCAACAACATCCTCCTCAAACTCATCTGAGTAGGGCTTGTTCATTTCAAGAAAATGGTTAGCTCCCTCAACCTCTTGCTCTAACTCAGAAGGGGTCCCATCTTCGCCAACCTCAAAGGTATCTTCAAAAAAATTAGAGTCATCAAAGATGACAATGCCTTGAGGGTTCAGGGATGGGATTCCAGCAATATGGTTGGACTTGTGAACACCCACACTACCCCCAAGCTCAATCTCAACTAGGTTAGGACCCAGGTCCACATCTTTCCCTGACTTCCCAACTCCCCTAATATCCTCCTTTGCAGATTTAGCCTTTTTGGATTGAACGTTACCTTCTTCTTCAACAACCTTTTGACCCCTTTTAGCAGACTCTTTCATAGTCCTCTAGTTGGGTGTCCCAATTTTACCATAGGGTGACTTAGGGGAATTATCCTTGGAACTAGTGGGGGTCCCAATAGGGGTGCTACAGTATTCAATTTTGGGTCCCTCCAACAGATTTTTAGGGGAGGCTTTGGGGGTCCTGATAGATTTTTTGCCCTTACCTTTAACAGTAGGAGAAGGGTGAGATGGGGAGCCTTCCAGTAGGTTGAATTTGATTGATTTGGGGGACACAAGGCCAAACAAAAGTGGTATAATCTCAAGATGAGACCTTGGTGGATGGGAATGAGGAGGAAGTTAGGATTTTTGGCCTAGATTTCCTTAGCTGACTTAATAGAATTCTCCAACGAAGACAACAAGAAAAAGGGAAAACTAATTTCCATCCTATTCCTAAAATGGTTGAGTAAATAAAAGTGATAGTGGTAAAATACCTTGAATCTATCTTCTAGCGTGAATAACTTCATTATCATGAGGAAAATTTACACCCATGACAATGACAACTTTTCTCTTTCAAATCCCCCATGGAGCTTCAAAGCAGCCTCACCTTCCTTGAAGAAAATCCCCATGTTTTTTGGGTCTGGCACCCTACTATGCTGACTAATTTTTTTTCCTTTAATGGGGAGCCCCATGGCTTGTCCAATCACCTCTTCAAAGACTTCAAAATCAATACCCCCCAAATGGACTCGTCTGGAATTCTCCTCCCAGGACTCTGCAAACTATCGAGATAGATTCTCATTGTGGCCAAACATCCCGTCGATGAAAGAAGCCACCTCTCCTTCTTGGATAATATGCCATACCATAGGGTCTTGTCAAAATTCCTCCATAGAGGCTAGCTCGATCTTGATAATATCGCCACCCATATTTAAAACCAGAGAGATACAAATCCCATAAGACTATTTAAGGCAAATAGCAATGAAATGCCTTATAATATAACCAACGAGATTAATAAGTCCTTTCAGGACTATCAAGGTCTGCAAGAGTACTGAGCTCATCATATAAAAATCATTTTGGAAATATGCATAACCTTTCCCACATTGAAACTCAACCTCAGTATTGACCCACATCCACCACCTCATGCAATAATCACTAGAGATGGGGCAAGTTAAGAAATAATTACCCTTGATCCATCTTGGCCTATCAACATCCCCTTCTCTAATCATCATTTGGTGGCTCATATTCCTACCCATCCAACTTGTCATCATATTAGTTTGCCTATATGTCACCCATCTCTTCCATTTCATTAAAGTCCAGTCAACCACCCAGACAATGTGACTTTGCTTCCTGAGCTTCCAAGTGAGCCAATTTTTAGGCCAAATCTTTCTCCCACCCTTTGAAATCCATGTGGGTATCTTTATGTGTTTAATTACCAGCTCCTTTCATTTTTTACTCACATTCTCGTGCTTAAATAATGTTACTATACATGTTTTTGTGCACATCTAGTCGAACATTAATTAGTACAAATATTTTAAATATATTTATCTAAAATATGTTGAGAGATCTCAATGTTAAGTTTCTTATCTTAAATTTTTCACATACCACATTGATGAATAAATCCACTACATTTTCCACCAATTTATTACTAGCTAGTGTCAAATGACATCAATCTAGTTACACCATTATGTCAGGCTCAAACAATTATTTTCAGAAAAAAATGGGGGCTCTAAATTCCACCCTATGACCAAGATATCATGAATTTTCAATTGACTTCTTCAAACAAAAAGAAAAAGCTTTAAATTGATGATCAAATGGACATCAAATTTAAGGTTATAATTACTCTGTGATGATCAAATAGATGTCAAATTTAAGATCATAAATAAAAGTAAACAACTCGCTACATTACACTTATTGTTGGCATTGTAAGATGCCTATCAACATAATTATGTAATGAATATAATATACGCTATTATACTTATTTTCTTAGATATTTAATATATCATAGATTCAATGATTCACATGAATTTTTATTTATTATATATTTTTTAATATTTTATTTTATTATGTAGGACTTTCTTTTTAAAATTTTTTTTACATTAATTTATTTTATTAGAGTGGTGGTCTTTGGATAATATTTTTAAATTTTTCTCTAAAGGAATATATTATTACATTTTATTTATTTATTACTACACTTTATTTATTTTCTTTACAATGTATCATTTACAATCTCATAAATGAATCTTAACTTTTGATGGATATTAATATTTAAATATAATATTATATATTTTTAATGAAATTATAATACTTATCGTGTTTAGATATAAAGGTTATAGTTTTATTTTATGGACATGAAAAGGTGCTAAAAGTAATATAATAAAATAGAGATTAGAAAAGTCATCGTGCATATATATATATGAAACTATTAAAAATGATTTATATATAATGCAGATGGTGAGCAATGAATTTACCCTAGTTTTAGGAATTCCACAATTTTTTTTAATAACTGCACTAAATTTTGCTTATCCATGCTCCCTTCCTCGTTCCACATCACTCCTTCCCTAGTTAAAACTTCTAACTTTTAAGATAGTTCCTCTTCTTCCCTTGTAGGTACAACTCAACCTTTTTTGGTGGGTCTTCAGATGTAGTCAACCTTTTTTCTTGGTAGGAGACACCCTTATCTATTTTTTTGCCAAATACCATGTTCTGTCTTTTCTTGAGTCTAATATTTTGGATATGGAATCTCATATTGGTAACAAAAAATTGTTTCGTGTGGGTCTCTTTTTGTCCTCGACTGAGATTTTTAGATGGGCATCCTCTGAGTAGAGCTCCGTTGCTACCCTATCTTTCTCTTCACTTGGTAGGGGTTTTTGTAGGTCACATTTGGGTGTTCTACTAACTATGACTTTGTCAGGACTTTTGGATCCTATTTTTTTGGAAACCATGGGTTTTTATTTTGCCCTTGGTCCCCCTTCTCAATCTAGAGAAGGTGGCTATTTTTGTTGCTCCTATATGGCTTACGTGGTATAATCTACCCATATTTTTTGAAATGAGGACGCATCAAACTACTGACCAATTAAGTGGGTTCCTTCATAAAATTTGGCAAGATTTATAGGGGAAGCAGAATTATGAGGGTTTTTGTTATCATTGATTTATCCAAACCTCTTTTTACTTTGTCAAAGTGGAATCTTCTCGAGGATCCTAGATGTGAATCCTCAACTATGAAGGTGTCCCTTTCAAGTAATTTCATTGAAATTATATTGGACATCATGTAGCTAATTGTTCTTATATGGTTTCTATTGGTCATTAACATTTTTGAAAGATGGAGGGCCAACTCAATGCTGATTTTATTTGGCGTAACCACAATGTGTTCTTTACCCAACATATTGGTACTCCCTTTCCCCTTATTCCATCCCTTCAACATTTTCTCTTGACATGAGGTTTGAGGAGGATAAATTTGGTCCTCATGGGGACTCAAACTCCCCTAACTCAGATTCTAGTGGTCTCAAAGATGGGATGTAAGACCGTGGTTTTTTGGTGGATCAATCAACTTCTCCAAGCTTCCATATCCCAACCCCTCCTTTGAGCAATGGTAGGAATCCAAAGGATGATCTAGGTGTTTTGGACAAATGCAGAAGTCACAAATCAAAGATAAAAAGGTTTAGAATGGACACAAAAGTATTGATTAGAGATGTACTCAAGGATGATGGAGGAACTCCTATCTAATAGAAGAATGATCCCTACATGTGGATGAATCCTTTTGGGGATCATATAATGCCCTTTGTTTGTTTTAGAAGTTTTTTTAAGCAATTTTGTTTATGACTAAGAATTGGATACATGTTTGCTACGAGTTCAGTAATAGATGGCAACTTATTTACTACAAGATTGCTATAGGTTTCCAACCTTTTTTAGGGATGTGTGTTTTTTAGGACTTTTTGGGAGATGTCCTTATTGGTTTGATTTATTTGTTTTGGTGTTGATGTGTGGAATTTCTTATTTCCTCTTATCCTTCATTATGGTAGGTGTGTTGGTTATTGTTATCACCTTGTGGTGTGGGGGATTGGGCCCTTCGTTGTGACCCAATTTTGGTTAGTAACTCTAGTTTCTATAAAATCTATTTCTTTTAGTTCATAGCTCTAGTCAAAAGTGTTCTCCATTATTTAAAAATAATAATTTATTAGTTACATGTAAAAATAGCTTTTCCTTAATGTTATTAACTAATAACTTTTTAAATACATCAAAAAGTGTACTTATAATAATAAACAAGGGGTATATGAATGCATTTATATTTCTTGACTTTAAACGCAATCAATTTGTTTATTAACCATATTAAATGTAAGGTGAAACTTTATGTAATGAACCATTACATTAAAACCTTGAGACATTAATGAAATTTGTACATCAGGTCATAACACCCCACCACTTGGCTGGATTTTGACCCATACATCAAGATCCCTGCATGTACAAGCCTTAAATGATCACTACAATGCAAGCATAGCAACCCGCTCTGTGACTTAAACTCAGGTGGAGATTATGATACCACTTGTAATGAAATTACTTAGATGATTCACATAGTAGAATAATATTTTACAAAATTAAGAACAAAATATGTAGATTCACAAAACAATTTGTGCCAGTGCATAATACTTGAATATTATGATTGAGCCACTTCAAGGGGGAAACCTCCAAAACAATACAATAAGATCAAAATTCACATGATGATGATAAAATACTAACCACTACCTCATATATATACTCTACTTAGTCATAGTTATTCCATAGGCCTACCATGCTAAGAACATTGAGAAATGCAATAATATAATATGAAGGTATGTAAGCCACAAGTCAGCCACGCATATCCCTAGACACACTATAGGTTAAGGGTGTATCATGCCTCTCGCATTAAGAACAACATTGTCCTCAATGTTGAATCAAATCAAGTTGTTTCTATAGGAATGTTTCATCCTCCCATGTTGCATCTTCAAAATGCAGGTTCTTCTATTTGATCAAATACTCCTTAATTGCTCTAGTTTGCAGTTGCTTAGTGTGCATGTGAAAGACATCTTCAAGATCTAGAAGAACTCAACCTTCTTCATTTAATTTAGATAAATTAGTCTAAGTGGAAAGTCTATGTCCAATGACCTTCTTTAGACCATATATATGGAATATTTGATGTATGTGAGTGGACGGGGGTACTTCCAACTTGTAGACCACACTACCATTTTTATAAGATCTGATAAGGGACATAATACTTAAGGGATAACTTAATATCCTTTTTATATTGCTTTAAATGCATCTATTTATATGTTTATAAATTTAAAAATACCTAATCACCTATGTTAAAATGTTGCTAACTCCGGTGTTGATCTAGTTGTTGCTTCATTCTATTTTGTTCCATTGCTAAATTCTCTCACAAACTAACGAGTACCTCCTATTGATGGTAAATGTGTTGATCAACAACTCAAACCTTGGGATGCACTGTCAAGGATGAAGTGATAGATGGGGGTGATACCCATACAATACCATAAAAGGAGACAATTTAGAGAAGTGTTGTACCACCATTTGGCAAGTGGAAGCTAATGAACCTATTTATCCTATTTGTTAGAAACAAAACAACGAAGATACCCTTCTAAACATTTGTTCAATACCTTTGTGTGTCCATCAGATTGAGGATGATAGGATGAGCTATGAGCCAATTGGGTGGCCAAACATGCAAATAATTTAGTCAAAAACTTACTAGTAAATATGGGATCTCAATCACTTACAATGATCTTTGGAGTACCATGTAGTTTCTAAACTGTAATATAAAAAATAGAAGCTGTTGTACTAGAAACAAATGGTTGTGATAAGGAACCAAAATGAGCATATTTGGTAAGTCAATTCATAACTACCATGATAACATTTATACCCTCAGACTGTGGTAACCTAGTTATGAAATCCATGGAAACCTCCTCCCAATGCTGGCTAGGGATGGATACAGACTGCAAAATACTTGGGGTCTTAATGGTTTTACTTTTGTTCTGTTGACATACCATGCATTTAGACACATATTTCTAGACATCCATCTTGAATCATTCCCAAAAAAAAATCTTGCTTGATTCTATGATATGTTTAAAAAAAACCTAAGTGACCTCCCAGTGAAGATGCATGAAGTTCTTGAAGGATTTTATGTTTGAGGAGAGAATGCTTACACATGTATAATATATCTTTATACCATAATGCACTCCCCTTCCATGTAAATTTTTCAACTCCCCCAAAACCCTACTGAATATTTTGAATCAAATCATGGGTAGCACTATCATTCTCCCATTTTGATCTTGCTTCCTCTGGCTAATTTGACTACCCAAAAGTGATTGCACATAACAATGCTTCAACTGATTCATCCCTTTGAGATAGTCCATTTGCCACCACATCCTCTTTTCCTTTCTTATCTCTCATTTTAAAATCACATCCTAACATTTTAGTAACCCATTTTTGTTGTTATTAAGATGAAAATCATTATTTCAAAAAATATTTGAGGCTATCATGATCAGTGTTTACCTAAAAGTGATGACACATTAGATAAGATCTCCATTGATAGTATGCATGCAAAATAGCCATTATCTATCTCTCATAGACTGGTTTGAACCTATTTTTCCCTACAGTTGGCAACTTTCAAATGCTAGTGGTCTACTTTCTTGCATGAGTATAGCCTCCATGCCGTATCTTGATGCGTCACACTCCACAACAAAAGTTTTTAAAATATTAAGAGTAGCCAAAATTGGAGTTGTGTAAATAGCCATTTTCAATTGTTTAAATGCATTGGTATCTGAATCAGTCCACTAGGAGTCTTTCTTCAATAAAGAGGTGAGCAGGGTTGTAATGCTACCATAATTTTTGACAAACCTACGATAGTAACTAGTTAGCCTCAAAGATCTTCGAAGGTTTTTGAGGGTCTTGGGAACTTTCCACTCCATCATCAGTTGGATTTTTTTAGGATCAACTTTCACTCCATGTGAAACAATATGACCCAATTACTCCACCTCTTGGACACCAAAAGCACATTTGGAAGGTTTGGCATAAAATTGATGTTGTTCCATAACTAAAAATATTTGTTTCACATGTTTCAAATTGTCTTCCCATTTTTTGTTGTAGATGAGGATATCATCAAAAAACAACAATACAAACTTTCTCAAAAATGGCCTAATAATAGTATTCATCAAACTCTAAAAGGTAGATGGTGCATTTGTGAGGCCAAAAGGCATACCATAAATTCATAATGGTCTTCATGTGTTCTAAAAGTTGTTTTAGATATGTCCTCTTCATGAATTCAAACTTAATGATATCCTAAGTGAAGATCTAACTTGGTAAAATAAACAACACCATGCAATTCATCTAATAAATCATCAATTATTGGAACATGAAACTTATCTTTGATGGTGTACTTGTTGAGTTCTTTGTAATCTAGGCACATTCTCCAAGTGTCATCCTTCTTCTATACTATGACCATAGGGGATAAATATTCATTTTGACTATGTCAAATGATTCTTGCCTCCAACATATCATATACCATCTTTTCAATTACACTCTTCTAGACATAGGGATACTTTTAAGGTCTGATGTTGGATGTTGTACTTCCCATAATGGGCTTGATAGCATGATCATGCTTGTGGTTTGGAGGAAGTCCTTTTGGAATGTCACCAAAAATTATAAGATAGTTATCTAACATTCTTTGTAAATCAGAATGTGTAGACTTCTTGGTTGGTTGAACCTTTATGGAAAATAGGCATGTTACAAATCTCTCAACACCTTTTTTGAGAATCTTTGTCAGCTGATGGGAATTAACCAGTTATGAATATTTAGCCCATAATCCACGCAGTTCAAAGGTCCTACCTTCTCAATGGAACCTCATAAATAGTTCTTGAAAATTCATCTCAATAGTATGCAAAGTGGTGAGCCACTACACTCCCAAAATAATGTCAGGTCCTCCCATGAGAATAGAAAACATAGGAGAATCTAACAAGTAGTCTCCTATAGTAAAATTTATGCTATGGCATTTTCTCAAACAGTTGATTATACCACCATCTGGAATCATGACCTAAAATTTTAGAGTTGGGTAAATGAAACAATTCAAACGAGTAGCCAAGTTACTGTTGATGAAGTTATATGTACTCACATAGTTAACCAACACAATTACCTTCTATTTCTTCAAGAAAACCACCAAATTAAAATTTTGAGGAGTAATAATGCCTAAAAGTGCATGACATGAAATAGTAGGTTGAGAATATTCATATTCATCCTCAAGTTCTTCCAAACCTACACTTGAAACCTCATCATCTTCTTCCTCCTCATTGGCACCTTCAATGCAAAACCAATTATTTTTAGCACATCGATGTCCTTTGCTTCATTTGTTCATGCCAAAACATAAACCTTATGCATGCTTTTATTCAAATTATTAAGGGGTCAATCTGGTAGGCTATGAAAATGATGGTGCTAAGAAAGTGCATTCACGGACACTAGTGAAAGGTCTTCGTTAGATCAACTCTTTTTCCTTGGCCATGTGTGCCATTGATATAGATTCAAATACATTACTAGGATGAAACATGTGAATCTCCAATTGGATGTTATCTTTGAGGCCATCCAAAAATTAGTTAGTTATATTTTCCTTAGTGATGTCCATCACATGTGAGTAGAGATTCTAAAATTTATGAATGTAATCCTTTAGAGTTGTACTTTGGCATATCTTGGATAGTTGGCTTAAGTAGTTTTCAAAGACATTGTTGTGATAGTGGAGCTACAACTCCTCAAAAAATACCGACCATAAAATTGAGACACCTTTTTTTTTTTTTTTTGAGCACGCAACCAACAATACTAAATGAGTTGCTTAGGTTCCAGATACAGAGAGGCCATGACCACCTTTTGCAAATAGGGAATCTGATGTAGGTCAAATAAATTTTCAATTTGAGTAAGCCATGTGAGTGGATCCTTACCATCAAACTTGTGCAAGTCCACTTTTGACAACATCAGATTGAGGCCCAGATTGGTTCTAAAATTGTTTGGATTGGGAAACCCAAACTAGAGTGATGGAGATTTATTTTACAAAGGCTGAGCTACAAGGTTGGCCATTTGCCTAGTTAGTTGTTGCAATTGATCCCTCAAGCCATTCATCTCCCCTCTCAACCCCATGACTTCCCATTGAATCACATGGAGATCATCTTTTCGCACCAAGCCATGTACTTCGTATTGAATATGTTGAACCACTATTGAAATACTCAAATTCAAAGTTTCAGATTTCATGTCATCTTGATGAGGAGTTTTAGGCATTTCTTGCCCTTTCCTACATCCATGAGTGTTAGTCCTAGCCATGTACAAACCTTACAAGGATTGTAACCCAAAAAAAAATGTATTGGTAGATGATACTATTGTGATCACCTCGACAAGACAAATCTAATGATTGTTAAAGTGCACAAAGGTTAAAATTTTTAGCCCAAAAAAGTGTACTGGTAGAATATACCATTGTGATCGTCTTGTAGAGACGAATTCAATGACTATTAATTTGCATAAGGTAACAAAATTTCCAGACTTTTTTATTTTTATATTGTTTATAAAAAATCTATGAACAAAATTGTGGTGACAAAAATCCAATTCTTCCTAGATCACAAGTTATGTTTTTTTGACCTTCTAGTGCTCAGGACGCCATATCTGAAAAAATCACATTGCAGATACTTGCACAAATCAAAGCTCTGATACCTCTTATCTTAATGCCTTGAGGTTTTGGTGTAATGGTTCATTTCATTTGGTCTTAGAGCCTCCACCTGGATTGAAGTCATGAAGCGGGCAACTATGACAACATTGTAGTGTTCATCTGTGGCTCATACATATAAGGATCCTGATGTATGTGCATAGTTCCAACCCAACATCTGGGCTTCAGAAGCATGGTGGGATGTTATGATACTGATGTGTGAATTTCATTAATGCCTTGAGGTTTTGGTGTAATGGTTCATTACATTTGGTATCAAAGCCTCCATCTAGGTTCAAGTCATAGAGTGGGTGGCTACATTGACATTGTAGTGTTCGTCTAGGGCTCGTAAATGTGGGGGATCTTGGTGTATGGGCACAAATCTAGCATAGTGTCTAGGCTTCAAAAGTGTGGTGGGGTGTTATGATCCTGATGTGTGGATTTCACTAACACCTCAAGGTTTTGGTGTAATAGTTCATTTCACTTTGGATAAACTTTCAAAAACTCTAAAAAATCATAAAAATATATAAATTATCTTATTATGTTTTATTTATTTATAAATTATAAAAACATTTGAAGGGTTATGTTGAATAAATAATCATCATAAAAAGGTTCTTGACAGGGAGGGTCAATCGTTAGATTTAGTCCATGTGTAGGAGGAATGAGTTTAATAGTGTAGGATGTTTAGATTTTTTTTTTGAGATTAGCCCAATGGTGTAGTTAGATTGAGGTAATCTATCACTAAATAATAAAAGTATTGCAAAAAAAATTGATGAAGTCGTTAATCAAAGTGGAATTCTTCAATGATTGAAATTATGTAACAAATATAAGATATATGCTTTGAAATTAAAATATATCAATGTGTTTTAGATAGATATATTTTAGGTATTTGACCATGTAGAATAATTTAAACCTTAACTATGACGTCAATTTTATTGTTCTACAAAAGTTTTTTCTTTCTACTTCGAGAAGTTTAATAAAAAATAGTAATGTCTTGAACATATGGTAGATTTTGGAGCTCTTTTTTTTAAAGAATTTTTTGACTTGATACAATGATGCATCTAGATTGAAGCCATCTATCATTAAGTAATGAAAAAATTATGGAAAATTTAATGACTTTTTTTTTATATGTTTAAAAGTGAGGGTTTTAAAGGGAGCCCACACCCCACTACAAAACTAAAAATGATCAACCATAAAGGCCAAAATAAAGAGCTACCAAAAAACCATCCAATAGACTAGACATACCATAGGCCATCATAGAAAACAACATCAGTACCATCATCAAAAATTTATCCTGTAATCAATAAAAAGATGGCCATCAGCTAACATGAATATAGAGAACCATCCACTAAACCACACAATACAACCAAAAACTACCAGTGATAAAGCTACCATTAGATCAACCTCTGAATTGATGAACAAACTTGTAAGAAACACAATAAGAGAAAAACATCTGGACAATACAATTAACCATTATCTGAGACCAATGTTCTTCTACAATGGGAAGGGAGGCCCTCCATCATCCATTGAGTACCATCCTTCACCATTTCCTTTGCATCTGATATCAACCTTTCAACCTATGATCTCCACCCTTTCCTTTTAAATGTATAGTCTAAAAGAGCTTTACGTCTTATCGTAGAATAACAAGGAGGGGTACCAAAGGTCTCAACTAGAAGAAGAGATCTTGGAGTTGAAATAGGATTAGGCACCTCCCTTGGAAGGACCTCCCTCTTAGGGGAGATTAGAATATCCCTTGGCATAGAAAGAGGCGAAAAGACCCAAAAAGATGGGATAATTTTCCATGATTATGTCAAATGAAATCTTGATTTGAGGCCCCATCCTTCTTCCTCTAAACCAACTTAGAATGAGAAGATGAAGGCTAGAAACCCTTTAAGAAACACCCAACTACACGATGCCCAATAAGAGTATAATGAAAGCATCTGAAAGGAAGGAATTTGAATTTGAGACACTAAGTCCATGACTTGTGGGAAGAGATTAAATTAACTAAATGAAAGAGAAGCTTGGAAAGATTAACAATAACATAAACTCTCATAAATCTAATTCCCAAATAGATTTCATCAAGTTTCACTAAAGAATCCACATGATTGACCAACAATTTGATTCAATCCTCTTTTCTCAAGACGGGTAGTAGATTATACAATCTAGTCCAAAGGGGAGAAGTCAAGATTTCCACCTTTGTTGGGTCAAAGAAGGGCAACCAAGGACAAAAATATCTTGAAATTATCAAAGAACCATGGTCCCAATCACCAAACAAAGTCATGGTCTAAGGAATTTTGGAAAACAACTTGAAAAAATAATACTAAACATTGAGAAAGAAGAAACAACAATGGAAATCCAAATCATCATGACCCAGTTGACAAGATTGGAAGGCAAAAGAGGATAGCCCACACATTTTGTAAACAAACATTTGCAACCAACATCTAACTCCATTTATTGAAAAACCTAGTCTGAGGACTCCAAATCTAGAATCTCCACCTTGAATGACATAGGAACATCCCTAAACAAGAAGGAAAGAGGGGAGAAGATATAGCAGGGGTGGAAGGAGCATGAACACTAGCTTCCAAATGAACCAAGGAAGGAGTAACCCTGTTAGAACTAGAAGAAAGTAGGGATTTGAAAAAATCTCCACCTTCATGGAATGGGTTCCTAGCATTCCTACAGTTAACAAGAATCCATATCTTCTCAGGGGACTTTGCTTCAGAACCTTCAAGAAAGGAACTAGTAGAGACGAGGAAGGGAAAAATGAAAGATTTTGCTTTTCCACTGGTAAGATCGAATGGAAAAAAACCAATGCTACCAGGAAAAAAACCTTTTTCTTTCCCTGTGATCCCACACCACTAACAACTACATTCCCTGTCTTTCTAGGAGTTTCCAGAGACACCAACAGAATAGTTGTTTGGGAAGGAAATAAAGAATCAAAAACTGAGAAGAGGGCGGTATTAGCATTATCCTTTGCTACTGAAGCTACATCAAAACCTTCTCTTGGCTCCTTGAAGTTGACAGAGTTTAGGAATTTCCTTTGTAGACCAATCCCACTGCTTAAAGGGGACTTTGATGCTGGCAACTCCACTCTACAATAGTGAATATTGGAACCAAACTTCCTAATAGTTGCTGCCTCCTTTGACTGATCCGAGCAACATTTCAAGTTACAATTCGAGCAACGGTTCTACCTCAATTGGTGGCAGAACTTCCAAGAGCCATAACTTTTGCACCATAGCTCTGTTTGACTCCCTATTTGAACCGTTGGAAAGCTAAGAATGAGGGGAACATCATGAGATGACACTGATCTCTACTCAGTGGGTTTTGACCCCTAAAAACTAAATGGAAGTGCCCCATATTTCAATTTTAGTAGTGCAATATAAAAATAGTAAGTTTCTAAAAATAGTAATTCCTTGAATTCTATATTGTTGTAAATCATGGAAGTCGAATCACTTAATCTCCCTCGAGATTGATGACCTTCCACATACTCCTCTTACCTTCAAAATATGTATAAATGAAGATGTTACCTGAAATGAAAATTAGACATCTTTTCTCAGAGATAGGCATATGTTTGGATCTACAAATTTGATCAATAAAACATTTCTTCTCAGAGATAGCATTATTACAATTGTGTTTTTCTTGTTTCTTGAATTATCTTTCAACCAAGGCTTTTGAGTTTTGGATCACTGACTCTGGGGATTGAAAGTTTGCCTCATCAACCTCCTCAAGATCATCTTCAAACCCTTCAAATTGAAATCAGAAACCCCTACATCTATAAAACTTTACAAACAATTTTTGGAAAAAAATGGACTAAATAATAAAATAATTAATAAATACAATATGTAATAAGTACCATGATGTGACTTTAATACATACTACTATAAAGAATATTTGATATTTATCAAAATTGAAATTAAAAGATACAAAAAATGGTAATGATTTATGATTTACATGACATTAGGATCACTTAACAATAAAATTTTCTCAATCAATTAAAGAAAGTTCTCCAAATAAATAAGGTAATTTCAAACACTTTACCCTACCACTTCAATTTAAATTAGTACCATAGAAAACATACAACTGCATGTGATATAATTCTTGCACCACAACATTGGACATATGTTGATGAGTGAATGGACCACATAATGTGTAGGGTTTATTTATAGGCTCAACTTTTGGATTAAACAACAAGAACCTTTAGGGTTGAAAACCATTCAAATGATAATCACTTGTATTAGTAGCAAACCATATTTACCTTTGATTAGATAAATTGTTCAAATAATTTCTATTCCATTATTCATAGATGTGCCTATTGACGTAGTTAATGTGTCTTTTTACTTGTAAATAATCGGATGAAAATACACCTCAAATATTTAATTAGCCTCTTCCAAAGGAACAAAAGCTTGGAAGTATTAGTAACAAGCAATAAAAAATTATAAAAAAACGGTTGCATATACACATTGAAAAGATTGCCCTCCAATTTCAATTTTTTGAAAAAAAAAAGCAACAAATTATATCAATGTCTATGAATGACCAAAACAGGGTCACTAGGATTCAAATGGGATCCACTCACAATAAAACAATACTATTGTAGAAAATAACTCTAAAATCTAGAATGTACTACATAAAGCATGAAACATGTATAACTTATATATTGTTCACATTCTCTAATCCATGTTTGTCACCAAGGTCTTCCTTTATGGCATGGAGGCCACTAAATGTTTTCATTTAATACATGCTTTCACCATTTAAGAGTTCTTCAATATACCAAAGTTTGATTTGCAGACCTTGATTTTAGAACTTTATAACAGTAGCATATGGAATTCCAATAACAAAGATCCAGATGTTTTACTTATCTTCAAATCTTACATCTACTTTCCCCGGGTATAGGATTTCCTTACAAAGATCTTGCGCATATAAAACATTACAAATAAGGCCATAATAATATTAAGAATAACATCCATACTCTTAACATTAAACCCTACAATAAATCACCGAAACAACTGACAAAATTTCCACATTAGTCTAGAACATTCTCAATGGACAACTTCTCAATAGAATGCCTACATGAAAATTCAGAGTTATCAGAAAGCCCAACATTTAAGAGATGGCATCCAAAGCAATTGCAAGCTTTTGGGGTGAATGAGCATAACATGAATGGCCTATTGCGTATGCTACAGTTGATTGGGTAGCAACAAGGGGAAGGAAGACACAAATGCTTGGGGCCTTCACAACAAGTGCAGGGGCCACAAATTTGGAAACTACCAAGCTTTTGTCTTGTTTCATTGAAAACAAGGGAAGGAACTTGTGATAAAACATGGTGCATTTTCCATTCAGTTTGATTGTCTGGATTTTCTATTACCTGCATTGTAAGTTTCATATGAATCCATCCCAACTTTCATTTTAAACATATTTCGCTAACAATATAACACCACTAAAACCCCAATGCATTATGAGAAGCCCTGGCTTTTTAAAGACCAATAAGAATAACTTATAAGAATTTCATATAAACAGGTTCTTAAGGATGCTGTACACATCACTTTATTAAATTCAAAGACTGAAACTTACCAACTATTCTGCATTAGGATCTAATGCACCCTTGACAGGGGAACTGGCTACTAATATTGTAAGCACAATAATCTACAACCAAGACATTGTTATTGCAGATAATTTCAAAATGCTCTGAAATCATCGACTACCTAGTACACAAACTCCAGACTTCTCACACTAGTTGTAGTCAAAGCTTCTTTGGGTTCTGCAAACAAGATAAACATTGTGAGAAAACCCTTGGAGAAAAATTGTAAACTAGATGAGATTTACATGTACATGCATTACTCAAATTAGCGGCAAAAATTCTCTAGAGATTCTGGTTTGAAGAAAAAAATTCACTAAATAATCAAACAACCTGAGACTTTGGAAGCTCGTTAGCATCCTACTTTTTAATTTAAAAGTTTCATAGCAGAAAAAAATTCTCTTACTTGGTTCAAAAAACATTGTTTCTTCTTCTTCTTTTTCTGTAGACACAGTTTCAACACTTCATTTGCATTAAAAGTGCAAAATTTAACACAAAACCTGCAAACAAAGCTTAAAACCTACGTTTACTAAGCTTAAAACCTACGTTTACTAGGTGATCAACATTTCTTTTGGACTGTCATATTTTTATTCTTTTTCTTTTTCTGTAGACATAGTTTCAACACTTCTTTTGTATTAAAAATACAATATTTAACACAAACCCTGTAAACAAAGCTTAAAATCTATGTTTATTAGGTAATTAACATTTCTTTTGTAAAGATTTATTTTTATTTTTATTTTTTCTATAAACATAATTTCAACACTTATTTTATATAAAAAATGTAATATTTAAAACAAAACCTGCAAATAAAGCTTGATTAACATTTCTTTTGTACTGTTATATTTTTATTCTTTTTCTTTTTCTGTAGACACAGTTTCAACACTTCTATTGTACTAAAAGTGCAATATTTAACACAAACCCTGCAAACAAAGCTTAAAACCTGCGTTTACTAAGTAATTAACATTTCTTTTGTACTGTTATAATTTTTTTAAACCTGTAAACAAAGCTTAAGACTTGCACTTACAAGATAATTTCTATTTCAACATGCATTGCTCAAAATTGTGATAGAATTGTTGCAAAAGCCTTGCTTTAACCCCTTTGCTAAATAAATAATCAACCATAGAATATGAATAAATTTACCATTTCGCTTGATGTTTTAAGGTTTTCGTTGAAAGTTTTCCCATTTAATGTCTTATTTTTAGCATGAAGAAAAATATCTTAATCTCAGGCGCAATATTTACTTTTCTGGAGTATGGAGAGCAAAACATTTATCCTTCGTCTGCGCTCTGCTTCAGAATAAAACACCACTGTTAATTTGCCTCTTCTGTACATCTTAAACCTAAATTCTCTCCTCCATTGCAATGTTTTTAATGTTGAAAAAGACGCTCTATTTTCTCGCTTTCATTTAATTTTTTGTTAAGATATTTAACTCTAACTTTGTCCTTCACTGACAAATTTCAGTGTTTCGCTGCTAACATTTCACTTTACCAGGGCATAAATACTTCATTCGCATTAAATTTAAAGAAATATAATTATATATTCTTAAAATCGCTTGGTTTTGAAAGAAAAACTCTACCTTTGAAAGCTCATGTTTGTCCAACAAATATGAAGGCCTTTCGTCGCTCGCTGCCACAAATTTTACCGTTCTTTGCGAAATTTATCAGCATTCACTATAACTTCTGCAACTTTCAAAGCTAAAATAACAGACATATAAAAATAACTATAAATGACACTTTTTCAAACATGGAGGAGGTATGTCGGATGGTAAAGTCAAATTAAAGCATTTATTTTTGCAGGGAATTGTTTTGGTAGTAGTGTATTTTAATTTTGGATAGTGAATTGTGAATGGTTGTTGGTTTAATTGGTGAAGTTGCATGATTCACAAAGAGTTTATTAGGATCATGTCCCGGGATAATTTTGACGAAATGGATACCCTTCAGGGCTTGGCTCTTAGCTTAAGATCACCGCATAAAACAGTGATTCATTAAAAAAAAAAAAAAAAGATAACAAATTAAGGTGTCATAACATCATTAGACTCTGAATTTTTTACCCATTTTAATATGCCGTCTTAACTATTTATAACTAAGGTTTTAAGGTTTAACTCATTATACATTTTACGATATAATCAATATTATTATTTTTTGATAATGCGGGGTTATTTAAAGCCCACAACCGAAATAAAAGTTTACAAAATATAGCCAATACAAGCATGAACTATAGACTAGCGACTGAAACAAAGTGGGTACAAAACGAATAGGGAGAGCCCTCAAACAACCCAAGGGAAAGCAAAAACCGTTACAAAAGAAAAGACACCCATTAAACAACCCAACCAATAGACAACAAAGCCAAAAAACCAAACACAGGAAAAGGTGAGAAAATCTGACATCAGAGCCATTAAATTTGGCGTAAAAACTATCGCCACCTCAGAATTGACCTGATAGTGAACCCCTTGTTCTCAAAATTTCAGCCCCAAAACAAGTGATACCAACTCGAGAAAATCTTCGGATGGAATCCAAAACATGTTTGTCAAGTGAGCTTGCGAAATTGGGCCCTTGAAGGCCATTTCCCGCACAATGCTTCCATCATAGACATAGGGGGTGAAGATAGCAATTTTGGTTATCCTCTCCATGCCTTGACCAACCATTCTCACCGACAGCCCGCAACAAATAGGATGAGAACAAGATAAAACATCAACAAAGAAACAATAGTGCCAGTCGGCTAGTAAAGAAGATGGACAAAGGAGAACTAGTGATCATGAAAAGTAATGAAAAAATCTTGACTCCCTCGTGTCACGAACAAACCACCACCGAGGCCAATCAAACATTCGTCCTTTGCATTAATAATTGCAACCTCCATGCGATGATCATAAAGAGGGGGTAATGATGAAAGATTTTGCCAAGATTTGCTCCGCTCGCTAGGAGTGCCTCTAAAGATGCCATAGTTCTGCCAAATAACCATTGCTTAGACCATCACTTTTTTGAAATTATTTTTAGAATAAAAACAATACCAATAAGAAAATAAAAAATCAACCCATATCAATAAGGGTAAGGAACGAGAAATCCTCCCAGGCCTCCCACATATTATCCATTCTACTTATTTCCACTTGATTAAAGCCACAATTTGCTAAAAAAATTAATGTTGAATTAGCTTCATGGTAACAATGATTAGAATCGATAGAAGAAAACAGAGCCAATCTATCCCAGATACTTGACATGATGTTTTCTAAATGCCAGGGAGTGGCATCCTTTTTTTGGAATGCAGATATGAGAATCTATGAATCCCTCCAAAATTAACTTCGAAATATCACATTGGATTGCTAATTCTATCCCACTGACAAGAGCTTGTGCCTCCGCTTTATTGTTGGTGACGTCCTGGAGTTTTCTAGACATTATTTGGATTAAAGATCCGTTGCAATCCTAGATGATACAACCCGCCCTTGAAGCCCCAAGATTACTTTAGGATGCCCCATCAAAATTAAGTTTAAACCAACCAATAGGGGGTGGATTCCACACACATTTACCTTTTCTTGATTTTTTCTCAAGGACTACAACTGACCCATTAATGGGGGGATATAACCGATATTATTACAAGAGTTCATAAAATATATTTTTTAAACCTATGACCGAAACTTAATATTTTTGAGTACCAATAGTTATGTATTAAAGTATCAATACTTTAGTTTTATTTGTCAAAATATAATTGATTAGTTTTAATTTTATAAAGTAAATGTTGAACAAGTATTAGATATTACATACACCACTACAAGTGCACTTTAATATTTTGACACACCAATATATTCCATCAATAGAGTATATCTGAACAAAATCCCTCTTCCATCTTTGGTAGGTGCACCATTACTAGGACCTTTCTCCTAATATGTTAACTGATTGAATGGAAAACTAGTTGGATAAGACCCCTGTCAGCGATAATTTTAATTTTGACAATGCATTTAACAAAAGGTGCACGACAACAATTGAATAAATGTGATGGGTTAGTACAAGTTACTTTCACTATTTAATTTAACATTGACAAGAATATTATTAAATATTAAATTGTATATGACAAAATTGATAAAAGCCTCACTATCACCTATATACATTTGTAACATCGGAAATAATTATTAGATGCAATATATATATTTTAACTAATCAATAAATAGGGAGTTTCTCCAAATAATAATCAATTAATAAAAAAATTATTTTTATTTTTTAATAAAATATATATAACAATACTAATGCCTAAAGTCAATAATATGATAAAATATTTTGTTGACATTGACTATACATATTTTAACGCTGAATTAATTGATATAAATAATTACAATAGACACCTCTACAAAAGTATTAATAAATCAACTTTAATATTAATATCTCTAAATATTTACCATATAAATATATTTAAGATATTTGTATACAAAGTTTGGCTGTTGTTTTTTTTTTTTTTTTTTTTAAAATTTTATATAAATAATTTATTATTTTATATATTTTGTTTTATTCAATAATTTTTTTTTTAGAGTGAACATTTTTGTGGATTAAATTTGATAGTTATATACTTATACTTATATTTTTAATTATAAAATATAATCAATTTTTAAAAATATATTAAATATAAAATTAAATTTTAAACAAACTATTAAAAAAAAATATGAAAAAATTAAAATAAATAAATATTAATTTTAATATTTTAATTTATTATAAATTATATTAATATTTAGAAAATAATGTTAAATAAATAATCATTATTTTTTTTAAAAATGATGACAAACAAAATGATTGTCAAATGTAGTCCCTAAATACTTATCTTCTACATATAAAGAAATAAGCAATATACGACAGTGAAGTTTAAACTTGACAAATGAATTATTAGAGAAAAAACGACCAAAAGATAAGATGAAAGATCAGTCCATTGAAAAGGAAGCTAAAAATTGAATGTCTTAAAAGAGGTCAATTGAGTTTGGTTTCATCATAAATTTTTATATGTAACATCTTCGTCCACGTTTTTGGCCTTTTTATACATTTATGCATGTGTAGTATCTGAAAATGGATCACTGGCTTTTATTTTATTTATATTAATTTATGTGAGTTTGGTTTTTTTTTTTTTTTTTAAAAAAATTGAATGATATTGTAACATTTGTCCACTTTCGAAATTTGGAATTATTTTTTAGCATCTACAGATAATTGTATATGGTTTTTTTATTCTTTCGACTTCTTATTCAGATTATATTATACAGTTTTTGGCAGCTTTCTTCCTACTTTATTTTTAGTTAATTGGGCATGGCTCCTTTTTTCTTTCTTTCTCATTTCTAATCATTAGAATTCAACACATATATCAATATTAAAAAAAATTGAATTCAAATTTACTTATAAATAAATGTCATGATACAACTTTAGTACCTGTTGTTAAGATGAATATTTAGAATTCATTAATTTTAAGATTTTATTTATAGTCACATAGATCAATAAATAATATGAGGTGACAAGTACATATAAAGTTGTGATTTTATTTAACAGTAATTAAATATAGAAATCATTGTTAAGGCATAAATTATTGGGAAAGATGACAATAATTGTTGAGTTGTGGAGCTAAAAGCTTCACCAATGAGCTACACAGTAACCGGCATCGGCAGAATCGGTCAGAACCAATCGACATCGGTTAGGGGTCGACCAACATCGATCAGCATTGGTCAGAACCAACCAACATCGGTTAAGGGTCGGCCGGCATCGGTCATCTTTAGACCGACATCGGACTTCTGTGCGTTTCCAGAATTAAACAACGTTTCTAATTTTAGAAGAACAACTAGTTTGCATGTAAAGACTAAAATTAGTCTTGAGTCTGTTTTTCTAATTATTGTTTGCTTTCAATTCTATTTACGAGACCCATGTGGCAGTATTGAAAAGTAAGGGGTGTGCAAGATCAATTACATCTGCAAGGTGCAAGATCAAGAAGATCTGCAAGAACAATTCAGGAATTGAATTGGTTGTAATTGATAGAGAGAGAGAACTCTTGAAGGATAATTATTGTACATCTGAGAGGTGTGAGAAAAGAGATTTTTTCATTGTATTTCTTTTTGAAAAAGTTTAATACAAGATTGTAATGTTTCTCGTATCTCCTATTCTTTGTTGTTTCTGATTTCTAGTTACTTATTACTTCTGGTTTCAATTCTGTGTTTAGTTGCTTATACAAAAGTAATCAATTGTACTATAAGATCCTGACAAGTGGTATCAGAGCTATGTGTATACACTAACAATTGGTATTAGAGCACAAGTTTCAAAGCGTGTTAGTGTTTGTTGATTACAGAATTCACTCACAGGGGTTTCTGATTGAGTGGGAGCAAAGCAATGGCAGAAGAAAGTAAACTAAGAATGAAAAAATTCAATAGCAAGAATTATCAATTATGGAGGATGCAGATTGAAGATTATCTGTATCAGAAAGATCTATATTTACCGTTGGGTGGGGTTTCAAGTAAGCCCACAGATATGAAAGATGAAGAATGAAATGTTCTTGATAGAAAGGCTCTTGGATCTATAAGGTTGAGTCTGGCATCTTCTGTGATTTCCAACTTATCACAGACAAAGACAACGGTAGAGTTAATGGATACTTTGGCAAATTTATATGAAAAACCCTTAGCTTCGAATAAGGTATATCTTATGAAGCAATTATTTAAATTGCAAATACAAGAAGGTGGATCGGTATCTAGTCATCTTAATGATTTCCATGCTATAGTAAATCAGTTAATTTCAGTCAAAATAGTTTTTGATGATGAAATTAAGGCTCTCTTAATCTTATACTCTTTACCTGAAATTTGGCATAGTTTGGTAATGGCATTTAGTAATACTGCGTCTGCTTCAAATATCTTGAAAGTTGATGATGTTGTTAGTGTAATCTTGAATAAAAAAATTTGCAGAAAAAGCACAGAGTAAACATCAGGTAATGCTTTAAGTGTTGAAAGCAGGGAAAGACAAAGAGAGAAGGGCAAGCAAGGGAAATCAAGGTCAAAGATGGGAAGTAGATCCAAATCCAAAAATGAAAGAATAACCTGCTGAAATTGTAGAAAAAAAGGGCATGCAAAGAAAGATTGTTGGTTGAAAGAAAATCAGCATGAAGGTAATAAAGAAGTAAATGATGCAGGTATTGTTACACATGATGCTCTTATATTTTCTTTGGATAAAGTAGAATCTTGGGTTTTAGATTATGGTGCCTTTTTCCATGCAACCCCAAATAGATAAATTTTCAATGATTATATCCATGGAGACTTTGAAAAAGTTTATTTAGGAGATAATGAGCCTTGTCAAATTGTTGGCAAAGAAAAAGTGTAGTTGAAATTACAGAATGGCAACACATGGGTGTTGAAGGATGTCATGCATGTACCCATCCTGAAGAGGAATCTGATTTTTGCAAAAAAGTTGGGTGATGAGGGTTGCACAGTAACTCTCACAACTGAATCTTAAATTTTTTCCAAGGGTGCACTTAAATTAGCAAGAGGTAAGAGAGTAGGTACACTTTATCTATCTACTTGTATTACTAATTATTCTCCTTCTATTTTATCTACTTCAGATGTAGATGCAAAGTTGTGGCACTGTAGGCTTGGTCACATGAGTGAGAAGGGAATGGATGTTCTTAAGTCAAAAGGTAAGCTTTCAGATTTGAAAAGCATAGATCTAGATTTCTGTGAGTATTGTATTTTTGGAAAACAGAAGAAAGTGAAGTTTCACAAAACTGGGTCAACAAAGAAGAAACACAAGTTGGAGCTTGTTCACACAGACGTATGGGGACCAGCTCAGGTAGCTTCTATTGGAGGATCACAGTATTATGTTTCTTTCATTGATGATGCTACAAGAAAGGTATGGGATTATTGCATAAAGAGAAAATCTGATGTTTTTGACACTTTTAAGAAATGAAAAGCTTGATTTTTAATGAGAAGGTGATGTAAAGTGATCAGCTCAAGGGGCTAAAAAATTTTGAGCAGGGCAATCTTGATTTGGAAGAGGTTATGATCCAAAATGAGCTCACGAGTAAAAATCATCACTCACAAAAAAACACAGAGACCAACGTCGATCAAGTAGAAATCGACGTCGGTCAGGTGGAAATTGACGTTGGTCAGATGAAATTGACATCGGTCGGGTGCAGACCGACGTCGGTCAGAGATGACCGAGATTGGTCACTGTCAGAATGAAATTTGGGCAGATAGCAAGCTGTAAATGAGTCTCAAATGCCCATAAGGAGGTCTAAAAGGGTAAGTAAGCCTCCAATTCATTATTCCCCTTCTTTACACTACTTGTTGCTCACTGATGGTGGAGAACCAAAAAGTTTTGATGAGGCAATGCAGGTAGAATTTATGAAACAATGGGAGCATGGCATGAATGAGAAAATTAATTTCTTGGAAGAGAATCATAAGTGGGATTTGGTTGAGTTGCCAGCCAGAAAAAAAGCACTAAAAAATAAATGGGTTTACAGGGTAAAAGGAGAGAATGGACAAATGAGACATAAGGCCAGCTTGGTATGTACTAGCCCTGATATTGCCCAAGCAATGAGAGTTGTCAGCAAGTTTATGGCTAATCTAAGAAAGGAACACTGAAAAGCAATTCAGTGGATTCTTAGATATCTGAGAGGGACCATCAGTAGGCATTTATGCTATGGAGGGTCAAACACTTCTCTACATGGGTATGTAGATTTGAATATGGCAGGTGACTTGGATGGCAGGAGAAGTACCACAAGATATGTTTTCACTGTTGGTGGAACGACGGTTAGCTGGATTTCAAAGTTGCAGAAGGTTATTGCCTTGTCTACTATAGAGGCAGAATACATTGCAGTCACAGAGGCTAGCAAGGAAATGATATGGATGACTCGGTTCATGGAAGAGTTGGGAAAGGAGCAAGAGAGTTGTAGATTGTATAGTGATAGTCAAAGTGCAATTCATTTGGCAAAGAATTCAGCCTTTCATTCAAGAACCAAACATATACAGCTTAGGTACCACTTCATTAGACAGGTATTAGAGGATGGACAGTTGAAGCTGAAAAAGATTCATATGAATGAGAACCCTGCTGATATGTTAACAAAGTCGATAACAAAGCAGAAGTTGAATCTTCATTCAACTTTTATTGGTCTTCAAGATTGATCTTGAAGAGGGAGAAACAAGCCAGAGATGTTTAGAGGATGTTGTTGTATAGGTACAGGTGCAGGTGTTTATCTTCAAGTGAGATATTGTTGAGTTGTGGAGCTAAAAGCTTCACCAATGAGCTACACAGTAACCAGCATTGACGAAATCAGTCAGAACCAACCGACATCGGTTAGGGGTTGACCGACATCGATCAGCATCGATCAGAACCAATCGACATCAGTTAGGGGTTGGTCGGCATCGGTCATCTTTAGACCGACATTGGACTTTTATGCGTTTCCAAAATTAGACAATGTTTTTAATTTTAAGAGAACAACTAGTTTGCATGTAAAGACTAAAATTAGTCTTGAGTCTATTTTTCTAATTATTATTTGCTTTTAATTCTATTTAAGAGACCCATGTGGCAGTATTGAAAAGTAAGGGGTGTGCAAGATCAATTAGATCTGCAAGGTGCAAGATCAAGAAGATCTGCAAGAACAATTTAATAATTGAATTGGTTGTAATTGATAGAGAGAGAGAACTCTTGAAGGATAATTACTGTACATCTGAGAGGTGTGAGAGAGAGAGATTTTTTCATTGTATTTCCTTCTGAAAGATTTTAATACAAGATTGTATTGTTTCTCGTATCTCCTATTCTTTGCTATTTCTGATTTCTAGTTACTTATTACTTCTGGTTTCAATTCCGTGTTTAGTTGCTTATACAAAAGTAATCAATTGTACTGTAAGATCCTAACAAGTGGTATCAGAGTTATGTGTATACACTAACAATAACAACAAAGATATGGAGTCTTTAATTCATATATGTGCATGGAGAGCATAAAATAACAAGTTGAATCTTCTTGTAGTTTGGAAATTGATTTCACTAATAACAAAGAAAAAATGTACTCCAACGACTAATATTCTTGTTAGAACACAATCATATGACCATCAAATTTACTCGTCATTTCAATAGTATAACATTAAAAATAATTTAAAAATGAATATATATATATATATATATATATATATATATATATATATATATATATATATATATATATATATATATATATATATATATATATATTACTTCCATAAATACAAAATTTAGCTAAAATGCTACTTTATTTATTATGTATGACATGTTTAATATAAATTCATGTAAATATAAGATAAATTGTTCATGCTACGTAATTAAATTTAAAAATGTCAAATTAAATAAACACAAACCTTGAGCAAAGTTAGCTAATAACATATAACACCAAAATGAGAAACTTTGTAATATTGAAAAAAACAATTGCATTAAATTGACTCAATTTGTTTGTGGAGGTGAACATTCCCAAAAAAAAAAAAAAAGATAAATAATTGAAAATTACAACCATTAATCTAATATTATAATCTACTATCAATAAAATTAGAATATGTTAACAATATGTATATTATATTATATAATAATACTAAATTATATGTTTATAATTAATAATTAATTTTATATTAAAAATATTAACTTAAAAATAAATAATATATATATATATATATAAAATATCACAGATTATATATTATTGTAATATATTATTTTTTAAATATATATTATATAATATTGATTATACAATATATTATGATTTCATAATTTTATTTATAATAGCATTTATTAAATTTATATTTATGTATAATTTAATATAATATTATTACATATATATAGTCTAATATTATATTTATATATATGTTTAAAAAATATATATTTCATTGAGGGTGTTGGACATGATTAAATTTTATTAATGTGAGTGCATTATTAAGAGGAAAAGGAGTTAATTTTAATATTTTCACAGGAGGCAGTTGATAGTTGGAAGGAAGACAAGTTGAAAGTGGTGGTTAACATGTAACACAAAGGTGCCTAAATGGTGGCAGACATGGAAGTTACAAACACAATCGCACTTTTTACCAATACACTTCTAATGCTCTACATATTTGAGCTTCAATCAATCCAAACAACATTTTTCCCCTGATGAAACTAATGATGAATGTCAACTTCCAAACAATTTATCAATCCATCTAAAGTATCCAATTTAATCTTTTTCATATATATATTTTCAATCATCTTAACTCCAAAATGATTGTGTAAACATGTGGCCATTAGGTGCCAAGGTTAACATGTGGAATTGAAATTTGTGCTTTAACTTAGCAACTTATTTATTTAATGAAAAACAAAATTACAAAAATTTGTATGGAGTGGCTGAGTGTATTTTCTTTAGTCTAATTTCAATGTAACAATTAACATTTTTTTGGATGTTGAGAGTCTTATTTTCCTTGGAGACTAAACAATTTGAGGGTTGTATTTATTTAATGTTGGCTCAATGATGGATCATGGAGTTAAACAAGATTGATTTTTATTTAGGAAATTAATGGAGGCCTAAGCATCACAATGGCTTTACTATCTAATGGAATCTTTAATCATAGCTTCATTAATTCAATAGAATTTAGACATCAGGATGAACAATGTGTGTCTTTTTACAAAAACAATGTGTGCCCTCTACACGGTTGTAATGGGAAGCTAGGGCCATGCAATGAATTTATTGTATGTGTGAATCAACATCAAACCAAGTAAAGTTTACAATGTAAGAAGGTAGTTAATTTAATTTGAAAATATTTTGAGTGCTTACGTTCAACTGAGTTGAGTAAAAACACTTGAATTGATTATCACATGTGAATAATAAATCTATGAAAATTCATTTAAAATGTACAAAATTTCATATGATAAGTTTTGGGGAAAATGAAAGGATATGATTGATTCTACTGTGTATCTAACAAAATTTAATGCTACAATTTTATAGATTCAATTTGTGTTTGCCCCCGAGGTTTTTCCTTGATAGTATTACATTTATATTTGGAAAAATGTGTTTGTTAGGATGTTTTTTTTAAAGTCATATATGGTTCTTGTCATGCACATTTTGTGGATGCTAAGTTACTAGGGTACATGCTATAAATATGGCTACAGGGATAAAGATATGAGAATTTTGTAGACCTATAGAAACAATACAACATGGATACATCTGTATAAATATAAATATGCTGAGGATTTATAACTACAAATATACCTTTGCAATTTGAAGGTGAGCTTGTTTAATAGTTTTCTTTCTTTAAAAAGCTATAGAAGCACTACATCTTGAAACTTACATAAGACTATAGTTGATATCAGTGCTCAAGTAATTGACTATGTGCAGTGGATCCATGCAAGTATTTAATGTGATATTAAGTTCATCAGTCCCTACACCAGACTAGTCTTAGACAAAACTGACTTTTGTAGTAGTACATGTCCCTTGCGCAGTAGTAGGTGTGCAGCCGTTGAACAGTAAAAATATTTTTTTGTAATGTTCCTACGCATTTGCTTTCACTGTACACAAATATTTTTTTTCAACTCAATTAATACAAATTTCCCTAGATAATTCATCACCTCAAATTAATTTATTTAATAGACAATGAAAAAATTAAATCATTTTCTATTTTCTACAACATCAATATTACAAAGTTAATGCCTAAAGCTAAAAATATAAAAAAATACTTTAATTTGATTGGCTTCACATTGTTCAATGCAAACTAATTACATGAACCGATTCCTATAGTTACCACTATACCTCTGCAACAAGTACTAATAAGTGTTGTAAGTTATTTTATTTACAAGCACTGTCAATTATAAATCTAACAATGATCATATTGCTCTCACATTGAGAGGAATATTCTGTGAATCCAAAGTTTCCAACAATTTATTTGTTCAATTTCATAGGGTTTGACTATTAGAGGGCTAGTTAGTACACATTAACCACCCAAACTCTAATGCAGGACCCTAATCCTTATTTTCCTTATTATTAGGTTAGAAATTCAAATATTACATGTACACAAGATTCGCAACAAGTAAATTGAGGGTAGGGAAGCAACGAATAAGATAAAGCTCGAACAAAACCCAAAAGTTAGATTTTTGTTTCACACATTTTATTTACCTAAGAAATTTATGCTCTAGACACCTTGTTAGAGTAAGTATATGGTCTTGATGAATGTTTATGATCGGATCCAAATTTCTTGGCTAAAGTCATCTAGGCTTCGGTTGTGTTTTTATAAGTTTAAATTTTTACAACAATCTTTCTACAATATTTAATCCAGAGATACTCCTGTTCTACCCCTTTGTAATTGTCACATCCCAATTTCTTACTAAGCTAATTTACCTAATTATTCATGGATTATTATGGTTGTTAAATTAATTAATTAACTCTTAACTAAGTTGTAAGTCATATGTTGTTATGGGACAATTATATGTTGCTTTAATTACATGATTACATTACTATGAGTTAGCTATATTGTATATTCTTTACATTATGATCATATTGATTTGTTATCATAATAGTGTTTTATGATATATATCATGATGTTACGGGCCAAATACCTTCTTGTCATGAGTTAGATGTAGGAGAGTTTCATCCCTCAAAGCATGACAGACGGAGAGCATCATCAGAGAGGATGATGTAGATGGAGCTATTTGGAGATGACAAAGGAATGGCTAGAAAACATGCAAACACCACATTAGATAGTACACATTATATGTATTATTTAAATTATTAGCATTAGTATATTTTTTATGTTATCTATATTTAGATAATTGATCACGTGTGTTAGTTGTGTGTTATTTTAGTTTAATGCTTATGTGGAATTAATCTTGTGTGTTTGCATTATGGCTATTATATATAGATTTAGTGTATAATATTGTTGTATAATTATGTCATGTTATTCTATTCATAATTGTTAATACTTACGAAAATGTACATATGCATGAATAGTATCTAGTTAGTACTATCTATAGACTAACCATAATGTCTTTTTAATGTTTTAAAACATTAGCTAGTTATCATGTTATGATATTTGGAAAATATCATTATATGGCTTAACGCCTTAATATATGAAGATAACAAAAGACATACGATAGTCTATATAACGTAGTAATAACACAATGATGATGTTGTTATAATAATATTATGTTTGATATAATAGTTATTTGATTTACCATTATTGTTAAAAGAATATCATCAACTTTATTTTAGTAACAATGTTATTTAAAGTCATGAGGTTGATTATCTTTTGCAAGTTATTAACAAATATTTACGTTATAACCTAAGACTATCCTAAGAACTAAACCTAGTCATTATGCACATGCATAAACTATGGTAATGTTTGAAGTGTTAGTTATCATTTAAAATAAAGTTAAAAGTGGAATTTTACGTGGTGATACATGGGCATGTAACGTAGGTAGACCATGCAGGTTTGATAGATTAAAATAATGATTAAGGAATTTGGAAAAAGTTTGAGAGAAATTAAAGTTTTTCCTGGTTTAGTCAAAATGAATTTAACTATGATTATTTTCAGCTTGGATGGATAATTTGGGGTTATGCATGGAAAACTATGAGGTATGAGCTAACAATTGCATGCAAGCTCAAATTGAGAAAGAGAGACAAAAAAATTATGATAAGAGGAGAGTGGGATAAGAGAATGCATGGAACGAAGAGGAGAAGAGATCAAAGTGAAGGAGAGAGATTTTTTAATTTATATAGTTTCAAATGGAATTTATATAAGGTTGGTGATGTATTTTTATTATTGTTTGAATTGGGAAAAACCTTTGTGTATATTTGCTTATAGTGTAATGAAATTACTTAGATGTTCACATAGAATAATTATATATCACACAAAATAAGCAAATAAAGAGATCACACAACAATAATTGATAGTAGAGCATAATACTGGATAATATAGCAGAGCCACTTTAAGGGGGCAACCTCCACAATAATGTGATAAGAGCAAAATACTTAATATGATGATCAAGGACTAACCACTACCTCCTATATATAGTCTACTTAGCCATGGTTATTCCATAGGCCGACCTAACTAAGAACATAGAGAAATTTAACAATAATATAAAAGAGGTATGTAAGCCATAAGTCAGCCACACATATCCCTAAACACGCCAAAAGTTGAGGGCGTAACATATAGGGTTTTTATAATTTATCTACATCTTAAGATTGATATAGGTTTAGCCTTATGGATGCCTCAGCAATCCACAAAACTAAACCTCTATTCCCTAAATCCTTATGAAAATGCAAGCAAATTCTATGTGTATATCCAATAGGGTTAAATAGATTTATTATTGAAATGGTAAATGCCCTAGCTTAAGAAATTTTGAACCTTGGTAGATGGTTTTGTTATAGAAACCATATATATATATAAATAATACATAGGTCTTGTGTATATTTTGATAAAAAATGATGTCTGAGTTGAATAGATGTTTGAACGGGTTACAAAGAAATTTTGTGTACTATTAATTATGAAGTTGATTAGGGTTATATATATATATATATATATATATATATATATATATATATATATTGACTATGTGCTTTTGACATTTAAAATAGTGAAATTATATATGTATGAATAGAGTTTAATTATTATTCAAATTTGTGAAAATATATGGAGTGTGTAATACTTGTCATTTGAAATAGTGAATATATATATGTTGACTATGTGCTTTTGACATTTAAATAGTGAAATTATATATGTATGAATAGAGTTTAATTATTATTCAAATTTGTGAAAATATATGGAGTGTGTAATACTTGTCATTTGAAATAGTGAATATATATATATATATATATATATATATATATATATATATGTTGACTATGTGCTTTTGACATTTAAAATAGTGAAATTATATATGTATGAACAGAGTTTAATTATTATTCAAATTTGTGAAAATATATGGAGTGTGTAATACTTGTCATTTGAAATAGTGAATATATATATATATATATATATATATATATATATATATATATATATATATATATATATATATATATATGGAGTGTGTGTGTTTGTCAACCAAAATTGAGAGTTTATATATGAAAGAACTAAGGTCATTTATCTTAAAAATTGTGAACATATACATATATGTACTATGCACTTTTATTGTACAAAATCATGGAAATATATGCATGTAATATATATATGGAGTGTGTGTGTTTGTCAACCAAAATTGAGAGTTTATATATGAAAGAACTAAGGTCATTTATCTTAAAAATTGTGAACATATACATATATGTACTATGCACTTTTATTTTACAAAATCATGGAAATATATGCATGTAATATATATATGGAGTGTGTGTGTTTGTCAACCAAAATTGAGAGTTTATATATGAAAGAACTAAGATCATTTATCTTAAAAATTGTGAACATATACATATATATACTATGCACTTTTATTTTACAAAATCATGGAAATATATGCATGTAATATATATATGGAGTGTGTGTGTTTGTCAACCAAAATTGAGAGTTTATATATGAAAGAACTAAGGTCATTTATCTTAAAAATTGTGAACATATACATATATGTACTATGCACTTTTATTTTACAAAATCATGGAAATATATGCATGTACTGTGTATGTATTTGTTACATAAAAATAGTGAGAATCTATACGAACTGTGTGTTTATAGTTATAAACAATAGTGTGAAAGTTAAGTCAGTATTTATTAAGCTATGCTTGGGTTGAAAGAAGATATAAAACTATCCTTGAATTGAATTGTGAATGGTAAAATTTTATATCAACTATGAATTCTTGGTAAAGAATTCTGTGATATGTGAAATGATTATATAACCTTTAATATATTCATAAATTTATAATTTTAAATAAGCACGTGACATCCAACAATCATTGATCACTATTGACATATGAAACACATCTTATTACAAACATAGAAAGTAATTACAAATAGCCAACCACTTTCGGTACAATATACAACCATTGCTATCAATTCACAGTAATTAGGTAATTAAAACTCTTCATGATAATATTTCCAATAATAAATACAATACAATGTACATAAATAAGATACATGGTTCTCTAGAGCATGAGTTCCCTGAACTCTCTAGTATCTATACCAATCTCAAGTGTCATCTCAAAAGTACTACTATTGTGGGGAGGGAGAGCATTATCCAAGTGCTTTTTCACACCAACCACAAACCAATGATCCCTCTCACTAATTCCATAAAGAAATGATCCTCCCTTCACGGATGAGTAGATAGTGATGGCACGAGAATCTAGAGAGACAAGTAACTGTGTGTTGTATGATTTATAAAACAAAACATGTAGTATATCATAAAAATTCATTCTATTGTAAGATATTACACAAACATGTAAATCATACTCATGAAATAATAATGTCTCAAGAAACATACTTTAACAAAAAATTTAAGAACAATAAATAATAACGATCTATAGATCAATCAAATTCATACACACCACTTGATCGGATTGCCTTCATCTGACATTGTGATGCTAGTAAGCCAGTAAAGTTTGTCTCACTCCTTAGTATCAACAATGTGATATTGGTCAAACATAATTTAAATACAAGATTCTTACAATTTACATCCTACTAGAAATCATATCATGTAACATGCTAAACATAGGAGTAATCAAAGCATACATTTATTTCTTCAAACATATGAATGAATCTCACATTATTATCTATCTTATACTAGAAATAATGACTACAATTTATACCACCCAAGTAAAATACACATTTAACAATAGATTTTGACTACCATAATTAATTTCCAAATATACTACACCATATGATAACCCATATTACCATAGTCTAGTATTCTAAGACATAACTATTAGTTTTCCATAATCAATCATATAAAGTAGTCTTAAATACATATAAACATTAACTTCTATTCAAGAAACTAGATATAACAAAGTAAGACAAAAAACCATGAAACACATGATATTATATCCTAGCATACATTACACTCTCAAAATTTATATTCTCACATACGTAAAGTCCTACTAACTGTCACAAAACATGTTATTCCTAGTAATAACCAACATGCATACATTTAATCAGTCAAATATGAGTGTGAGTTTAGACATAACAATTACCAATGTACCATTGAGGTATAACATACATTTATACTGTAGTATTCTATGACATCCCATACTATCATAGTTCATAACCAATAATTACACAACCAAATTTATGATTCCATAAATCAAATAACCCAACTCATAAATAATAATCATGCAAGTTTATACTATCCATGTAAAATTGTATACCAAAAATTAGAAGAAACATAACTTATAGGCACATATCACGATGCACTAATATATGTTATATATGTTTAAATATTTATGCCTCTTAATTTACTCATAATGTGCACTGCTCACCAGTTTCCATTACTGTATGCATATAAATATCAATAATCAGTCAAGCTATTTTCAAAGAGTCTCATAAGCAAGCTATACCATAATTCTTCATTCAAATAACTTAATTCCTTTTCTAGGTGACTATTTTTCATAGTTATAGCTCTAGTCCCATGGACACCTTATGACTTATTTTAACCATTCATTTAACTATAGGTATAGTTCCTATATACAATTACTTGTATATCATAACATACAACATATGTAAGTACTCTAATGATATGCAAATACTATATCAATGTTCACTTATATGTCTAAATAAAAAATCTCCATATACTTAACTAATTTTTGAATGAACATGCCCTTACACTTGGTTAGAAGTTTATTCCTATGTTGGCACAATTTCTCAAAGTATTTAGATATATAAACTATATATGTATAAGCATCCATACATATTATTACATAAGTTAACAACATAACCCATTAATTTTCAACAAGAGTTCATAGTCTATCCTATGGTATACCAATCATTTATAGTACATATAGTCCATAAAATTACTAACCATTAATGGAGTAATCTTAATGTATACAAATCACTAACCACTAGGTCAACATTTAGCAAAACATTGTGAGTTACATAAACTAGAAATGTAAGTATACTTATGCATGATGGGTTTTATAGCTAGCACAACAAGTTGAGAGGGATCGATCAATATGATATTTAACATATCCCTTAATCCAAAAGATCCCATACCTATATATAGTAGATAAGTTGTAGTAAAATGATATAATTATAATTTGTGATACTTTAAGTACATTAAGTTAATATCGACCACACATATTATAGCTAGATACTTCTTATACCTAAAATATAATCAAATAATGGACATCTTATTTATATTTAATGAAGTAATAATATTTTTATACTTAGTATACACCTATGATATGATTATTCCACATGATGCATATGCACTTATAATGGTTTAGGCTAAGCATGATGCATATTCCACAATACATACCAATATAACCCTTGGCTAAGAAAAATTACCACATATATACATTTAAAAATATCATTTCGAGTATGGTGTGTATTCCGTAATACTTTTCACCAATGCAAGTTTACCAAGATCTGGCATACCCGACACACATTTATATATTAACATGATATGATTTTACATATTATAATATGTTTTTATCTATTTAGAAACTATAGTGACATCATTTACTTTATGTCACATGATCCCTACAAGATAATTATATGACTACACCTCATTTTCCTGAAAAATGGCTTGGATATGCTTTATTACAGTTCTCCATGAAGGTATTTCTATTCATCTTTATATTACATAGAGGGATGTCAGTTAAGGCAACAAGAGTATGACATGAAAAAGGATTATTTATTTATTTAACCTTATATCCGGATATATGTATAGAGATTTCCCGTTAAATAAATTCATATAGTTATATACATCCATCCTTGGCATAACTAAAATTTAAGTCAACCTTATGATCCGAATTGAAAATATCCAAAACCATTCTTTTTTAATGAAATTGAATATTTTAATACAATCCAAAATATTTATGAATAATTATTTAATGAATACTTATACAGTCCATTTCATTATATAAGTATTCCAGCAAGTATCAGTTTAATTATGGCTAAACAATATATATTAATATCACTATTGTATATAGATGTGTATGCATGTTGTATATCATTGTTTTGTGTGTGTGTGTGTGTGTACATCGACTTATTACTAAGATCAACAAATTGTTTTGTTTAATATATTAATAAACAATGATAAAAATATTATCTATTCGAATGATTTATAATTTGTAGTTGGTTTAATATATTAAGATTGTTGCCCTCTAAAAAGAGTCACTTTCTTCATAAAATGAATTGTTGTATTAAATACAACATCTTTATGTATTCCAATGTAAAAAAGGGTTGCATGCAAATTGCTGCCCCTATATATTAACTCATTTTCCCTATATATTAAATTGTTGTATGTTTAACAAGTTGGTACTTAACACTATGTATCATTGCATACAGATTCAAAGTCATTGCACTTTAAATTACATGTTGAGTATGTTAATTATCATGAAATGTTATTCTCTAAAAACCACTTGCAGAAATAATTATGTTCAACTCAAGGGCATCGACATACACAAAAAAAAATAATAATTTACTATTTCTGATCCTAACTAGAAACTTCCTGTGGTATGGCACTAAGTAATATGGTAGACAAGTATAATGGCAGATTTCTAGACTCAGATTTGTAAAGTTAATGACCAGGTTTATTGGAAACTAAATCACTATGTTTAACTAGTCAAATCATCCCATATATCATATTTTGCTCCATAAAAATGTTGGTATGTATATAAATATAATTTGGTATATATGGACCGGTGGTTAATGAGCAAATCGTTACTGATAAAAGGATCTAAGTTTTTATATGCAAGCTGTTGGAGGATTCTAATCTGTCCTTGAATGTGCAGATCACTCTAATACAACACGTTGTAATTAATTTATATGAACACAAAATCTATGTTTGATATTAACACAAAATTTAAAGCTTTGCCTACTTCGAGTTTCTTTCTAATTCCTCTGTTGAATTATTTTTCTTCCCCCTCCTATGTGTGCTATGCCTTTCTGTCGTGCTACATTTTTTTTCAAAAATTACTTCTGATCCTCCCTTTTCACATAATCTCCCTTTTATGATAAGGGGTGTAGTCCCTTTTAAAATATTTTTCCTCCTTTTTTTTATTCTCTTTTTTTATTTTTTCTTTTTAATTATTGTTTTATTAAAATATTTACCTTTTCTCAAAAATCATGAGATTTAATTAAATCTCACCTCTTATATTTATATTTCCCCCTTTTTATTTTTTTTTCTTTTTATATTTTTTGTTGTTTATGTTCACCTATTAGATTATATTTGTTAAATAAATTAACATCTCTAACATCCTTATGAATTAATGGTAAATTCATTAATTAATAAATTCAAATTCATTCTAATTACATAAATTGTAAAATATTAATGGTTATGAATACAACTATCACAAAAACACCCCAAATGAGTTTCAAATAACCATTAAGCTAAACCAACCATGAACAAACAATTCTAAATACAAATATTATTAAACTCACTAGGCTAGCCATTTTTTTTATGCATCTAACATTTGCTAGCTTAATATTATGTTATGTGCAGGGTTTTGGTTAGTTTCTCCGTCATCCTCCAACATCTCAATCTATGACATCCTCTTTGATTATGCTCTCCCTCCATCACGCTCTAAGGAATGAGTTCTCCTGTGTCAACCTCACAACAACTAGGTAGTTAGATTATAACAACATGATAAACTTACATCATAAAATATAGCTGAAATAACAAATCAACATGTTCATAATGTAAACATATACACTACAGCTAATTCATAATAATGCAAACATGTATCCTAAGCAATATCCTACCATCCCATAACAATATATATCTCAAAGCTTAGTTAAAATAGCCAAATCTAAATTTGTCAACTATAAATATCCACAAATAATCAAATAATTTGCTTAGGGAGGAATCCAAATGTAACAAAGCATTTTTACTATTTTATCTTTAGTTAATTGGGTATGATATCTCTTTTCTTTCTTTCTTGTTTCTAGACATTAGAATTTGACACATACACTAATACTGTAAAATTTGAATTCAAAGTCACTTATAAATAAACAAGTGTTGTAAATCATTTCAAAAACAAGCGCCATTGATTTGAAATCTAGAATTGATTATATTTTTGTTATTTTGAGAATCATATTTTATAATTCCAAAGTTTCTAAACTTTTATTTGTTCTACTTCACAGGGTTTAGCTACTAGAGGGATAGTTAGTGCATACTAGTCACCAAACCCTAATGTAGGCCCTAAATCCTTGTTTTCTTTACTATTAGGTTATAGGGTCATATATTACATGTACATAAGAATAATAATGCATCAATCAAGTTTAGGAAAGTGAAGAACAATATCGAGCTCGAATAACACCTAAAAGTTAGATTTCTATTTCACACATTTTATCTGGCTTGTAAAGTTATGCTTTAGACACCTAGTTAGAGTCAAGTGTACGAGCTTGATAATTGTTTCTGATTAGATACAAATTTATTGGTTAAATTCATTTATGATTCAGTTGATCTTTTCTAAGTTCAAATTTCTATGACAATTCTTCTACAATGTTATCCATAGAGATACACCATTTCTACCCCTTTGTATTTATTGCATTAATGTTCCACCTATTAATTAGACATTAATAATACATTTTACAAGTTTTTAGTACTTAATTAAATATAATTTATTTATTATAATACATTTTGGTAAGCCCTCATTTTATAACACTTTTTAGGGTTAGATCTATTTAGGCAATTGCCTCATATTGCATTGAATCTCAATTGTCTCATATTTTCAAGTCTTATTTTATTTTTTTGCATATTTTAACATCTAAAATTTTAGCCCTATTTTATTCATGGTGTGTTATATCTCAAACCTTAAGCCATTTTCTAATTTATAAATGTAACTAAAACCCTAGTGTTCTTATATAGTGAATTTATTCATGTTTATTTTATGACACCAAAATTAAACAAATTTAAGATTCCAACTATAATAAGTGTTATGCATAGTACAACAATGACTCCATAAAATTTGAAAACCTATTACTAAATCCAAATTAGGCTTGAAAAATAAAATAAAATCTAAAGGTTTAAATATTTTTTTTGAAATTAGATTTTTCTTGGCATATGATGTGAAGTTAAATGATGTTTCTTTTGATGATGATGATTTTGACCATTTTGAATGCCTTAGCTAATGGTACTGTTGAGAGTGGTCAACCATCTAAGTCCTAAATGATTTAAAAGAACCACTTATATCCTAATTTGATAGATTATTAATTGATAACACTTACAAAATCCCAAGAATAATGGATATTTTGAAAGAAGTTTCTTGTATTGGTTTAATAATTTCCAAATCATCTCAATATCCTATGATATTTTCTCGAAATCCCCCATATTCTTCTGAAAACCCTAGAATTTCTTTTCAAATTCCTCAAATTTATCCTTAATCTATTCACAATTCTTCACAAATTCCTCATAATCCATCTTAGTTATCATAAAATTACCTAATTTTTCTCAAGTTCCTCATAATCCATCTAAAATTTCATAAAATTGTCTATTTTCTTCTCAAATTCTTCAAAACCCTCTAATATCTCAAAATAATTCAATCCCATCAAGCCAATACCATTCCTACAAACAATTCTGTATATAATGACCATGATGTATTATCTTCATATTATGAAAAATTAAATAAAAATATTTTTCTACAATTAAAAAACACCAAAAGGGTCACTTACGATAATATTCTTCTAAATCCTTTGGCTTATCAAAAATTCCCACACTTTTCCAAATGATTTTTTTGCTCTTTATTCAATGGAAAATGATGTCCATCACATAATATTATATCCTTTCATACCTCTTGCTTAGATTTTTTCTATGATGATAAGTTTCTGACTAAACTCTACCCTAAAAGGTGAAATAATATGCTCTTGATTGGTTTTATGCCCTCTTATATAGATCAATTCATTGTTTTACCACCATTTTGGACTATTTCTTGAGTCACTTTTATATTAAAACTCACGTGAAAATCACATTTATTGAATTAGCTTAAATTCGACAATGAACCAAAGAACACATTAGTGATGATGTGTTTAGAGTTAAAAGTATGGTTATTAAGATGAGATATGAATCTCTAGCTAATGAAATCTAGAGTGTCTTTATTGATAGCTAGCTTCTAATTATTAAATAGAAAGTTATGTATAATTCTTATCTTTATTTTGATGAATTTTTTTCATTTTTTCCATGTTATTACAAAATTTGAAATTAAGCTCTTAGATGCAATTTTGTTAAAAACTCTCCCTATAGTTCTTTTGCTCCTTATACTTCAAAATTTATAAATAGGTCAACTTTAATAATATGAGAAATCATTGTAGATTTCCAATCAATAATGATCCCAAGTATGTAATCAATTTCATATAATAACCATGTCAAAATCTCATCTCAATCCATTAATGAAAGAGAATGCAATTTACTAAGCTTTGTGAGAGTCCACAATAACTAGTTGAGAAAATTTCTTGAGTTTAACACGATTCAATTACCTTTAGTAAAATAAATTCATCCTTAAAGACCTTTTCCCAGGAGGTATGATCAAAATGAATTTTGTAAACTATCATAGACTAAATGGACATTCATGAAATAGTTTAATTATAATGAAGGTTAAGAAGAAGAATAAAACAATGATATTCATATATCTATACTCTCTGCAGATGCCTACATTCAGTATTAGGTACTTGACAACAAAATTTTTGGCACACTTTGACATACTTAGACTTGTGTTCACATTTGAATCTTGCACACACTTTCTCCTATCTGTATAACCATATTTTCTAAGATAATTTACTAATACACATATTCATGATCACCCTAGTTTGTGAAAGAATCGTATGAAATCCCATGTAGACTATCACTATATCCCAGATCCTTAATTTTTACTCCAAGGATAGTCCCAACCATAGTTGGATAGTTATGATTTTTTTTAGGTGTCTATATTTACTGATAGTGTCTAGGAACACTCAACACCTCTTTTTGAAATTTGGAAGTCTCTATTAGGCAGTCATAGTATGAAATACTAGAGTCATCTATAATACAAATAAATCATAAGGGTGTACACATATTGGAAAGCCTTAAAAATCTTGAGAAATATATTAGAGCTCTTTTGAGACATTATCAAAAAGGCCTAACAAGCTTGATAAATCTATTAATACTCCCTTGAAACATTATCACAAAGGTATACACATATGAAAACCCTTGAAAAGAGTAGCCTTAGAGCTAGGTCAAAAAAATGAAAGTCAAAGTTGTATGTTATCAAGTGTTAAAATTTGAACATTACATTACATTATATCATGATCATGATGGTGCACACACATGTTTAGGTGGGATAAATACATGTAATTTGAGCCATATTCATAGTATTAGAATGTAGGTAACACTTATTTAGTTACTCGAGAGTGATTTTCATTGTCTAACACATATTTATAACCCTTTTTTTAAGGTCAATCTTGTGTCAAAATTGTAATTTGGTTCAAAATAATGAGAAGCAAACAAGGACCAACACACAAGCTGAGGGTGACAAAAAAAAAGACATATATGGTGTAGGCATGGTGACTAAACTGGTATAGACTAGTACAGTCGATTGGGACAATAACATTAGAGCTTAGACAATATCGATAACCACAAGGGTTTGAGATTTTCTAGCACCATTTCATAGATTTTAATCTTGTGTTCCTTGAAACAAAAAATTATAGATCAGACACACAACATTTTTAGTAATAATGATGAACATAGTGAGCAATAATTATAAAAATAGATAAATGTATCTCTCCTCCATTGTTTTCTCAATTCTAAATATAGTAAATTCAATATCAATATACCTTTATACATTTAGATTTGTATCATTAATTCCCTATTTTATATAACCTAAAAAATCACATTTTTTATTATTTATATCACATTAATCATAAAATAAGTATTTTGTTTGGTGAACTAGATCATTGAATTGAGCCCAAAAAACCCTAGGCCTCTTCTACCTTAATGTTTTATCTTTCCTTCTTAGGGTTTCAGATTTATCTTGCATTCAGGTTTGACTTTCATGTCTTATTTTTTATTACCCCTAATTCACATAAGCACAACCCTAACATAGTAGCAATATATGTTAATAATTTATATTAAATAATCCAAGATATAATTATATGATTGCATGTCTCTTTCCTAAAACATACAATATTTCAATAATTCATGCAATACAATGGTTCAAATATATCTATAATAAAAATAAGGATAATATTAGTAATGATAAATTTTTAACTCTTCTTAGTAAAACATATTGCTTGAATATTAAATCTGAGATACTTATGATTAGTACTCAATAGGAAATGGTATGTGTGACTCCTTTAATTTTTCCTCTCCCTAGATCTCAAGGTAGTGATATCTACCATCTTCCCTTATTATTTTCCCAAAGCTTATGTTCGATATGGATGTATATGTTATCACAACTCAAAGAGGTAGAGTGCACACTCCTATAGAATTTTGCATGGATATCACATTTGAAATGTTTGGGGTTCGTGATTATAGAGCTCAATCATCTCAACCCATGAGAATTAGTGTGCCTAATACGACCATCCATGATAAGACTCAACTTTTAGATGAACCTATTCATTATGTCATCATTCTTGCACATCATAATATTACTATGATGCATTCTATAGATCAACTACAAAATAATTATGAACTTTATCTATAAAGGTCATGTCACTTGAAGATAAGCTTGTATATGCCCAAAATCTAGAATTGCTACTATAAATTACATTGCTAGCTCCCCATTCAAAACTTATGTGTCTTAAAAGAATTTATCTTCAAGATGGATTCAAAAATAAAAATAATATATTAATAATGAATCACAAAGTTTAAATAATATTAAAACATGTCCAAATGAATCTATTACAAACATTCTTTGAAATAAATTGATCATGTTACATCCTATGTGTCCTATGAAAAGATCCAAATATTATTATGTTTATGATAGAGTTCATGGACATCCCATAGAGATGTGTTGTGATTTGAAACACATAATACAATATATTATTTATAGTGGTGACCTTACATTTGATAAATCTATTAAAGCACCACTGGACTCAAGAACCTTCCAAAATTGAGTGGTTAAGTCTTGTGAGTTAAAATTACTAATGCAAGATTTACTAAAGGAAAATTGTCTAAGAAAGAAGCACCTATATATAAAATTCATAAGTAATATCTGCCTAAAAAATATTAATGCTAATAATTTGGTTTCCAATGTGTCAACCACAATATCTTCATGATTCCTAAAACCTTTGATCAATAGCCATAACATAGATGATAAATAATGTATTAATTTGATGATCTGATAAATTATGTGAAATTAATGTATGTAGCATGACCCTTCTCAAATATATTGGATATGATATCAAACACTTGAAAATGCTATATTATCCAAACCATTACTAGGATCCATTGAGTGGCCCATAACTCTTGGTCTCAAATTGAATTTTTCCATATTTCACATTGGTCTTACTTTGATCCAGGACAATGCTATACTAGGAAGATTTTTGATAAGATCAATCAATGGCACACATTATAATAATCATGATCAAATTAAATTTGAGCTCAAAGGTAAGACTATTTCCACTTCAATAAAATAGGGATAGAGATACTTACCTTTGGGTGGACTTGTCAGCACATTAATCTCCCCCTTGGTTTAAGTGGCACTTTACAAGAGATTTTTTAGGTTGAAGACCTCAAATGACAGGAAATTTTTTAATATCCTTAGTTTGGCACTCTAAAAACTAGGACACCTCATCAGCATGACTCCTCCTACTAAGTTTCATAGACCTTTATACAAGACTAAACCTCTGAGAATAAGACCTTAACATCTAACTCCTCTTACTACTTAAGATTAGAAATGCACACAAGTAGAGTAAATGTGTATTTTATATGTTTGGGAATGATAATACAATCCTATATAAATTTATCAAATACCAAAAACGACCCTGAACTCTAAGCTAACAATATTAGTCAAGTCGATATAATCATAAAATATGTCAACTGACATATAACTGTATCAGCCACATCGATATAGTCAAAAAATATGTTACCTAACATAGAACTGTATCAACCAAGTTGATACATTACAATTGATATAGATAATACTTATAATTATATCAACTAATTTGATACAATAAAAATAAATACAGGCATAAAATTGATTATATTTACTTGGTTGATAAAGTAGGAATATATGGTGGCTAACAAGACTGAATAAAAATTATATAGAGAGATAATATGGAAAGAAACTCAAAGGATGTCAGACTGATACTAATGAAGATATAACAAAATAATATGCAAATATATCCTGCAAAGTAATATAAGCCTATCCCACCCCTTTCGTAGTGCACTCCTTAGGGCATGCACTTAGGGAGATTGATGCATTGACAAGCCCTTGCAAGAGGAACTATAAGTAAAATGATAAAGTGAAAAATATTTGGTGTATACATATGCCCCACCTAAAGCTTATCATGTGTCAAAATAGTGTTACACAAGATGATGCTTTGGGAAAGATACATAAAAATAAAAATGAAAAAAATGCTAAAAGGACCACTGATAAATGAATAATTGAAAGTAACATATACATACCTTGACTTACCCTTACACATAAATGATGCATAAAAATACCATAGTTTTGCTCATGGTGCACGAAACAACTAAATTTTGAAACCCTAAAGATACAAGGTAAAAAATGGAATTAAATTAATGCATATATATGCAAGATAGTCAATAAATAGATGTACATGAAAAATTCTCATAAATGATTGTAAAATCTAGAAAGATTATAAGTTGAGATTGATACGGCTAAATTAGAACAAAGAAATCTAAGGGAGCCAGAAGCAATAATAGAAAATAAATAATTCATTAAGATAATGATACCATAGGACTAAAGAACACAAGATAATAAATAAGAAAAATTGGTGAATCTTAAAATTAGGACTACTACAAGGTCGAAGAATCCAAAATTAAGAAAATTATAAACAAGATAGAATGACTCACAAAAATGGTGAAATGTGAAAGCATGAAAAGCAAAAATTAGACTGAATTATCGACAAAAAGTGAATAGAAAACTCAAGGTCCTAAACATAACTAAGATCAATCCTAGAAAATTAAGGCAATGACCAATATAGCATCTCATAACTACTTAAATGTGTAGCTTCTATTGAAAAATGGAAAATGCTAAATTTGTCATAATGCTAACATGTCTTAAAGAGATGAAGAATATGAATTAAAGAATATGGGATATATTTAGTAAGAAACCTACCTATCAAGTGGGAAAAATGGAGGGAGGTAAAATAGGGCATCACCAAGGTGAAAACATAGTCTTTATAAAAAATAACACAATCAAATTGTTTTAACCTTTTAGGACTTAGATGAATGTAAATCCTATTTTGTGAAAAGGATGAGTATAGTAAATCAAGGTAGAAATATGTAATAAATACAACCACTAATCTATAACATAACTAACTTAATTTGAACTTTCTAAAGATAGTAATAAATAATGTAAATGATAACCTAGCTGGAAAATAACTAAGATGGATGATTTGGAGGCAAAAATTTGAGGTAGAGGCTAGTCTAAGTGTCACAAATAAGATCTAGGTGTCAAAACCCCTCCTAGATAGGGCAACATAATTAGACAATAGCACCATATGGTTCTAGTGTCCTTTACGTAGTATTGTTTTGGGTTTCTAGGCACACCTATGTCTGGGTCTATTGAGCATGTTCTTATGTGTGAGTTTTGGAACCCTATAGATGGCCTGTTTTGGTTATTTTTATGTGAAAACCCAACTCCTCCATGTTACTAGGGAACATAGGTTTAGATTATAGAAATCAAAAATATGGAAGGGGAGATGCATAAGGTGTCTCATGACATTAAAAATTGGAGTGTGTAACAAGCAAGAGACAAGTGTCATCGCCATGATGCAAACAAGAAAGCATACATACAACACACATGAGGTGTACAAAGTAGGCCAAGGGGACACAATACAAGGGACATGGGCACATGTCACTAAATTTGAGAAAGCAAGGCATACAAGGACATGTTCAAATGTCCACATACACAAACAAAAAACAAGTTGGCTTAGATACACATATAAGGACATGTTCAAATGTCCACATACATAATCAAGAAAGCACACACAAGGACATGGGCACATGTCCAAAGCATACATAAAATATAAATAAGTGTCATAAATCCATAGAGCAATGGCAAATTCAAATGTGATTGAATAGAAGAAGCACATAGATACAATCAAGTATAAACAAGGAAAGCTAGAAATGAAATTATACATGAACATGTAATACAAATATGTGTAAGAGATAAGATGTATATATGTTGAGTCTAAATTAGTAATAGTCAGTAAAAAATATGAGTAGGTATAACATGATCAATATCAATATATATAAATTCTAAAACTATGATGTAGAGTTTAGAAATATGTAACCTAGTAATCAAAACTATGTATATAGTGCCCCTAAATGGGTGAATGTATCAAATGAAGAACCTGTATATCTATGTATATACCTCTAGTGGGTAGATATTAGCAAATCTAGATCAGTGTAGTGGACCTGAGTCTTGTAAGAAATCTATAAGCACTCAAAAAGAATAAGTGAAGTATGTATGTATGATAAAAATGACTATACCAAGATAGTTAGAATATGTAATGTCTAGAAAATATAAGAAGTGTAAATATGGCAATGCATACAATCTATAATTTTGTATTTTCTTAGTAAATAGTTGAATGTTTTTATTTTTTGACATATTTTATTATTTTTATATTTTCTGGATATAAGCTATGTACAAGAAACATAAAAATGAAACTATATACAAGGAGCGAGAAACAAGAAAAGTATGTACAAGAAGGGATGAACAATACTAATCGATGAGTCTCATGAGAGACTCACTTTCAATATGGCTTGTGTCAAATAAAGGAACAGTGATCATGCATGCCGTATGAAAAGGTAACTGTGGTTCTAGAGCCTATTGTACTAAGTGATCTATAGACAACACTACCTGTGAAGTGGTGTTAGGAAATTGTGAAGCTAATTGTGGTATCTTGTGAACTATATGGGTCTTAGGGACATATCGAGTAGGATATGTTATAACTGGCATAGTCCCCTATGATGACAACTCTAAAAAATTATTAGTACTAATATCGAGAGAAAAGGAGTAGAGGGAGGCCCTCTAGAATCTACAACATATCTTTGATGTAGGGGTCTCTCTAATAATGGTCTCTATGGGAGAGTACGCATACATGGTAACATTGTATGAGTAGACCTCACCTACATTGCTGGCTCCACTAAAATTTGTGGTGTATTGATAATAATTGTAGTTAGAACTGTAACTAGTAACTATGGTGTAAATACTTGTGGGATAGGTATAGGATACTCATATGAAAGACCCTCAACTATGATCACCTAATTTACATGTATATATTTAAGGCATTTATGCATGGTGGATGGGATGGTTCATAGATATTGTATCCATGGACTACCTAATAACATGTCAAATATGCCTGCACTAGGTACTACTAAGAATCTAGTGACTACATGTGTTGGTCCAACCTATAATGGAAGTATAATCTACCCAATGGAGCTCTAAACATGGCCACTAAAACCATAAATAACTTTCTATAGGAGATATATCCTGCTCTAAATACCCTAAATTCTATATAAGTGTGTTAGTGCACATGTTAATACTTTCCCCATTATCAACCATAACACTTTAAATAAGATGATTATCTATGTAGTCTCATACAAAGAGTGCATATAGATTTGAATCATCATCAACAATCTCCTGTTTTGAGAAAGTGATGAGTGGTCTAGCTAGAACTATAGTATGGTACGCACCAATGATATTATGTAGGGGGTGTGCATCCTCTATAGTAGTGTGATATGATTTTGGTGGTGGATGTCCCTGATACATGTAGTGAACACCTGAAGTGGCCCTAACTCATTTGATGTATGCTTTAAAAATAGACCTAAGTATATTTTCAATGCCTTAGCTTTCAATTTTTGAACTTTCGGTGTCTCTATGGATGTGCCCAAATCAATTATGTTGGCCACTATAAAATCTTGTATCTTATGTTCAAATGTGATGCATCAATTTGTTGTATGGCTTGGTGCCTTGTGATATTCTTATAATGCATTGAAATCATAGATTTTTGGAAGAGGTCATGTTGTATCAACCTATTTGATGGGAGGGAGAGATATAATATTGCATTCTAGGAGCTGCTATAAAACACGTGTTGATAATTTTAGAAGGTTGGTGAAAACTCTCCATGGAAGAGCTGATAAAACCAAGTGAGGAGATGGCTCTGAATATGTGTTAACTGTGGCCTTTGGATCACTCTTTTTTTAGTGGCCCTTACCTTATATGTATGTTTATTGGAACTCTTATTACTTGGTTATGATCCACTTGTATATTTTACTTTACACATAGAGATAAGGTTGACTTCTCTTTCTTTTACTATGTGGCATAAGTTTGTGAAGGTTGGAAACTTCTTGAACAAGATAGATTCATGTAATGCTAGTAGTAGGCTATGTTTGAATATGTATTCGAGCTCTCTATCTACCATGGAGCTAGTCAACTTGGCCAATATAGTCTTATATTGAAAGACATATTCTAAAATAGGCTCATTAGGTTTTTGCTTCAATTGTGATACTTAAGCATATGAGATCTTATCACTGATGTTTATTGAGAAGTGTGCTAAAAAAATATCTACCAATGGATTGAATACAAAGATAGACTAATTCGGTATATCATAGAACCATTATAAGGCATAATCCTTTATAATATGTGGAAACAACTTAGTGAGGATCCAATCATTGGACACGTATTCAAAACATGCTACACAAAAATTTTAGAGATGGTGCTCTGGGTCACCCTTACCATCATACAATGTAAGCTTAGGTACCAAAATTATGGATGGTAAAGGAGTTGTCACTATGTGATGTGCCAAAGGTATATGTAAGATAACATGACAATCCAAGGTGTGTGATGACCTAGTAGCTCCCTAGTCAAGATGTAACACCTTAGCTTGCTGAGAGTGAACCTCATTCATAAGGTTTTTTACATTTAGAGAAGAGGAAATATCCATAAGAGGCATAGCTTCCACTAAAGGTTGTAAAGTTAGAAATGGTTATTGTACAAGCTGAGTTGGCCCCAAAGTAGGTGTAACAATGTTGTTATCTAGGGGAGTAGAATATTGATCGTTATTTGATTTGTTCTTTATTTCCATTATGGCTTGTAAAAATTTTGTATTATAATGGGTTTATTCTTGAAGTCTATCTTTTAAGCTCTATATAATCTCATCCTTATTGATTATAAGAATTTCTTTGTTAAGTGGGGGGAGAGTGTCATGATTCCCATCTTGCATATCATCTTGATCTTAATTGTATTACTCATTTTTGGATAAATTATCATTAAATTCCAAATAATTAGGGTGTGAAGGATCAATGACAGGAGTTGTGATTGGTCCCTTATCATTGGTATAAGCTTAAATGAAAGGAATAAACCCTAGTAGCATATAGGGTTAGGGTTTGAATAGTATTCAAAGTAAGTTAGTTTCACCAAATGTTTTAACCTTTTAAGACTTAGATGAATGTAAATCCTATGTTGTTAAAGGGATGAGTATAGTAAATTAGGGTAGAAATATGTAATAAATACAACCATTGATCTGTAATAGAATTGACTTAATTTGACATTTCTAAAAATAAAAATAAATAATGTAAATGATAACTTAGTTGGAAAATGAATGAGACAAATGATTTGGATCCTAAAAACTAAGGTAGAAGATGGTCTGAGTGTTAAAAATAGGATCCAAGTGTCAAAACCCCTCTTGTATAATAACAGCTTAATTATATAGTAGCACCATGTGGAGATAGAGTCCATGTTTGAGTGGTAGTGTCCTTTATGCAGTAATGATCTGGGCTTTTAGGTGCACCTGTGTGTGGGTCTATCAGTCTTATTCCTATAAACATGAGTTTTGGAACCCTATAGATGACCTATTTTGATTGATTTTATGTGGAAACCCTAAAACTCCATGGTTATAAGGTATCTAGTTGATATAATCAATACAATTTTTTTGTTAGTGGGATAGGGTGGACATCATCAACACCCCAATATGATGAGACTTGCCTACATACCAATAATTTGAAGAAGGATCAAGCTCGATGTAGTTTTCCTCACCTAAGTGTTCATGTAAGTGCAAGTGAATCTAATATGATTATAGAAATGAGTGCTTTGAATGTGTTTAAGACTAGAAATCTAAGTAATTTGAGCTTATGAATATTGTATATAGTTGTATGCAGAAGTAGGGCATAATAGAGATTGGTAACCTTAATTGTGCACAACTTCTTCTGAGTTTGTATGTGTAATTTGCATCTAATTTATATCTAGTGGTTAGAGGGATAAAAGTCATACATACATACATACATACATACATACATACATACATACATACATACATACATACATACATACATATATATATATATATACACACACACACACACACACATACATACATGCATACATACGCACACACACACACACACACACACACACACACATACATACATACATACATGTGTGTGTGTGTGTGTGTGTGTGTGTGTGTGTGTGTGTGTGTGTGTGTGTGTGTGTGTGTGTGTGTGTGTGTGTGTGTGTTTTAGCCCTCTAACCACTAGATATTATTTTGGTGCTTGTGAGGGTGTTAAAAGAGGTCTAGGCTAACCCTAGGTGGTCTAAGATTTGAAAATATATCCATTTGTGGAAAAAGGAGTGGAAAGGATAGTAACACCAAAATTGGGACACTAGCACCATCTGGCACTACTTTCCCTATTATGGTGTTAGTGTCTAGGTGGTAGAAACTAGAGGCACAAAGGGCTAGGATGTAAAAATAAGGATCCATGACTACTTTAGGGATGTCTAGGGATGCTTGTATCCTACACAAAGGTTGTATAAGTGTGAAAATAGGCTTTAATATAGGCCTAGGGATAAGTTATGGATAAGTGGTCTCAAATAGCACTCTTAACACTCAAGTGTCATTTTTAGGTGATTACACAAATCATGTTGAAAAGACAAAGTATTGCGACATTAATGGCCCGATAGAACCCTATCTAGTAAGCAAAAACTTAGGATAACTAGTTACATTTAAAAGTCATCCCATGAAGGCTAGTATGCGTGAAAAATAAAAGGATTATACCTTCCCATGACGTGTTTTTCACTCCTTAATATCCTTACAATTTTTTTGGTCTACTGTGAAGATTAAATTATTATGTGAGAAATTAGGTGGCATGAGAATGTAAAGTATAGGTGTAATATACCTATTACCCTAGTCTACTAGCATATTTCACCCTAATAGACCTTAACTCTATCATGAGGCCAACTATGGAGGTTTAAATTTGACTAAAATTGGGTGCATGCCAAGAAAAAGATCATGTCTTTTGGTGTGATATGAATTTTAAGATATATTTTGTCTTTTAACGTTGACTTTTCTTATGATATGGTTTTTGAATCTTTCCAATTTTTCAATTGTCCTCCTTCATGTGAATTTTTAAATATGAAACATAAATGTTAAATACTAATAACACAAGAGAGCCTACACCTAGCCACTAGAGGTAGAGACAAAGATGCCTAAATACTCCTAGACTTGCATTTTAGAAAAAAGTGTAATCTTGCAACCCACCTTGGTAAGTCCAAAAGGAGAATAAAAAATAAGGAAGACATGGAAGTGAGCATAGAATATTTGGGTTGTCCTAATCAGAAAAAAAATGTATAAAGGGAGATGGTATGATGATATATAGGTTGAGACATCATCATAAGAGAGGATAGAATTTGGATGAGGACACGTAGATAGACTACTATAATTTTACCAGAAGAGAATATGAATCATTCTAAGTGGGATAACACTACTCTATACCATTGCCTTGTTTTTCTAATAAGACACCTAGCTAGGGTTGGGAGTAAAATAAATTTATGAAGCAAAGTGAATAATGAAGGGTATTTGTGAGGATTATCTGTCTATATTCCCCAAGTCTTACTATGTAACCCACAAACTAAAAAGCCAAGAGGCATATATAATATAAATATATGAAACATATAAAATATGGTAAAACCCACAAAGGTGAAATAGTGATAAAAGATACCATAGAAAGTTAGAGGAAATGATGGCTGAAAATAGAAATGACAGGCTAAAAAAAAAAGATACAAATGATGGTAATTTATGAGGATGGCCTCATTTATTCACCAGGTCTTATCATGTAACTCATAAATTGAAAATTAGAGAGGAATAAAATTGGAAAAAGACCTAAGGACCAAGAATATGTACTAGGGTTGATGCTAAATAACACAAAGGTGTACGTAAAGCAAGGATAAGTTATAACATAAGAGAGTCAAAAATAGAACCCACAATAAATGTTAGCTTAAAATAATATAAAATAACTAAAATCATGTAAGTAATATGTACAAGAAAGGGAAAAACATAAATAAAATGAAACCACAAAGAGCATAGGTCAAGTAAAATACTTATTCAAGAACTGAGCATTGGTTGGATGCTTGAAGACAAGTCTTTCTTTCATTTGATATCTCTATAAGTGTTAGGTCCAAAGATTTTCTTGATAAGGTACATACCCCACCACGTTTGGGTGTACTTTCCCTCTTTGTCATGGGTATAATCCAATTTTAACACTAAATCTCCAACATTGAAAGTATGAAATTTGAATGTCTTGTTATGTTGCTTAGTGATATAATATTTGTAATGGTGATTATGTTGAAGAGCACTCATGTGTCACTCATCAAGTAGTCTAAATCATGAAGGCAACATTCACAAAGTTATTCATTGGAATGATGTCGTGAAGATAAATACACAAATAAGGTAACTCTACCTCTAGTGGAAAAAGGGCTTCAGAGCCATAGATTAAAGAGAAATAATTTGACTTAGTGGTAGTATAAATACCAGTACGATAAGCTAAAATTATGGGATAAATTTTTATATTATAAGCCAAATGAGAGTCCCTAAAATTATTTTCCAATATTTTGTTAAGGATTTTATTGGTGGATTCAAATTAAACATTACATTGAGGGTGATTAGATATGTAAATTTTGCATGTAATTTTAAATTTCACAAAAAATTACTTCATATTTGTGTTTTTTAAATTCCTACCATTGTCAAATATGATGACGTGAGGAACCCAAAAATGACTTATGATTTAGTTAAGGATGAACTTGGAGATAGTGATTTTAGTAACATTAACAAGGGGTATGACTTATACCTAGAAAGTAAAGTGCTTGGTGGTGGTAATAATGAAGAGATGGCCATCTTCTGATTGAGGCAACTTGCCAATGAGATCTAATTCCCACATAGAGAATGGTAAAATAGATTCAAGGGTTTGAATCTTATTCAGAGGAGAATGAATAAGATCATCATGAAGCTAGCAAGGGTTACACCTTTTTTCAACATGATGGCATCCTTCTCAAGGTTAGGCAAATAGTAACCCATACATAATTATTTAAGGGTTGTAGCATGTCCAATACAATGAACACACAAATTCCCCTATGTGCTTGCTCAAAAATATAAGTAGCCTTCTTTAGTAACACAACAAAGTAGGGTGATTTAAACATTAAAATAGCAAAGGATATTATTTATAAGCACAAATTTAAATGATTTCTTAAATATTCTATTATTTTCATGGGAATCCACCTTGGGAGGATAAGTATGATGTTTGATAAATTAGATGATCTATTTACACGATGAGATTTATCAAGTTGTTATGACTTAAATGTGGAATATAATATAGTCATCCTTTGGAGTTGAGGTACATGATGATTTTTAAAATTAGAGGAGGATTTGTGTATCATGTAGTTCTTGATGAGGATGAAAAAGAGAAGTTTATGAGGCAACAAAGTTTGTTATAGCATTTTTCTCTCATGGGATTGCCTTAATGGTGAAATACATTAATTATTTAGAAAGATTTGTAGAAATTTTATGACAGGCTATAATATTTTATCTTATACATTGATAAGTATCACTGACTTGGTGACATTGAAGCTATGAGTCACCTAAAGCATGCAAATAAAAAATGTTTAAATTAATGTTTGCTTGCATCCCAAGGATGAGAAAATCATATTTAGTCATGTTATTAGTAATATTAAAATTCAATAAAAAATCTAAATGAATGATCTTTCCAAAAGGATCAATGAGGAAATATTTGACCTTGGCTCCTTAAAGGCAGTTGGCTTTGTCAAAGTAGAGTGTCAAAGTATCCTCATAAAAATCATTGGTTACCTTGGGAAATTCTTCTAAAGTATCTTTCGTATATTTTTTAAGTTTAAAGACTACAATTTCATGTTCTTTAAGGGACTGATCCTCGAGGTCAAAGGTGAAATTATGATAGTAGTATTTAAGGGCAATAGCTTAATCAATTCCTTCGATTAAGAGGACATCCTTATTTGGAAAAGTATCATAAAGGTTTCGTTGAGATAATATAACTATAACCTAAAGTTTATTAGTGATCACTTGGCCTTTAACCAAATTTTGGGTAATAATCCTGAGGTCAAACTCCATCAAGAGAGTCATCCACTTGTCAATTCAATCTCCAGGAAAAAGAGACTTATAAAGGAAATAGAGAAGAGGGTTATGACATAAGTGGTCTATTAAAAAATATAATGTTAAAGCTTTTTGATGAAAAATTAGATTTTGAGGCAATGATACTCCACCTTAGTTAAGTAGATCTCATAAGCTATTAAAGCATGATTAATATACTAAATGGAATATTCCTTTTCAGAATCATCTTATTATGAAAACATTGTCCCAACTAAGACAAGGGTAGATTATGTGTATAAGTTGAGAGGGAATCCACTAGAATGTAGTCGTAAATTAGGAGGTCAAACTAAGGATTTCTTTGTGATGTCAAAATTTTGTTGACAAACATCAGTCCACTCAAGTTGACACCATTCTTGAGAAGGGTGTTTACCAATGTGTATAGTAAGCCAAGTCGAGGACAAATATGTGGATTGTCTCATGTTTCCTGAGATAAGTTCAAATGTGACATATGGACTGAGGTATGGCCATGCCAAGAATAGATCTGATCTTGGAAGGATCCACATTAATCCCTTGTCATGAGACCAAGAATCCTAAAATTTTTCTAGAAGTGATTCTAAACACACATTTTTAGGGTTGAGCTTAACTTTGTATTTAATAAGACATTCAAAGATGATCACTAAGTCACGTAGATGTTTTTCATGATTCTTGGATTTGGCTATAAGATCATACACATAGATTTAGAAAAATTTGTGAATAAGATCATGAAAGATGTGGGTCATTACATGTTAGTAAGTTTTTTCAACATTTTAAAGTCCAAAAGGCATCTTAACATAGCATATGTGCCTCAATTGGTAGTTTCAAATGGTATTTATTGATTATATAGCACCTCAATCTTGTACACTTGGAAAACTCAGACCTTAGGTTTTCCTCTCAGTTATTGACCTTTCCTACTTTTAGAAGTCTTGCATCTACTCTATCTTGTGCCTCTTCACCTATCTCTTGGTCTTACCGATCTTATGTTGATGACCCAAACCTTCTATCTATCCCAAAATGATTAAAACCTACTTATCTTCCACCTTTACAAGTTCTAAGCTTGTACCTACTTTCCTGCTCCCTAGATGCTAGTATCCTAAATATACACCTGCATTGATGTAAGTGTCTTGATCTAACACAAGTGTCCAATGCCCTAAATTCATCTAGTTTACAAATGAAACATATCTTAATGGTCAACCTAAGTGTTTTAATGTGGATTTAATATGAGATATGTCCCAATAAGATTGGTATATATTCACAATTACTCCTCATTCATTCCTCACCTAGAAAAGACCTAAGATAACCTATCAAAAGCATTCAATAAAACACTCAATAAATCAAAGATTTCCCATTTTCTCCTATCAATCATAGGAATAACACATACATAGGTCTGAATCACTGAAGGAGTAGTTTAAGATCTCAATTTTCCAAGTTATAAGCTAGGTCACTTTTGTACTTGATTTCCACATATTGCATGATTCAAACACAAGCCAACGCATAGGGGAGAACTACATCAATTTGAGGCATTATTCATAGTATTGGCTATATAGGTAGTGCTCATCGACATAGGGTTCTTTGGGGTCATCTTGACACTATGATCCCACTAACCCATTTTCCCCCAAGATCACTATGAAAATAGAGAACTAAGGTTTTATAATTTCATGAGAAGTGACAATCCATGACCCAAATATATTTGCACCAGAGTGAAGGCAAATACAAACCCATAAGCATCTAGGTGGTCACATCCTTTTCCATCAGGTATCCATCCCAAGTTGATGCTAGTGTTTGTGGTTCCATAGGCACTTAATCTATAATTTGGCAACTATTCCAAAATCCTTTTCTAGTCTACTTCCTACTTGTCCCAGATCTAGGACTGTGTCGACATCAAAACTAGCCAAGTACTTTGTTTTTTTGTCATTTCCATATCTAACATAGTTGTACTTACTATTTTTAGCCTATCTTAGTTGAATGAAATCAACATATGTTATATCTAAGTTTAATTTCTAATTATCCTGCTATAGCGATAATTTATCACCCTTGTGCCTTAGGCTATCTCTATCCCCTTTAACCCTAGATAGCCCCAATCTATATTTTTAGGGTTAAACATTTGGTGAACCTTATTCATATGAATGAAAACACTTATGATTACTAGGTTTTTTAGTTAGCTAGGGTTTCATATTGTTTTACTTTTTCACTTCCTACTTATATTATTTTACATGCAACCTAGGTGTAGCCTTAGATTGGGAGGTACACCTATTGAACACATTGAGCTTCCCCTCCCACCACCTAATATGTATTAAACTAATTATGGACCTAATCCTTTTGATCATGATGATACCAATGTTGAGAATTAAAAACATACTAATGAGGTTATCATAGAAGAAGATTCTAATAACAAAAATCATGAGTTCAATCAAACTAATGAACATGGTCAAGTACAAGATGTTACATCATTTCATGAGCATATTCATCAAAACCATAAATATCTTGATGAAATCCTAAAAACCATATTAGAAACTAAGAACACAAAAATCATAGATGACCCAATAGGTCCATGTATTGATCATGTTATTATAACTATGGGTCATCCCCATATACCAACAACCCTCCCCCTGAACACATTACAATCTAATACCTTTAATGGGGGCACATGATATGTATTTCAACCTTTGTTTCCTAAAACTACTATTTATACATCTATTATGGGGCTAACAAAATATTCAACTCATATACCAATTTATATGCCTATTCAAACCATGATTACATCTATTTTGGTGACTACTTAGCTTGCTAATCTAAATCCCAATGGGTCTAAAATTCAAACACTCCTTCAAGTTATAAAGACCTTAGAGGACAAGGATGAAAACATTGAATAAAATTATTTAAAGTTTCCTCATGCTATTGATTCCCAAGATGTGTTACATAACCCTCTTTCACTTGACATATCTTTGCGCCCTTTGCCAACTGGTTTTGTACCTAAGTTCACATTTTATGATGGAAAAGGTGAACCTAAGAAACATCTTCAATATTTATATGCGTCTTGCATTGATTATGCTTCCAATGATAGAATTTTGACCAAATTATCCCAAGAATCCTCAAGGATTATCCTTTGAGGTGGTTTTATGATTAACCTCTCCAATCCGTTAAAGCATTCAAACCTCTTACAAATCAAATTTTGTCACACTTTTCCATTAATATTTATGAAAAGGTTTCCTATGCTCAAATTTCCAAAATCAAACAAGGACAAAATGAACCTATCAATGAATATGTCTTGAGGTACTGGACAATGTTGGCTAAAATGACTGATCATATGATATATAAGGATTTACAAGACATATTCAAGCAAAGTTTTTTTGCTCATTTAAATCAGTCCATTGTTTTCAAGAAGTTTAAATATTTTGATGAATTATGCCATGTTGTATAGGACCTTAAAATGAAGCATATTTCATTGAATAAGCTCAATTATGTATCAAACACACTAGCTACATTCACATCTAGTACTAAGTTTACAATCAAACCAAGTTATAAGGTAAAACCACTTGAGCTTAAAAAAGAAGTAGCCACCACAATTAACATAGTTTTACAGCATCCTAAATGGCTTGTCTTATCTAATGCACCAAGGAGATATTTCTCACATTTACCTAAGTCTCCAGCTTCATTACTCCCATAGCTATCAAAGTGTCATCTTATATATCTCCCTCATCTTATATAGGTTGACATGAATATACCTATACCCAAACAATATGATGTGAATGCTTATTATGATTATCACTAGGGACGAGGACATTCTATGAAAAGATGTTTTATCTTGTAGCATAAGATCAAAGACATTATTGATGACCAAAATATTACATTTGATGATCCACCTAAGGAATCAGGTTCACAACATGGTGATCACCAGAAATAGAAAATATTTAAAATTCCTTTGAAAGACCATTTTAAGAAGAAACCAGAAGTGCAAATGGCATATAATACACATCCTCCTCCATCACATTATGGGTACCCATTAAATGGGATTATTGGTACTTATATGTGACACATGCCTCATATTGTTCAAATACCTTCTATTAATTTTGGTGACACTGAGATTAAGGATGATGAATTCGATCTTCATTATTTATTAATTCAAGCATTCATTGATCACCAATGTATACATGGTGTTATGATTGATAATGGTGCAAGTAAAAATATCTACACCATGATATTACTTGCACATCTAGATTATACTCATCATGATTTGCATCCATCTAATAGATCAGTTAGATCATCTAATGGGACCTCTTAAAAAAAATTTGGTGAGATTGACCTACCTTTATAGGTTGGTCCCACACATGTAGTAACTACTTTTTTAATTATACCTTCCATGAGAATATTTAATAAATTTTTGGGAAGACCTTGGATCCATATACTTCAAGTAATACTTTATATAGTGCATGGGTGTGTTAAATACATTCATGCCAATAGGGTAATTATAGTTCCCAAAATCCCATATGAGCATCCTCTTGAACAAGAAAAAATTATATCCATGCAGCTAATTATCAAACCTTCTAAGGTTAATCCACTAAAAAAGGATAAGAAACAGGCAATCTCCTTTACTAGGTGACCAGTACTTGAGAGACCATTACATCAAAGACATACATTAGATTTCATGAAATCCTTATCTTCTATTACACACCATATTCAAACATCCTCCCAAATTAAGATGTCTTCCTATTCCCTTATACTCTTACTCTTCATGAATTATTAGCAAAGGCTCACTTATCATGGCCTTATATTTTATTCGCATCACCCCATGGAATGCTTGAAGTCTGACACACAATCTTACAACTCTCCCAAATGAATACATGTTTCCTGCCTTCGACTTCCTTGGCCTTCCTACTTTAGCTTCTTTTAATGGTAGACATTGATACCTCATGTTTCCTGCCTTCGAATTCCTTGGCCTTCCTACTTGAGATTCTTTTAATGGCAGACATTGATACCTATAACTTGCAACTCTCCCCATTGCCATAATTCCACTTTTTTTCCTTTTTCATGATTTTTACCTCACTTTGTAGCTTCAAATTTGTCACTGCAATTTGATAAACGTGATCTCTTTTAGTTTAAAATGCTTCACTCAAGATCTATAAATCATATAAATTTAAAATTTTTCAACAATAATTTTTCAAAATGAGGACCCTCCAACATTATATAACCTTAAAGAATTGCTTACATTAATTATCTTATGCCTTCATCCATCACTTTGAAAATTAATGCTCTCAAATGGTATACCACAATATCTATTTGGCATGCTTGCCATTATGTTTAACACTTTATCAGTTTGATACATTTGTCCCATCCTTATGCTTTTCTCATTTGTCCCATCCTTATGAGAGCTGATTTTTCCATCCTAACCCATTCATAACAGTTTTTCCTTTGTTGTTATTTTTCCACACTTCTAGTCACATGCCACCTCATGTGTGTCTTATTGTCCTTATGTGCTTTCAGTTGCATGCCACTTCTGTGCACGATTACTCCTAGATCTAGATTTACTTTAATCATCTTGAAACTTACCCCACACTAGAAGATGTTTGTGGTCCTCTATGGGCATGACCAAATGAAATAATGAATAGAAAATGGTAGTGATGAAATAAAAGAGAACCATGTGCTAAAATAAACCTAAACAAAAGGTGCATAAATAATACAATGATTTATTTGAAAACAAACCAAAATATTAAACTATTCTAGTGGCATATGACTTATTGACAAAATTTGAAGTATTACATAGAATGATAGGGTTGAATCTAACTACCATTAAAATATCTTAAAATAAAGTGGCCATGTAACCATCTTAACTTAAATGTACCTATGGGATGGATGTTGTTAATGATGAATAGACCATCCCAATGTATTCAAATTTTATTAAGTGGTGCATGAAGTTGGAATCATAGACCAACACATGCATACCAAGAGAGAAAGTTTTGATTTTGAGGTGTTTATTATGCCAATCTTTTAGCTTCTACTTTTCAACTCCTTGAATCCAATGTGCAAGAAAGTGTGTTTCATATAGCTATATTAAAGTGTCAAGGCATGATTTTAGAGATTCTTCATCATCTAGTTGGCCAATGCATGCAATATATAAAGAGGGAACAAGGAACTCCATTGGTAGAACTGCTTTAGTGCTAAATACAAGATTAAAAGGTGTGCTCTTGTTCAATATTTTGTATGTGGTTCGATATGCCCATAAGATTTTAGAAACTCTATCATCCCAGTCAGTGTGTTTGATATTGTAAATCTTTATCAATGTATGGCCTAATATATTGTTAAAAGCTTTAGTAGTACCATTAACTTGAGGGTGGTAAGGATTGGTCTTATGGTGCACAATCATGAACTAAGCTAAGAGGATACATATTGTATAAGTGAGGAAGTGAGTGCATTGCCACTTGTTAAACTTAAAATAAATCCATATCTTGTTTTGATATTTTCCCAAAGGAACTATTGTAGACTTAGATTACACCCTAGTTGAGCAAAAGATTGTTCAGGTCCTCTACTCCAATCTAGTCCAACATGGGAATGACCCTAGGTCGTGGGTTACCTTATCTTAGGTCAGACCTCTAGGATTTTTAACAAGTCTAGCTCCTCTAATATATTATCTAGCTCATTTACACTAAAACCTAATAATTACTAGGGTGAAAAGGGAGAGAAAGATAACTGAAAGGGAAATCTAAGCTAATGTTGTTGATGTACCTAAATTCATTGATCATCCACTCTACTTGAACTTCTAAAAAACACTAATAAGACAAGCAAAAGATTGAATTTACAACTCCAAATGTTTGTTATTCATTAATATTTCATGAAAAGGTTCACCAAGTGATCAAAAATTGAGGGAAGTGATGGAAAGGCCTGATTCAAGGTACTACCCAGTCAATGTATCCACATGCTAGCTTTGATCAAATGTTATTAAACACTAAACATGACCTGCATAATAAGATAAACTAGTAGCTAGGTGAGATTAGGACTTGACAAGGGAGAGATTTCTACCACATATTCAAATCAAACTAACATTAACACACTATACCATAATAATATAATCTAAAATAGACATATATTCATCTTAAGAGGTTACAAAGCTCAATCTTGATAGAGTCTAGTCATGCCCAAGAGAGGGATCCATTTCAAGGCTTAGAAGCTTGTATTTATAGTAGAAAGGAATGAGAAAGATGGGGAACATGCATGCATAAATCAATAAATGGGGTATAATTACTTTGATGGAGTATCAACCACCTTTCTTGAATTCTCCACCATATTTTGATCAAATCAGGATGTAATCCATCATAAATAGATCAAATTTTTTTGTCCCAATATCCCCCAAGCTCTTTCATTTGCTGAAAAATATGTTATATGACAAGAATGTTCTTAGGATGATGAGTCATACTCTTGCTATGAAAGAACAATCTTTCAAGTTTTGAGAATGCATTAAATGCTCCATCTATAATTTTCAACCACCAAATCTCCATCTTGGGACTCTATGCCATCCTCTTCTTGGCTTGCTTATAAGGACAAGATCTTTATGTCCATCAACTTGATTGAACCATGATTGTGTCTACTTTAGGTGACCTAATGTTCCTACTAGATTTTGGATGGTATGATTATCATATTTATGCCTTGGTATGCTCTTTACTACAACCACTGAACACATATCTACTATAGATGAAAACTAATCCCATTTTTTAGTTTTCATATAGTCATCATAGCTACCTGGGTGCATTTACATTTATTGAACAACCCAGTAGCCCACCTTCGATCCTTAATAGACCCAAAAGACATATTTTACCTTTACATAGCTTTAATGGTGACATTTGATCTTGCAATATCCACTCTGGTTCAACTTGGATCATATTTTGACCTCCCATAAAAATATCATAAATTTGATCTTTAATATTGCCCATTGATCTTAAACTGGGTCTTCAAGATTATAACACCTTCAAACTTCATCATTGATCATCTATCTGATTTTCCACATTAGATGAGCACCATTAGATCTACTTTGTCATGCATCATTGATCTTATTTATATGAATGAACATGAGCCATATATATTTTACTAGTTTAACATGGTTGAGACACTTATCACTTGCGTATTTCCTCTTGGGATCTATTGACCTTTTGACCAATTACTTGCCATTAGATCTATTTTGTATGATGGATCATGCACTATTGATCTATTTGGGACCACTAGCCTTGTTAGTTAATACACACCATTATATATATTATGATTTCATGAGATCATGCCACTTGTCACTTGCACGTTCACCCTAGATATCTACTGACCTTTTGACTTGATGCTCACTATAGATCTTTGATGCATGATTAAATTTGCATTGTTGGATCTTTGAGACCCACTAACATCTGTCAAATCAATGCTCACCATTAAATTAGATCTTAGCTCCCAAGATTTAGACACTTGTCATCTACACATTCATCCTTAGAACATTTGAATTTAAATGATTATTTCACAAAGCTTAAACTTGACATCCCCATGCATGTCTTACTCTGCAAGTCTAACTTTATAGACTTATATCTTGAGATAACAAGCCCATCAGGACACTAAATTTGTAGAGCATGATCTAGGCATGAATAAATTCATGTCCACATGATAGTTTTGGCTTGAGAGGTTTTTTAATTATACTAATAAAATACACTATCAAGCTAAACAGTCCATTTCTCTATGACGTGTGATGATGGTCTGGTTATTCTAGACTTTTGCTTGAATTGTTGTTTGAATATCCAAGGCTTGAATGAAATTATAAAGCTTGTGCAAACCTGTTTCATGTTCTTGAATGCTATGACCACCATGGAACCCTACTTTTTCAAATTTTGACAAACTACACTTTAAGTTTACTTAAAGTGTTTCAAAAACTTTGCAAGTTGTATGTGATCTTTAGACCCATCATTCCATCCAAAACTCTATTAATCTCATTCATCCAGGAAAAAGCTTTGTATGTAGGCCAAAATGGCCAACATTTTTGGTGACTCACAAGGAAGCATGCCTGCTATGCTTGAGAACATAGATCGTTTGTCTTGACTAGTTCATTGGGCATGGAGTCTCCTTTAGTGTTCAACACATTGATTTGAGGCTAAAATTGGCTACCAACCTTTGGATAAATATTGAAACAAAAAGGACAATAAGAAAAAAAAATAAGGGAAATTGTACACAAACACTTAAAATAAATAAAAAATAGCTAACCTACAAAATAAAGGTGCACATAGGCACTTAGAGAAAAGCATGAAATATATTCTAATATATACAAGGTTACAATTTAAAAGCACCTCTCTCTTGGGGGAAACTTATGAATTCACTTCCATGATGATATGGAGAATGATGTATCACACATTCCCTTGCAAGCATGGTGGTTGAGGAAGTAAGTCTCTTCTTTGACAACTCCTTTGGCATGTTCATATGTGGAATAGTAGGAGCAAAGTAACCTCCAATGTAGACATACTCACTTTTCGGTTCTCCCCTTTTGTCAATCTCCAAATGAATTAGGTGCCTTAAAGGACACCCTCTTGTAATGGCAATCCTACTAGCAGCCCCTAGCTTGGATTCAAGATCCATTCCTTCATAATTTGGTTGACTAGGCTGAGCACCAAATAGACTTGTATTACCTTTTAGAAGTATACCCATGTTTGTAGGCTCACCATATAGATGATAACCTATTATGAAGATCGAAAAAAATTCCATGTCTACAATGAGTTCTCGAGGTGGCAGTATTGAATGACTGCCTACTCCATGTTATTTGATTTGTTTGACAAGGTTGCTCTCTTTGGCTACAATCAGACCATAGTACTCCTAAAAAAGAGCATATCCTACTCCCAAAACTTTAAACAAGTCCTTTAATGAGCCTTTTGGCTGATTATCAGCCTCTAGATGCCCCACAAATTCATCAATTTGATTAGCTATTACATCCATTTCCTCATCCTGTACATAATATGGTAGCTCATCTAAGGAGTTGAAAGCCTCAACTTATTCATCTTCAACATAATATGGTAGCTCTGCTTCCTCATCCTTGAAGGTAGAATTTCCTCTTTCACATCCAAAAGGGGTACCAATATCAATCTCCTCCTCATAGACACTTGCATCCTCCTCATCCCATTCCTCTTGAAGCTTATTTGAATTAACAACTTTGTCATATATTTTCCACATGACATGCTTCTCTTCTTGAGTGTGGATGGTAAAAATACAAGATGGCTCCACTTCTAATATAAATTGAATTATTTGGGCAACCCCTTCATAGAAAAAGCTAATGAAGCTTGGAACTTTGAATTGATTAACCTCTTCCACCTCCTTTACTTGATCAGATGGACTAGGCATAATAGGATCCTCATGACAAAGGCTAGGCATCACATGATTTGGGTGCATAGCCCATGAAGGTTTTGAAGCTTGAGATGGATAGGTTTCATGAGGAATGGTAGGTGGATTGGACGAATGGATGACTATTTCTTAAGGAGGTAGGAAGCTTGGGACTTTGAATAAAATAGGTGTAGGATTTGGTAATATGGGTGGGCCTTGAGGCATGAAAATAATTGGTGTGAAACTTTGTACCTTTAATGGAATAGATTCCTCTTCATGTACTTGTTCTTGTACTTGTATCTCAGCCTCTATCTCAACTTCCTCTTTGAATTCATCTATATTTGCATCTTAAAGGACTAAAACATGTTCACCCTTTCTCATTGATGTCCCAATTATGATATTATCTTGTAACTCTGACAATTTATCATCGTCAACTATGATTTTAACAAGGAGTTCACTGCTTACCTCTTCAAGGAGTGGCATAGGATATTCTTGGGATGACTTTGAGAGAGATGAGATATATGTGACACCTCCTTAGTCCAACTATTTATCTTCAATAGTCATGTCTTTCTCCTTTTTCATACCATTATAGATGGATTTCTAAAATGGAAATGACTTAGACTCCTAAGGAGGGGAGGGTGGGGATTAAATGACTTTAGATTTGTTTGACTGCATGATTTAGTTCCAATATGGGAATTTGTACCCATGGTTTTCCTGCATAGTGTGCATTATGGCTTGAGGAATGAAAGGAGGTATGTGTAGTTGAGGTGATATTAACTTTGGAGTTTCTAATGTTTGGTACAAATTTTTATCTATAGCTTCAATTTTCCAAGAAAGGGAGGCTTCAAAATCAGACCTTGATTGCTCATGATGGTTGGCTCTTTCAACACAAATTTGTCTTTCCTCCTGGACTCTTCCTTGGATAGATTTCTATGAGGGGAAGGTTGAGATGAGTTGAGGGGAACTATGATGACCTTGAAACTCATTTGGTGAGGGATTATGAGTGGTGATGGAAAGCTCAACATGAGGATAACATGGAGTGAATGAGGGGAGGCAGGATGGGTAATGAGGTGTTTGATGTTCTTCATGGGTTACCAATTTTTCCTCAATCTTAGAGATGAGTCCATATATATCAAGCATGTCACCATTATTTCTAGAATAACCTCTCCTAATGAAATACATCCATTCCTCCTTTACTTACTACACTAAAGTCCTAACGCCTCTAATGACATGTTTTGGAATTTCCTGCCCATACCCCTTCAACGTATCAATGTTTATCATATTCCTTTCCTAGTATAATAGATATTTTTTAAGGATATATATATATATATATATATATATATATATATATATAATGGCTTAGGATATGAGTAGGTTATTCAAGAATGTCATGCAACTACCATGACTGATCAGGAGGGTTATCATGGGATTAGTATGAGTCACCATACTACTGGTAAAGCTTTGTATATGGTTGGTAATGCTCATCATGGTAGGGTTGTTGTGGGTCATGAGGAAGGTAAGAGCCATGCTCTTGATAATAAAGATCATGAGAAACATGATGAGGCTCATCATAGCTTTGATAGAACTCTTGGTAAGGCTCATTAAGCTCATATGGATCATGAGGGCCATATTGGAACTATTGATAAGGAGGTGAATGATAGGGTTATTCACCATAGGTGTTCATATCAAACTCATATGCCAACTAAGATGCAAAAATTGATTAAAAAATATTCAATGAGACATACCTGGGATGCTTACAACTAAAAGCTTTGATTCGGAGTCACCATTGGTGATAACTTGCTTGCTTCTAAAAGATGATTAGAGGAAAGATACACCAATAATATTTCCACTCTTTTAGATCTTGGTCCCATCAGGCATGCCAAAACTATTGTAGACCTAGATTTCACCCTAGCTGAGAAAAGGATTTTTGAGGTCCTCAACTCAAATCTAGTCCAACATGGGAATGAATCTAGGTTGTGGGTTACCTAATCTTGGGTCAAATAGGATTTTTAATGAGTCTAGCTCATCTAATGTATCACTTATCTCATTTCCACTAAAACCTACTAATTTTTGGGGTGAAAAGGGAGAGAAAGATAACTGAAAGGGAAATCTAAGCTAATGTTGGTGATGCACCTAAATTGATTATTCATTCACTCTACTTGAACTTATAAAAAACACTAATAAGTCAAGCAAAAGACTGAATCTATAACTCTAAATGTTTATTATGTATCAATATTTCATGCATAGGTTCACCAAGTGATCAAAACCTGATGGAAGTAATGGAAAGGCCTAATTTAAGGCAATAACTAGTCAATGTATCCACATGTTAGCTTTGATCAAATGGCATTAAACACTAAACATGACTTACATAAAAAGATAAACTAGTATCTAGGTGAGTTCAAGACTTGACAAGGGAGAGATTTCTACCACATATACAAATCAAACTAACATTAACACACTATACCAGAATAATGGAATCTGAAATAGACATCTATTCATCTCAAGAGGTTACAAATCTCAATCTTGGTAGAGTCTAGTCATACCTAAGAGAGGGATCCATTTCAAGGCTTAGAATCATATATTTATAGTAGAAGGGAATGAGAGAGATTGGGAACATGTGTGCAAAAATCAATACATGGGGTCTAAATACTTTGATGGAGTTTCAACCACCTTTCTTGAATTCTCCACTATATTTTGATCAAATTAGGACATGATCCATCATAAATAGATCAAAATTTTTCTATCCCAATAGCCCTCAAGCTCTTTCATTAGCTAATAAGCTAGAAAAAAGAAGCACATACAATGAGTTGCTTTTTCTCTTAGGCATTTAGATGGTTTGACATTGAACCTATAGTAATGAAAGTAGTTGTTTCCTCTAATTATTTAGGCACGCATGTAATTAAAAAAAATGCATTAGGTAATTATTTTTAATTTTTTATGTTGGTTCAACAGATTCAATATGTGATAGATGGTTAGGGTATAAATTAACCTTACCAAGTTTCACTACTATAGAGAATTATAATTCTTGGAAGAGAACAATCCACCAATAGATTTGTCCATATAACACAGGTTTATTCACAAGGTATTTGAGCACCTCATGATTGGTAAAAAAATTAAATGGAGTGGACAACAAGTATTGGTGAACATTTTAGAGCACATAAACCATTGACAAGGCTTTTCATCTTATAGTAGAGTAATATCTCTCAACCAGTGTTAGCTTGTAACAAAATATGTAAGATGGTCAACATTTCATTCACCAAGTTTTTGAAGGATGGTGCTTGTCTACACATAATATTTTTAAACTTTATTAATTACTAATGTTATTTATCTTTTAGGAACCTGTCGAGTCTCAATCTCTCTAAGTGTATGCCTTAAGGGGTGCACCAAGAAAGATGTGGATAGACCATTGGTGCTTTGTAATATTGTTGTCCCTTTTGTCACTTGTTATCTACACACTTATCTCCTAAAAACCATTCCCTTGAGATTTACCTCCTATTTTGCTCACTCCTCTAGTCATTTTCCACCTTCATTAGCCATTTCCCTAACCTAAACCCATTTTTGAAAGTTTACATGACTTTATTAGCCACATCAACCCTATATTGTTATTTACAACAACTTACTAAGAATTAAGTCAGCCATGGCCAACATAGTTCATTATCTAGTATATATTTTGTCAATTTCAATACTAGGTTGACCAGGTTGACCTTATCAATTGAAACTTTTATAAGGGTTTAAGGTTAGATCTACCTCTATAAATACAATCATTTTTCTATTTCTAAGAGAAGAAAAGAATAAGTAAGATATATTGTGCATATTCTTATCCACCATTCTACTTGAGGAATAAGCTTAGGGTTCCATAATTTCTTTGGAGATACAGATCTTGTCTTGTGGAGAAGTCTTTTGGATGCATTAATAGGTTGTTTAGCCAAAATTTGATTTATCCTTATCATCCTTACATACCACAACTTCTTGTGAAGCACCTTGGCCAAGGGAGAGATTGAGGCTCGGTTGGTTTGTCTTGTAGGGTTTATGATGCAAGAGAATTAAATTTTAATGTTTTTAATTAGTTTATTTTTAAATAATTTGGTTCATGGGAATTGGTTTCATCCCATAACCACCTATAAAATCATATAAATATTTTACTTGCATTGTAATTAAAAATCTTGAAATAATACTTTATCAAACTTTTGTCAAATAATTTATTCTACAATGTAATTTCTTTAGTTTTCCCTGTGGGTCCTCTCTTCTTTTTGGATCCATCAGTGGTATCAGAGCCATATAGGATAAAGGAGGATTGAAAGTGTTCAAGTTCATTTGGTGTTTTAATTGTTCCCTGAGTGTGTGGAGGGAAAAATTATTGGTAGCTACAACTGTTTAGCACTTAGAACCTGCATTAAATTTTATGATTGTTTTGATGGGTACTCCGGATCGATGAACATTATAGACAACATTTTCCTTTTGCCGCAATGGCATGAAATCATATTTGCATGAAAGAAATACATTGAATATTAAAATATTTTGTTTTGAAGATGTTAAAGATCAATGCTACATGACTGTTGTTGAAGAGAGAATGTAAATCTTGGTGAGATAATCTTCATTTGAAAGTATTGTGTTTCTAGAATTTTTTTAGGTGTATTAAAATTTGTGTTTTAGGCAATAAGTAATAACACTTTTGTCCTCATACATATTTGAAGTGGTCTTGTTGTTATTAAGATTAATTTTGTGTAGCCCACCCATTCAGAGGAAGTTTTGAGTGTTATGTAACCCAAAATTTGATCAAAGTTGTCTCCAAACTATAATGGCATTGAAAAAATCAAAGAACCTATATGATGCTTCATGTAGAGCTCTACAAACTACAAAAGTATGACATCCTCTATGGCATAATGGTTATAAATCTATGTTTTTTTATTTATGTGGGTCCCACTAAGATAATGAATCTCAATTTTTTACATGCAAAGAAAGTACAATAACTCTTTTCACGTGCAAATTAAAAACACTTGGTAAAAGACTTACCGTAGATTTTTTTATTTTCAATTTGATAAGTCAAGGACATATTAAATATCTCATCCTCTTATGCTCAAATAGGTTGAAGGCAATTTGGTCAAATTATATTTTATTAGTCTCTTATAACAAGAAAATGTCTAGGGTTCAAATCCTCTCAAAAAAATATTTGGAGTCAAATTGGTGATATTAGTGTGTAGTTTCATATTCTTGAAACAATTTGTTGACTAGTCAATTTTTCATGCAAAGGTGGTCACGTGACCAGTTGAATTATAGAATTTGGACATTTTGGACATATTAGAATGGTTAATTTTGAAATTTTAAGTGTCTTTATATGTTTTTTACAACAAACATAATGAAACTAATGTATAAAGGTGCATTTTCAGTTGACTCTGACACCTTCAAAATGAAAATTATCATAATATTACTTCATGCTTGTGCTTTCAGAGACAATACTATCCAGTACAAGTATCAGGATCCTTTTTATTAACACTATATAAGCAACAACTAGATGCTAGAGGATTATTGGAGGTTGGAGGATAATTACCCTCTCTAGTTAGTTATTCACTTGAAGTTTGGGTTAATGCTTGAATGGTAAATTCAGGCTTGTGTTTTTGCTTTCAATTCCATTTTTGGCTTTCTATACCTAATATTCATGACATAGAGTGGACAAAGTTAGTTATTTTTATTTCTCTTGATGCACAACTTCTCACCTCTCACCTGATATGGGGAGAAGAATTAGGCATTGGTTGGACTTCGATCAGTCATCAATGCTAGTACAAGTTGATAGGGTTTGCTAACACCAGTAGTGTTAAGCAAATGTCATCAAAATTTGTTGGGCATCAATAGATGTGCCATAAAAATTATGGGTTTATCACTTGGATAGGTTCTTATGAGGGACCTTATGTGGGTCGATGTAGTTGGATAGGATTTAATTAGGTTCTACTATATTACGATACGATGATCATAGGGGATGAGTAGGCCTTGATCATGTTCATCAATGTTTTATACCACAACTCATAAGGTGGGCTTCTGTATCGAACAACATCAATTTTGATTAGTACTAGGAGGTATAGTACACTAATTGCAGTTACAATAGAGTTTTTCTAATGACTTCAGAGTCATTGCTCTAGTTATTTCTTCTTTTATATCCCTTTGGATCAAGGGGGAGTTTCTTGGGTTTATGATCTAAGAGACTTTTATTTTAAATTTTTTAATTAATTTTATTTCAAATAAGTTGGTTCACGGGAATGGGTTACATCCTGTAACCACTTTTAAAAGCTTATAAAACTTTTACATGTATTATAATTAAAAATCTTGAAATAATACTATTGTCTCCAAATATTGCACGTAAGAATAGGTTGTTCAAGCCTCTTCAAGATTTATCCAACATGGGAATACTTCTAGGTGTGTGGGACACCTATAGTAGAAGTAGACCTCTAGATTTTAAGGGCTAGCTCCCTAGATATGACTTGATGTGCTTATGCTACTAAAACTACCTATTATGGGTGAAAAGGGAGAGAAAGATACATAAATCAAACCTAAACTAGGAGGTGGTAAACTAATATTTGCTTCCATTCATACACTTGAAATTTGCATAATGAAATAAGATAACTAAACTAGCCTCAACACCATTAATGGAGCTCCCTAACATTAGTGTTTCTCATGAAGGCAAATATAAACTCAACAAATGAAGGAAAGTGAAGGGAAGGTCAGATGTGACACTACCAAACTCATACACACTTCATGAAACATGTTAGGATAGAAGTCATTTGCAGCAACACATTCAAGGATTGCACGAAAATATGATGAACTCAATCTATACTTGACATTCAAGATGGATCACTTCAACATGTAGTGAAAATGGACTTAGAGTATAACCATATTGCTTTTCATTAGATTAAGTACAAATCAAGGTATAATTTTGGTAGGGCTTCACCATACCAAGTGTTGGAATCCTTTACGATGGCCAAAATGGCTCAATTTAGAGAACTTGGGAGAAGAGAAAGAAAGGAGAAGTTGAAGACACATAAAGACAAGTGTCAAAGGATGAAAATTAGTTAAAATTCATATAAATTATGTGGAAGAGAGATCAATAAATTGATGTGAACATGTGTCCATTCCAAACTGAGCACCTTCCTCACATGTGGCATTGAAAATTTTCTCAATCATTCTTTCTTGCACACTGCCTTCATCATAGGCCTTTCTTGAGCATTCCAAAGAAAGTGATGGAAAATTTTCTCATATGTGATGATGATAGGGAGTTATAAAGATGATTCTACCTACATTGGGAGTTATTTTATCATGACATTCTCTTACACAAGCTCATCATCACATATAATCAAGATCACTCTCTAATAGGCATTACTTGACACTTGGCACTAGAATATTTGCATCCTTCCTAATTTATCCATACTATGGGTCTTTTGAAACATTTTGGACACCTCATATTATTGGATTCATTAGAAACATCTTTAAAATCCTCCAACTTGAGTTTCCACTATGTTCACTATGTCATTTTAGATGCCACTTTAGACTGGATAAAGTGAGAGGCTTAGCAGGGCCACTTATGATTATTCTAAATCCTTGAAAATGGAATTGAGAGTTTATTCAAGTCCTAATATATCCTACCAAGTGATTGGCATCCATTGATCATCTTTAGGACCTACAAAAAATAATAAAATGTCAATAAAACCTATTTCTTACATCACCTATATGGATTCTATATAATATAATTCCATGGATTTGATCCTCATGGAGTTTGAAATAACTTCTCTTCATCACTCACTGTCAAATTCATCCATTTAGATTCAATTTTTAACTCATTTCCTCCATCAGGTCCTAAAACAGGGTTGGCAAGGGATTTGAAGTAACTAGCCCTCTTAACATTCATTCATAGCTATGGCACATTGGAAATCTAATCAAATACCACTTGTGGATTCTCAAGGACACCCTTATAATTTATTGAATGACTCAATATCCCATGAAAATTTTCATGAAATATGTGAGCATCCCAAGATGACCATTCAAGCCATTTTCAAGCATTTTGTGAGGCTTGTGAAAGTAACGAAGCTTTGTTGATGGAGTTCACAGTTATACTAATAGAGTCTGTAGTTATATTGTAGGAGTATATAGCTAGATTGATGGAGTATATAATTTTTTTTTATGGCTTAAACATATCTAAAATACCCCTACAAGCATGAACTAGTCAAGTGGAAAGAATGGATAAGGTCAAAAATGCATGTGACCCTCAATTTGGCTTTAGGCTTAAGGGTTTCCTTCATGCATGACTGTAACCCTTATTAGTTATAGAATCTTGATTTATTTCAAAGATTTTATTAAGGTTTTTTTATATTTGTTTATGTGTCCTCCATCTTCTCCAATCATCACTTGGGCTTGCCTAACCTGATCCATCCATCTCACCACTTTTCCTTCAAACTTTCTTCTCATGCATGAGAAAACTACCCCTACTTTGAGATAAAATATAGAGGTACTAAACCATTATTCATGATATACCAACCATTTTATCATATTATTGGAATTGTAAGGGTACACTGTACCAAAATTGAGCTTTTAAATCCTCCACTTGACCCTCCAACTCTTCAAATTCCCAAAGTAGACTTATGAGTAGGTAGCTTATGAGGGTAGGCAGGGTATAGGTTGGGTTTGGATATTTTTGGGGGTTGGATTTGAGGTTGGTTATTAAATTTAAGGATAATAAATTATTAAAATGATGCATTAAAACCATCCCTATCTATTTACCCCTCAAACACCTTCTTATGCCTTTGGAGTTATGGACTAGGTCTTTGACTGCCCATAAGGGGAACCCTATTTTAGGCCTAGGTTATAGGTGATTTTGAGCTTATTTTATGTGTTAGTAACACAAAAAACTTCCTTATTATGTTTTCAATCTCATAAAATTGATGCTTTATCATTTTACTAAGGCTAAACTCTATTTCTAAGACTGAGACACCTGCCTGTTGAGGACTAAAACACTCCTAAAATCCTAGTTGTAGGTCTAGGTCTGAGCTTTGATTGCTGTTTATGGACCTCATTTCCATGGTTATCAAGTTAAATTTCCATTTTAATTATCTATTTTAATTTTTTAACCTTTAATCCTTATCAACTCCCTGCTTAGGTCCTCTATCAAGATACCTATGTCATGATTGTCACAGTCATGGCTCTACCCTATAGGTACATCTTTGATAAGGATTAGGCATTTTAGATGGTGTATTTAGGTTTGTAATGCATTATTTGGGATGACTATTCACATTAATTTCCCATATATTCACCTTGAAGTCTCTAAATGAGTTCCAAACCTCCAACTTCTACCTCACTGCCTATATACTGTTTAAGTGACTATGTTTATGCATTTTGGACTGCCCGTAGGTGATCTTGGGCAAATTTGATTCTTGTTTGAGATTTTTTGACTTCCCATGATGTTTTTTGGGTCAAAAAACATCTTACCCCCTTTGGAAACCTATAAAAATTCCAAATAACCTAAGCCCCAACTCATTGTCATACAACACTGTTGTAAATGGCCTCTCCCAGGCCTGTATACAGATAGGGGAGGTTATATTAGTGATCAAAACCAAAACTACACCCTTTATCTTATAATTTTATCTCAAGATTACCATTTTTATCATTTATGATTGATATCCCTTGATGTCATAGCTTAGGATCACAAATGGAAGTGCAAATTGAACTTTCCTTAAGAATCATGTAGGTGAAGACTGTCAAAACCAATGGTTTTGAGGGCACTTTTGGGTCTATAGTATGTTACCTTATCCTTACCCTTTTATTATAAAAGTTGTCATAGACATTTTCCATGAATATTTTTATAAGGTTAGAATATGAGGTTCCTTCAAAACCATCATATCCTTGTTATGTGAAAACAACAAAAACACTTAGAAGCTCTATTTTCTCAGTCTAGGGAAAAGTTCCCCAACTCAGTCCTTATCTTTACATATGAATTTTAACTTCTATCTTGTCAATTATATTAATTCACAAGGATTTTTTATTCAATTTCATCATGTTAAGGTAGAATAAATGTCTTTTAAGTGTCTCAAATTCACAACCCTAATCTTCTTTATTTAGGGCACCTATAGGTGTTGTTTAGCTATAACAGGTAGTGGATACAAGGGTGGTAAAGGGCATTGTCATGATCATCTCCACTAAGTGTGAATCAACTCAAAACCTTAACGTTTACTCTAAATATCTCTTGAGATTGAAACCATTATCAAGGTTTTTATCTGAACATGATGTTATCATGGAGACCCCTGACTGACCACTTCCCTTTGAATATGCAAATAGTGAAGGGAAAAAGTAGACTAGGTGCAAGATTTAGGCCTCATGGTCTCTTCCTTGATCATAAAGTGTATTTTCACACTTAAAAACACTTGAGACACATTCAATTCCTTCACACTAACATGCAGACCCTTCATTCAGGGCACCTATAGGTGCATACTTCTAAGTAAAGGTAGCAAACATAGTCCAAATTAAAAACAAGCCTAGAAAAGGCTTTCCTAGGCATTTGATGACTTACAAACTCAAAATTATCATGAAAAACCTATGAATAGGCATTTTTTAACCTTTAGTAACACCTAAAACAAACACATTCATCAAACCAAATCAAGAGAATTTGGAACAAATGCAAACAGTGACCCCCTCATGGATGCAATTTCATAAAAGGCTACCTGGGGTGTTGGAAATGGTTAATAAAGGAGGAGGAACCAAAATGAAACTTATTTATATGTATTTTAATTAAAATTAGATCACTATCCATCCCCAAAATAATTCCTCCAAACTCCACTTATATAGCCCATACCAAGTGTTTGAATTTGACCTTCTTTAGCTTGCAAAGAGAAAATGAATGAAATACGAGAAAAACTAAACTTTATGATGAAATATCTACACTAAAAGAATTTAAATGGGTGTGGGGACGTGAAGAGGCACTACACCCATATTTTTAGCTGCAAGTGAACTCAAAGAGTCCTTATAAGTGCCCAAAAGGGCCTAAAAACAAGAAAAACTACCATTTCCTAATCATAAATAATTATATAAATATCATCTGATGGATCCTAAGATTATTTAACCTCTCCCACATTGAAATACATCTTGGTGTCAAATTTCTTGCTTGGAAAAATCCATACCTGTTAGTAATTAAGCTAAAAATGTAACCAAATGACCCTTTTTGCATATGAAAAAAGGTGAAAGATAAATTAATGACTTGGAAACACCTTAAAACATGTTAAAGGCCATATTAGAACATTTTCAACACAATTTTATCCTTTGAACATATTTTACCAAGGTTGACCAACTTTGACTTTGGTTGACAGGCCATTTCAAGAGTGATAAGCTTAGACAAGGACTAGGAGAAGGATAAGTAAGATGTTTAGACCATTATGAGATCCCATAGGACATATAAAACCTTATTCAAAAGTTAAAAATAGTAGAGGTTGACCCAAATTTGAATTGGGGTCACATTTTGTCAATAAATACTTTATCAAACTTTTGTCAAATAATTTATTCCATAATGTAATTTCTTCCTGGAGCCATCATGTCTTCAAAGGTAAGTATTCCTAACTTTGTTCCTCCTTTGTAAGAGTAGATAGATATGAATTTTTACTTATCTTCCATGAATTAATATTTTTTATACATTTATGTGAGTGAATGTCTCTTATGCATGTTTATTTTTTATGTTTATAAGCCCCACTTTGTGCCACAATCTTTGGTGAGCACTAGATTAGACTGTTACTTTACTTGTTATTAGTTTAGTGAATATGAAAACATAGTACCTAATTATGGTTATTACATAATTTTTATTGATTGGAGGCTTTTAAACCCTCCCTATTAATATTATTATGGTAATATATCACTTGGCTAGGTCTAGTGGATCCAAATTGGTCATGACCATGATTATTTAATGTATCCCTAATCGAAAGTGTAAGTAGGATCTATCTTCTCTGAAGTAGGATTGATTTTTAGATTTGTTGCATTTCCCATTACATACATTATGGTGACCCTGACATGAATCTAACCCTTTAAATTTTTATTTCATGCTTTTCATTTCTATCATTTTATTATTTTTCTATATTTTTAATACTAGGTCAACCAGGCTAGTACAGTTCTAAATTTTGTGCATAGGTTTAACACGTAGTCATATCAAAAAAACTATGTTCTTTATATGTAGGTCTTCATCAGATACAGGTTACTAGATCAGATAGGTCAACACAATATTCTTTTTTAGTTATAGATAATAAACTAAGTTGACTAGGTCAACTTAGTCTTCTAGTCAGCATCCAAAACAAAAAACTAAATCATGCAGATCGACTTAGTCATCTTATCAGGCTTTAACAAATAGAGTTTCACAAAACTAGGTAGACCCAGTTGATTTAGTATTTAGAACTTGCAAGCAGCATTCAAAGCACTATAGTATAAACTTTATAATCCTAATCATCTTCCAACCCACCAAGGTTATTCTCTTTATCTCTCTTTCAATTCAGTACTTCATTATAGTTCTATTATGTACAAGTTTATAGCCTTCAAAATTACAATCCTACAACAAACTAAATTGAATTGGTCAACTTAGTTCTTTGTAGCTTATCTTTTGTCTAAAAGACTAAGTCTACCTAATCAACTTAGTTCTTAAAGACTCTTGCTTCTATAGAATAGTAGCAACCCATTCAACTCTATTCTGTATTATTTGCATATAATGTCATCTGAACCAAATTTGTATCATTCTTAATTTGGAAATTAACAACTATCTGCTAATAATTGATTCACACTTTCATTTTCATCTATTTACATGATTAGAGTAGCTCAAATAGTCTAATTAGGTGGTTTTTCAAGTTGCTGATTAGTTTCACTATTTTACTCTTTTTGCACACACTATTAAATCATACAATATTCAAAACACATTTAACATTTGTCTTCCCAAGGCCTACCTACTTGGATTTCATCACCAAGGGGGAAATTGACTTGGTTTTCTGGCTAAGTATAAACATGTGGTTAATGGTAGATATTGGAAAATCTCCTGACAACCTTATCACTATAAGATTATTAAGTGATGGGGTTAGCCCCAATACCAAGCCAATACCATTTCTAACATAAATCCCTTTTCAACCTAAACATATTGAAACCATCCATAGATTGATTTATAGTTCCCTATTTTTGGCCAACTTATCTATCACACTTAAAATAACACTTTATAATAATCAAATAACACTCAAGATGGCCACTTAGTTAGCATTTACTTTTTAGTTGACTGCTTGCTCTCTAATCATTATGTGTTGTATTGTAAAAACTTGCTTTAGATAACATTGGTACAAGGTTTTGTGTTGTGTTCCCTAATTGGATCATTCCCATTGATCCAATTATTTGTGTGTTTGCTTTCATTTATTGATTTGATTGCATTGTAAAAGGATTCCCTATTTTTAGCACACTTTGACATAGTCTCTTACATATTGTATTTTTCCTTGATCGTAGTACTAAGTTGACCTAGTCAACCCAATACTCCTTTCTACTAATCAAGTTATAGTAATAAGTCGACCTGATTGACTTTGTATCCTTATTAGATTGTCTTTCTCCTTGATTGCAGTACTAATTCAACCTGGTCAACCCATTACTCCTTTATACCAATCAAGTTATAGTACTAGGTCAACCCAGTCGACCTAGTATTCATTTACACCATTCAACTTATAGTATTAAGTCGACCTAGTTGACCCTGTATCCTTCTTGGCTTAGTCACATACCCTGTTTATATTACTAAGTCGACCAAGTTGACCTTGTATCCTTCTTGGCTCAGTCACATACCCTGTTTGTAGTACTGAGTTGACCTAGTCGACTTTGTACACTTATATGTCTCTTGTATCTCTTTGATTTTGCATTAGATTTATCTTCCCTAATCTTTCTTCTTGATCATGAACTTCCTATTTGAATACAACATTAACTTTAATTTAATAGATATGATGAGTTTTACCAACCCCAATAGGTTCTCCCATAAGCATCTTGTGGCTCCTACACTAGATGAAATCAATTTGCATATATTTACTTGCATTACAAACTATGAGACCTTTCCTCATTCCTCTTCACTTCATAATCCTCTCTTCTCATTTGAAGATCAATCTAAATTAGATTATACCCTATAAATTATATTCATCATTAATGAGTTTCCTCAACATTGAGGAAAATATCCTTATACTATTTACCATATCATGCTAAGTGGTCCAATCTAAGAACCCCATTCACCTTCTCCCAAATTCTCACATGGATTTGGGGACACTAGCTTCTTTGCTTCTCAGCATCTTCCCTCTATTTTTACCCATTCTCATACCATGACATCTTCCTCTTTGATTTATTCCACCTCCATGCCTAGTATCTCTACTAACATGGTAGGTTTTGCATCTAGTGGGCCTCTTCCAAGACCCACTCTTCTCAATTCTTCCACTTGTGCATCATTTGATATCCATGGTAATCATGATTTTAGTACCTCTTCTTCACATCCCTCTACTATTACATCTTTTACCACACAATAAAATCATACTACTAGTGCCTCACTCACCAAAAATTCTTCTCAAACTACTACTAACACCCATAGTGGTACCCAAGCCACTAATACTAATTTCAATGCTTCAAACAATGCCAATAATACCACTCAAACCCATCAACTTGTTGTTGTATTAAAATTGTGCACCCTAAGATACTCTATGAAGTTCCTACAATTTTATGTAGCATGGAATCATCTCTCAAGTTTTGGGTGAACTTATAAGAGAGATGATTCTCTAGATTATGAGTGTTAGCTCCCTAGATTCATATTTAAGTGTTTATCACCTAATATATAGCTTGTTTATGGGAAAAGGGTTAGGATTTTGCATGAAAAGGAAACTACACTAAGGAGATGATATACAAAGACATATCCCACATACTATAACACTCCTACTAAGCAACAAAGCTTTCCAAGACCAATTCTAGGCATTGAAGGATCCTAACATAGTGTTTCAATGTGAAGGTAGGAATACATAGATTAATCAACAAGATAACTGATCTAGGGGTAGATTTCACACCATAGAGACAATTTAATACTTGAATATGGGCCTCGTACATTCATACACTTCACATGACCTGTTAAAATCAAAATTATTGCTTAAACATTAAGGATAAAGAGGAGTAAGGATGACATCATCACTTAGCTCCATTATACATCACTCACACACTTAGAAAAAATGTTCTTAGCTCATAATTAGACTTATATTCAATATTGAAAGATAAAACTCAATGTCATACTATCAAGGCCTCACCATACTAGCTATGGTCTCCTTTATAATAGCCAAGATGGCTCACATTTATAGAATTTGGAAGAAGAGAGAGAGAGAAGAGAAGTTGAAGATGAACAATTACAAGTGTTCAAAGGTGAAAATTAGTTAAAATTCATGTGAATGACGTGTAGGAAGAGTCACAAAATTTATTTTCACATAATTCTATCCCAAATTATCCTCTTCTCCAAGTGTGGCGTAGCAATCTTCTCAATCATTCTCTCTTGTGAAACTGCCTTCATGATGGGCTTTCAAGAACACTTAAAATCAGGTTAGGTACAAGTTTTCCATGGAAATTAGGTGTAGGATAGATCAATTAAATGATGTGGACATGTGTCCATCCCAAACTAAGCACCTTCCTCACATGTGGCAGTGAAAATCTTCATAAGCATCTTTAAGTGTTGAAACTCCTTAACAAGTGGTAAAAGGTAAGAGTTTGATCATGAGAACTCTTGGATAGTTACATGTACATCCCAAGTATACTTGGAAACCATATTGAAGCATCTCAAATAGTTACATTACCTGAAATCATCAATTCCACTTTTAGGTGTCACAAGGTGTCTTTGTTTCAGTAGGCCCAATTTGGCCAAAATAGCTAAAATTTAGATTTAGCTCAATTTATGCAATATTTCTTCATGGAAGGCCTATTTTCATCATGTTTAACTAAAAAAAATTCATCTATAACCATCAAACTCTCTTCAAGTCCCCGTTTTGCTTATAGAGCCTTCATTAGGCTTAGTCCTCTTGTAGCCTTATTTTGACACAAGTCTACTTGTGTAGGAGAATGCACAGACCTCCAAGACTAATTAAAACCATTTTTGTGTACCCTTTTTCTCCATTGTGCTATGTGTCAAGATTCATGGTTATAAACTTAAATCAAGTGTGCTTTCTTAGATCCATTAGTCCTCCCAATTAGGCCTAATTAGGCCTCTTTAGCCTAGAAGACCAAAAATGTTCATTTTGATCTCCCACACATGTGAATTAAGAAAGTATCTTTTTATTCATTTTTTTCATCTCCTCATCATTCCTCATGTTTTGTGTTCCTAATCATCTTTATGGACCCCTATCTAGCATTAAATGCTCTTTCTTGGCCTATTCTATACAACCTTGTACTTGTAGTTATGGACCAGTGGAATGGGATGAACCTCATGGGATTTCTCAAAGTCATCCTGATGAGTTTCAAGCTTGAAACATCCATTTGAGTTCTTTTTTTGGCCTTTCTATCTCATTAGGTTCAAATCAGGGTTCTTGGATGGTTTGGAATACATTAACCCTTAAGGGATTGTTCATAAAGAATGCACATTGGAGATTCTTCAAAATTCTACTAAGGTATCTTTAATGACCTTCTATAACACCTCAAATCATATCCAATTCCCATTCATAAGCTCATGAAAGTTTCAAGCATTTGAAGTTGGCCATTTGGGCCACTTGGTGTATTTTGTGAGGGTTTGAGAGATATTTTAAGCCAAGAATTGGATTCTTGATGAATTTACTTGAAAACCCATGGTTTAAACACCTTTTAATATGTCCCATGAACATTCTTAAATCATTTTAATATCTCCTAAAGAGCTAGGAATGACATTTACCCCTTATTTGGCATTAGGCTTGTGCCTTGCCAATGAGCCTGCCTGCTACTTTGGACTCAAAATGGCTCTCAAATGGATTAATTTGACTCTTTATGGCTTAAAAAATTCTCACATACCTCTTAAATCTTTAATTGTTCAGGTTTAAATCATGTACAAGAATAAAAATTCACATGATCCCCAGTTTGGCCTCTAAGCTCAAAGGTTCTTTCACACATGATTGCAACCCTCCTTGTGTAGGGTACCCTATTTTCCATCAAACATTATAGAAAAGTTTTATATATTTATATGGGTTTTTTATAGCTTATAAAACCATCATCCAAGGTATAATTTCTTATTGGTCACCAATTTCACCATTTTCCCCAAAAGTGTCTTCTTTGTGCATGGAAAACTGCCCCTGCTCTAACAAAACAAAGAGAGTTTTCCATATTAGAATTGGAAAATTTAAAATTGGATAATATTCATTAGGTATTTATGGTACTATTTAAAAAATTTGGGAACCTAACTCCTCCATTTAGACTTCCATCCAACACAATTTATAATGCAGACTTTGACTAGACATCCTGATGAAGGTGGGCAAGGTATAGGTTGTACTAGGGACTTTAGGGATTAGTTTGAGATTTATTATGAAATGTATGGAACATTAATTCCTTATAAAACCTATTTATACCATATTATATTTCATTGTATTCTCAAACATTTCCTTACCTTTTAGAAACCATTAACTAGTCCAATGACTGCTTGTTGAGGAATCATTCTTTGATGAGGACTGAGACACTAAAATCATTGCCTATAGGTAATAATTGAGCCTTGACTTATGGATTTGGAAATTTTATTCATAATGTTTGGTAATTAAACCTTTCCTATTCTTTTAAGTATTATGGGAACCCTCAAGGTAGCATCAACTCCATGTTTTAAGCCCTTAATAAGGATAACCCTGCTGACTGTGACAGTCATGTTTTACCCATGTTGTATGTGCTTGAGCTAGGTTAATGATTTGAAGACAACATAAAAAACTATTATTAATGTTCATAATCCCATATTGGTTTTCATATATCAAACATCCAAAACTAATCCCCATCCCTTGCATTAGTTCATCCCTCATTCCCAAGATTGAGCCTATGTTTGTTAAGGACTGGGACACTCTTAGGCTCTTGCCCATGGATGATATGGATTGTATTAGTCCTAAAAAAATGCTTGAATACATATTTGATAACTCCATCTTAAATATATAGGATTTTTTACCAACCAATTAACCTGGGGTGACATTAGCATCAATGGAGACACTCTCTAACTCACTGCTTGTTTGGACTGAGACATGCATGTAGGTAGTTATAGGTAATTTTGTACTTACTCAAAGTGTGGTAGGGTCTCTTAATATTTCCTTTAGACTCACATTACTACCTTATATCATAATTCTTACCTTGGAACCTTTAAAACACCATGTAGAATTCAAATTAGATCCATGTCTAACATGTTAGTTATAGGTGTGTGTTTTAGGTCTGTTGTATGGATAGGAGGTTGCTTAGGAGGTCTCAAAACATCAAGATCTACTTTTTATCTATCATATTAGATAATGATTACCTTTTAGACAATTTTTAATTAGTATCCCTTGATATCATCATTTATGACTTTCTACGTGAAGTGCAAAATCAATTTTTCAACAACTCCTATAGAGTTCACTATCACAATTCAGTGATTTTTGGTCATTTTTAAGGGTCTCAATGACCATCTTCCACTTGTCACTTTGACATAAAAATTGGGGGGTTGTTGTGTGTAGATATGTATATAATACCAATAAATAAAGGATGTTGGAGGCTCCTTCTATCATGACATATGTTATCTCAACAACCCTTAGGGATATTTGTTTGGTCCTTTTGGGGACTAAGAACCTGTTGATGCTGGAGATTGCACCCGGGGCAAGGAGGCCTAGCTCCTGCCTTCTCCTCACAACATAGAAACTCTCCTCTCGCCTGTGGGACTGACGAAGTTGGAGGAGAGAGTCTCTAGATAAGGGCTAGCTCCCTTTGATGCATCGTGTTGTTTCCAGCAAAAGTAAAACACATATATATATAGATATAAAAGGGGGGGATGAAAAGAGAGAGAGAGAGAGAATGTAGGAAAAACAAGCCTACTCTAAAGAGGTGATGCACCAAAAACAAGGTTGGCCTTCACACATCCACTCTCAGAATCAGATAAATGCATATATACACTACGCACTTGGCAGAAGGACCAGGCTACAAGAAACTAGTAGGGAGGCTTCAATGGAAAATCCAGAATAGAGATCACCCAAGGTGCTGTGAAACACACACTTATGAAGTAATTTCTTCTGCTCCTTCACTCCCAAATACTAATCTTCTCTTGTCAGTTGCAATAATGGCACCTTGTAGACAATAGGTCTGCTGGTGTTGAACCTGTGAGAGCATCAAAAGACAATGACTGGACACAAACAAAAACTCAAGGCATACTCTAAAACATCTATCCAAATGGAGGTAAAAAACTGCATTTTATTTGATTCAGGCAGAAATTTTAGCAGGGCTGCACCTAGCTAAAACCATGAAAAGATGATTACAAAAATAACCAAGTTATGAATATATATGAGAAGCAAAGAGGCCCATTTGGCGCTCCCTCTTTTACAAGTGGCATACGTGTCCCTTCATGAAAAGAACAAGTCGCTCAAAATATTAATGAGTTGTTCATTTTGTATGCTTGAAGTCCACATTTTTAATGTCAAAACGTGGTTTGTCCACCCATTAAATGTAAAATGAAGAAACTAGTTACATTACTTAGCTATTGCATCTTCTCATGATCAATTCGAAGGAACTATTTCACCTGCTGGAGTCACTTCTCAAATTGGTGCCACTTCTTGCCACTTGGACTGACTGCTTACTCATTCCTTGCGTGTCGCTTTTATCGCTTTTGTCTTAATTCTGTCTCATTGGCCCCCTTGGGTGAACATACTAGTGGGTCATTACATTTAGGCCCTTCTTTTCCATGGTTTGCGCTTTTTCATTTGAAGGCAAATGGCTATTTCATACTTGTAAACTTGACGTCCACGTAGGACGTCATCAGACCTGTTGGCTTCTCTACGACCTTCCTTTTCCTTTTGAACCTGTTGAACTAGAATCTACCTAAACACTTGAACCAAGGCATGAAATGAACTCTCTGAACTCGCTGAACCCAAAAATGACTGGCATTAAATAGCAGGGGAAGAAGGTGACCGACATTTTCCCTGCGGGCAAAATGGGTCAACAATTGGTGACTCACAAGGGAAGCATGCCTGCTATGCTTAGAATCCAGTTGCCTTAAAAATCCATTGGGCACGGAGTCAAATGTAGCTTTAAGAAAAAAATAGCAATAGCTCAAAAGATTCAAGAATCAAACATGAATTTTTTACCCCCCAAGCAAAGGGAAACACACAAGACTAAAAACCGCTACTTGTGCAACAACACTTAGGGAAAATAGGGAAAGAAAACTGAAAGCAACCTACTATATACAGTTAACCATGTATTTTTTGATTCCCTCCTAGATCAAAGGGAAAACTTCCTAAGTCCCCTTCCTGGAAAGAAGACTTATAGTGGAAGGCAAGTAGCTGCATGAAAAGGAGATTTGGTGACCTGCTCCTCTTGCCTGTAACCTAATTTCGCTTGTACTTGAGGGGAGATTCAAACATGCTTCCAACGTATACGTACTCTATGTGTTCTTGGAAGCCTACTAAATGCTGGTCCTTTAGGTTGGTGCATCCCATCAAGAAGTCAATTACTGTCAGCTCATCACCAGAAGCCTCCTGATATGCATCGTTGACTGGCTCATTCTCCTCTACCTCATGCTCGGGTTCCATGGTATGGCTATCTTCCTTGATGATTTTGGAGAAAGTGTCCTCAGATTCACCAACCTCTTAAAGGGATAAATCTAAAGAACTGCCACCTCCTTACATGCTTGTTTGAAACCCAATGTTGCCTTCTTCATTCTTATCCAGCTCATAGCCTCCTTGAAGAACAGTGTAGCCTGCCTCAATGGCTTCAATTAAATCATTTAAAACATGAACAAGAGATTGCCCATGCTCCTCCATGTCACCTAAGGTGATCTCCTCCTCATCCACACTTATGGAGTCTCCCTGATCAGTCATGAACTAAGCATACTCTTCTTTACTTGCTTCCCTCAAGACAGGCTCCTCTGTAGGGTCTGAAAGCTCCACCATTCTTTCTCTCAGCAGTCTCATCTTAGCCTCTAATTCCCCAACCCACTTAGCTAGATAATCCTCATTTTGCACTTCTTGGAGCTCGTGGGAATCACCATAGAGATAGGGAGTGCATGAAGATTGCAGTGAAATGCAAGGAGCCTCTTGAAGAAGGGTGGTGGGAACTTGAAAAGGACTAACTTGATCTTGTACCTCACACTCTTAGATAATGTCTTTCGCCCCCTTGCTATTTCATGACTCAACCACTTGATCCCAGCTCAAGAAATTCAGACTGGGCATCTCCTTTGGGGTTGATAAGGCCATAATGTGAGAAGGTAGCGAAGACTTAGATTCTACCTCCCTTGCTACCAAAATGGACTGCTACATCTGAAGGTTTGCCAATTCGATTTGTCTATCAAGATTAGCCTTAAACACAAGATTCACTATTTTGGAATTCTCCTCAACATGATTGGGGAATGGACTTTGACAGGCTCAACTTGGCTCAAGAATAGGGGTTGTATGACTGATATGATGCTTTGGGAAGTGAGTATGCAGGTTGATAGACTTGGTGAGGCTACCTCTCATGCACACTCAGCTTCTCATCCACATATGCAATTAAATCGCTCACATCCAGCATCTCATTTGAAACCCTGTGCCAATTCACTCTTTCAATAGGAGCCCATTCTTTCTTAACTTGATCCAGCACATTCCTCACTTGATGGATGATATGATCAAGAATATCTTGGCCATACCCCTTTCTGGTGTTAAGATCAATTACATATTTGTTGTATCCCAGCAGTGCTCGCTTGAAGGCAGAAACTGGTTGATTGGCGAAAAGATTGGGTTGAGTGGGATAAGTGACATACTGAGAAGACTGAGCACAAGGGTGATATAGCTCATAGCAGGGTTGAGACTAGCCATATTAGGCATGATAAGGATCACCATAAGGCTGGTAAGGATCATAGCCATGCTGGCCAAAAAAAATAGAGTTCATAGATTAAAATGATGGAATTTACACATACCAGAAAATTGTTTCTTAATGGTACGGTTCCAAAACTACTTAACTAGTTGATTTAACTTAGAGTCACCATATGCTGAAGAAATTGATTTGCTGTAATAGGACTAGTATCAATCCTGAAACTCTATTGCATTAAAACTTGGGTCCCACTGGGCGTGCTAGAACTGTTGATACTAGAGATTGCACCCGGGGCAAGAAGGCCTAGCTCCTGCCTTCTCCTCACAACATGGAAACTCTCCTCTCACCTATGGGACCGGTGAAGCTAGAGGAGAGAGTCTCTAAATAAGGGCTAGCTCCCTTTGATGCATCGTGTTGTTTCTAGCAAAAGTAAAACACACACATATATATATATAGATATAAAAGGGGGGATGAAAAGAGAGAGAGAATGCAGGAAAAACAAGCCTACTCTAAAGAGGTGATGCACCAAAAACAAGGTTGACCTTCACACATCCACTCTCAGAATCAGACAAATGCATATATACACTACGCACTTGGCAGAAGGACCAGGCTACAAGAAACTAGCAGGGAGGCTTCAATGGAAAATCCAGAACAGAGATCACCCAAGGTGCTGTGAAACACACACTGATGAAGTAATTTTTTTTGCTCCTTCACTCCCAAATACTGCTCTTCTCCTATCAGCTGCAACAATGGCACCTTGTAGACAGCAAGTCTGTTGGTGTTGAACCTGTGAGAGCATCAAAAGACAATGACTGGACACAGACAAACACTCAAGGCATACTCTAAAACATCTATCCAAATGGAGGTAAAAAACTGCATTTTATTTGATTCAGCAAAATTTTTAGCAGGGTTGTGCCTAGCTAAAATCATGAAAAGATGATTACAAAAATAACCAAGTTATGAATATATATGAGAATCAAAGAGGCCCATTTGGTGCTCCCTCTTTTACAAGTGGCATACATGTCCCTTCATGAAAAGAACAAGTCGCTTAAAATATTAATAAGCTGTTCATTTTGTCTGCTCGAAGTCCACATTTTTAATGTCAAAACGTGGTTTGTCCACCCATTAAATGTAAAATGAAGAAATTGGTTACATTACTTAGCTATTGCATCTTCTCATGATCAATTCGAAGGAACTATTTCACCTACTGGAGTCACTTCTCAAATTGGCGCCACTTCTTGCCACTTGGACTGACTGCTTACTCATTCCTTACGTGTCGCTTTTGTCAATTTTGTCTTAATTCTGTCTCATCAGCCCCCTTGGGGGAACATACTATTGGGTCGCTACATTTAGGCCCTTCTTTTCCATGGTTCGTGCTTTTTCATTTGAAGGCAAACGGCTACTTCATACTTGTAAACTTGACGTCCACGTAGGACGTCATCGGGCCTGTTGGCTTCTCTGCGGCCTTCCTTTTCCTTTTAAACCTATTGAACCACAAGCTACCTAAACACTTAAACAAAGGCATGAAATGAACTCTCTGAACTCGCTAAACCCAAAAATGACTGGCATTAAACAACAGTTGAAGAAGGTGACCGACATTTTGCCTGTGGACAAAATGGGTCAACAGAACTCAATTTGATCTTATCATCTTTTGAAGTGAAAACCTTACCTTGGCATAGGATTCTTAGGTTCATGGCATGAAATACATGACTCCTTGGATATTTTATATATTTAAACAAGAACTCCACCATGAATTCCATGACTCACGCCTCTGTACATCTTCTTAAACTCCTATAGAAGGCAGTTGTGAGCACATTTTACAAACAAGGCAGTAAACAAGGGAATTAGGCAATTTGGATTGAAGGAGTTGATTGATCTCTCACAATGGAATTTAATGAAACACTTTGAAAACATGGATCCAAGCATGTTTATCATCCCATGGAACCATCATCTATGTTGCAAAACTTAGGTTACATGCCCATGAATGCAAAATTTGATAAATGAGCACAATTGGGCAACCCTTTCAAGGGAATTAAGAGAGGAAGTGTTAGATGGTGATAAAACCATGGAGTGTGCCTATTCCAACCTAAAAACACTCCATCAAAGTCACATAGTTCCATAGATTCCTAAAAATAAGAAATGGATGCACAACCATACCCCTCTTAAATGTAATTGCATAAAAGGCTGCCTGGAGTGAAACTGATTGTTTATAAAGGAGAAGCCACTAATCTAAGAATTATTATTATGGATGTGAAGTGCACTTAGATTACTATCCACCTGTAAAATCATTCTTTCTGACTCCACTTGTATAGCTCATATTAAGTGATCAAATCTACCCTTGGATTGCTAATGGAAAATGAAGGAAAATAAGTTAGAAATGAATCTTTGGACATTATTTATACCAAAAAAACATGATAATGGCCTGTGGGGATATGAAGAGTCACTCCACCATGTTTGTAACTGATGGTGGACTTGAGAAGTCCGTATAAGTGCCCAAAAACTCCTATTTTTGAGGAAAAACTACCATTTCTTGATCATAACAGACTTATAACTATCACCTAACTAATTCTGATGTGATTTAACCTTATCCACCTTGATGACATATTTTTTAACTCCCACCATATGTACAAGTCAATTAATTAGCTAGAAAAGTGGCCAAATGACCCTTTTACCACATGAAACCTAGAAAATGGCCAATTTGTGACTTGAAGACACCTTGAAACAAATAAAAGACCATTTTAGGACAATTTCAATATAATTTGGCAAATTGACTAATTTTGACTAGGTTTGACCAATGCTAACTTTGGTTGACTGAGCCAGTACAAGGAGGATGGGTTTCAGCAAGGACTAATGAAAGGGTAAGTGAGATATGTAGGATAATAGATGACCTCATAGGACATATGAAAATTTATCTAAAATTTCAAAATATTAGGGGTTGACCCAAATTTGACTTGGGATCAAATTAGGTCAACACTTATATTACAGGCTCTTAATCAAATGAATGCTTTCCAAGCCAATAATGCAAATCAAATGATGCAAATACAAAATCATCTTATCCATCTTCAAACCCACCCTTAATAGGTTCCATGGAGAATGCATAACCAAAATTCTCCCCCACCTCCTCTTCGGGAATCCCATGGTAATCTTATCCCTCAGCCTCCCCTTGTTAACACAACAATCAAGCACCTTAAAAATGAGCATCTTACACCTCAAATGTTTAACATCAATATAGGAGGCATCACCTCTACCATTACTTATAATGGGTCAACTGATCCTACTCTTCACTTAAAAACATTTGGAAATATATATGAAGATTGGGTCAAGTTAAATACTTTTGTGGCTACCAAGCTATTAGTAAAGACTCTCATGGGTGATGCTTTAGATTGGTATAACCAAATCAAATCTAATTCCATCACTATTTATGAAGATTTATTCAATGCTCTAGTCTAAGAGTTCCAAACTAGTGATCTCCTTTAAAATACCTCAGCCCATTTTATCAATTGTAATCAACTTGAGACTGAAACCACACAAGCTTTCATCAAACAATGGAAGACCTTGTCTAACAAATGTGAATTCAAATGATAACCTCTTTCATCTATTTACCAATGCTCATTTTCCCAAGTTGAAATATCAAGTATGGACTCTCTCTTCATGCATTTTGGAAGAGACCATTGACCAATCCAAATGTCAAGATTTCCTCATGCATCAATTCAATCCATCCCAACCTTCTATGGGTAATCCCATGTTAATCAATTATCAGAATCATAATTTTATAAATGATGGTGTCATCAATTCTTATGATACCATTATGTAGGACAATAGATGACCTCATAGGACATATGAAAATTTATCTAAAATTTCAAAATATTAGGGGTTGACCCAAATTTGACTTGGGATCAAATTTGGTCAACATTTATATTATAGGCTCTTATTTAAATGAATGCTTTCCAAGCCAACAATGCAAATCAAATGATGCAAATACAAAATCATCTTATCCATCTTCAAACCCACCCTTAATAGGTTCCATGGAAAATTCATAACCAAAATTCTCCCCCACCTCCTCTTCGAGAATCCCATGGTAATCTTATCCCTCAGCCTCCCCTTGTTAACACAACAATCAAGCACCTTAAAAATGAGCTTCTTACACCTCCAATTTTTAACATCGATATAGGAGGCATCACCCCTACCATTACTTATAATGGGTCAACTAATCCTACTCTTCACTTAAAAACATTTGGAAATATATATGAAGATTGGGTCAAGTTAAATACTTTTGTTGCTACCAAGCTATTAGTGAAGAATCTCATGGGTGATGCTTTAGATTGGTATAACCAAATCAAATCTAATTCCATCATTTATGGAAGATTTATTCAATTCTCTAGTCCAAGAGTTCCAAACTAGTGATCTCCTTTAAAATACCTTGGCCCATTTTATCAATTCTAATCAACTTGAGATTGAAACCACACAAGCTTTCATCAAGCAATGGAAGACCTTGTCTAACAAATGTGAATGCAAATGATAACCTCTTTCATCTATTTACCAATGCTCTTTTTCCCAAGTTGAAATATTAGGTATGGACTCTCTCCCCATGCATTTTGGAAGAGACCATTGACCAATCCAAATGTCAATATTTCCTCATGCATCAATTTAATCCATCCCAACCTTCTATGGGTAATCCCATGTTAATCAAATATCAGAATCACAATGCTATAAATGATGGTGTCATCAATTATTATGATACCATTCATGCTATTCAAGCTATTATTCTATACTAGACTCTGAAATAAGCTTATCTTCCTAACCACATCACTAATCCTCATTTATCTTCAATAAATAACATCAATGTTCATAAACCTTTATCCTTGTGAAATTACAAAAATGTATGCCAAGGATTCTTTTTGTGAGAACTTGATCCCACTCATCTCATGAAATCTTGGTATGATCCCAATAAATTTTGTTGGTTTCACATTAGTTGGGATCATTCTCATGAGACTTGTAGGCAACTTCCTAATTTGGATATGGATTTCTTTATCAGTCCCAATGACATTACCTTCAAATCCCATGAAACACAAACTAAATCTCAAGCTTTGAACCAGGCTAATGCTCATTTGGCCATCTATAAAGATCCTCTTTTGAATTACCAAGACAAGCCTACCCCTTTTACCAATAATGTTGATAGTCTTCTTGACCCAACTCCTGAAGAGAATGTAGTAAATATGACTAATATGTGAAGAGTGGTTTATTTCATTAATCGTCATCCCATCCATACTCCTCAATTGTCTCACACTTTTTGTGTCATCCAAGACTTTTCTCAAATTCACTTTATAGATTTGGGGCAAGATGACCTTATATCTTTTGATGAACCAGTTCCAAAATCTCCTTTGGTTAACACTTCTTATACCATTTCTACCATGCTTCTGACCTCTTTACCCATTACAAATGATACTCAAACTTCTATCAACACTTCTTCTCAAACCACACCTTCATCAAATACCCCATCTTCTAAGGACATTCAACAAACTTTTCCTCTAATTAAACCTTAGACATCTTATCAACATAAATTCACATTCACTTTGGCTCCTCCTTCTAAGGACCTCCTTAAACACTATGCACCTCTTTCCAATTATCCTCCTATGGGTTATGATGAATGGGATCCTATCATGGAGCTTACTAATCTCCCATCTCAAATCTCATTTCTTGAACTTATGCAAACCTATCCACATCATCATAATTATCTTATGCATATTTTATTCAAAATTAACATCCCTCATCCTCCCCTACCAAGATGTGAAGCCACCTTATCCAGATCAGAATATAGCATTCTAAAACAATACAAAGAGATGTCTATACACATTGATGAAATAATGGACACTTCTCTTTCCCTCAAATGTTTCATTGCTTCTATGATCCCTAATGATATTCTACTTCATGCAAATGATCCTCTTATATTTATCAATGTCCAAATTAGCGATATCCAAGTTAAGCATGCCTTAATTGATGAGGGTTTAGCAACTTGTGTTGACTCTCTTGATTTTATCAAAAACCTTGGATATTTTGAATATAATCTTAAGTTCACATGCATCATGTGTTAAATATATGATCGAAATCAAATGCCTCTCTTAGGCTATGTGTGGCTCCCTATCACTATTCCACCTATCACCATTCACGTGAAGGTGATGATATTAAACTTTATTCTATCCTATAACATTTTTCTTGGTAGGCCATAGACTCATCACATGAGAGAAGTTACCTCTTGTGCTTTCTAATGCGTTAAATTTCCTCACATTGGATCCATCTATAGGATTCAAGGTCATACTAACCCTTAGAATTTTGAACAATTCCAAGACCATGGTCTATTCAATATTCTAACCCTTGAACCCTTGCCTAGCATTCCATTTCATGAATCTCAATGGTTTAACTTTCCTATCAACTCCACCTGAGGTTACAGTGGTTACCCCAAACTCATGAGGAATATACCCCCTAACCTCTAAGATTTTGTTGATAATGAACCTGATGAGATCAATCTAAAGATTAGAACCTTGAATATCTCACCTCATCTCATTTCTTATTTTCCCCCTTATTTGTAACCTCATCCTCATCAACCACCTAGTGATGACATAATCATTATCTTAACTAACACTCAGCATTCCATTCATCACACCACATCAAATGACAAGGTCATCCCTAGTTATGCCATCGATAATCATACACCTGATTATGATGATGGTTATACCTTAGATGATTCATTCTTAGGAGGTCTTTTTAGGCCCAAGATGCTAAAATTATTCATTATCATTCCTTAATGCTTTAGTATTTTAGTATTTCTTCTATCATTTCATCCTATATCATTCCTAATTTTAGCATTTTTCCTCTTGATCATAGGGTAGATATGGTGTGCACACTTCCATTTTTTGAAGAGCCTCATAGGATTATGCTTATAGATCATGCTATGACTGGTCCATATTGATTTTCTAGATAATATAACCCTTCTATATGATTTATCCCTAAGATGCTTATAAATGTCCTTCAACCTTATGTGCATCTTGCCCCTCCCTCAGCTGAGCCCAGTTTGGATCCTATTCCCACTCCCTCTCTAGCTAAGTCTCTTCTTATTTTCAATCTTATTGATCCTTTAATCGAGCCTGCCTAGTATCTCCACTAGCCCTACCTTACTTAGGTGATGGTTTTCTCCTTTACCATAACTTATTCCTTTACCCACCAAATGGGTCGATCAGCCATATTGTGATATTCATAAAGTTATCAATCACTGGACTAGAGACTGTTCATTATACCAACCTTCCTCACATTTTGTTTCTACTCCTACTGTGAGTATGCCTACCAAGTCTACTCATAGGCATATGTATTGATTATATGGCATAGATAGTCATTCATCTATAATTTATTGTAAGTTATGGTAATATATTCACACCTTGTGTCCCACTACTCCTCAACACATAGACAAGGCTATACCTCCCCCAAAAGTATAACCTAAATATCTTCCCAAAATATGGAGAGGTATATTATTTATAACACAAATGTGGTACACATCATATTAATCATTTCCACATCCTTTAGTAGCATCTAAAGAATCACCTCATGAGTATTCTTATGCCTATTACCCTTCCTCCCATAGGATTCCCTCATAAAAAGGCTCCCCCTTCTTTCCTCATGGCTCCACCACCTGTGATCCCTTCTCCACCTACCATTTTTCCACCCGTGATTCCCTCACCCATGGATCCTCCTTCCTCAGTGGCCCCATTCTCCACTAGCAACTCCCTCACCTATGGCCCATTCCCCATCGGTGACCCCTTCATCTCCCATAGAGTCCACTCCCATTTATTCTCCTAATCATCCCATAAATGATATCCCTCATCAACATAATCCTTCTGGTGTTCCTACATTTTCTATCAAGGAGATTCAATGTGATGTATTCTCTCAACTTTCCTTGAAGATTGATGAGACTTTAGCTACAGTCTGATTTCAGCTTTATAGAGACTTATCAGATGTCATGGATAATGTGTGTGGAAAAATACATCATTATTTATGAACACAAACACAGTTTTATTTCTTTTATTTCTTCATTTTGATTAGATGTGTGCTCCAAATTTACATTTATCTATTTTATATAATTTGACATTGTGTCAAATTCTTATCTATCTTACATGGTGATTTTTGTTTTGCACTATATGTTGCTTATGTTTTCATTTTTATTCTTATGTTCTCTTATTAATTAAATTTCATATTTACATATTAATTCTTCATGAGTTTATTCTATGGTTCCCTTGTTCTTTTTCAAAATTATTTGTTATCTTATCTCTATACACTTGGATAATTGTTATTGTGACTTGGTTATACAAACCTTATTCCCTTTAGTCATTCCTCATTTACCATGTGATCAGTTATCAAAAAATTCATATCATTATACTCTCCTTTTACTAGTCCACCTTGGATCTCCCCTTACTCCCCTTCATTTCCTTTCTCAAACTACACATACACATGGTTGAGCCTTGAGATAACATGTTGGTTCATAGTTAAGCCTAAGTGTTCTAGTTAGTCATATCTTGGATACTTAGCTTCTTTTAGCCTAAGCCTAAATCTCATTCGTGTGTATCACTTTATCTCTCATGATTGGTCATTCTAAGTCCATATGGAGGAGGAATCTTAAAATCCATAAACATTCAAAATCCAACTCATTTAACAAAAGGCAATGATCTAAAAGGAAACATTAAAATTTTTCAAAAGTCAAATCACACTAAAATACATGATTCTAAGCACATATCCTTTTTCTAATCAAAGCTCAAAATCCAAAATTGGCCTCATGATAGATCTGAGGTCCATTGGGATGTGGTAGGCCAGTAGATTAGAAAAGGAGATTAAAAAATCATTTAGTGCTACCTACTTTCTCACGCAAGTACCAATATTCACAATAGATTGATGTCTCTATAAGGGGTCTTAAGGAATAGAGAAAATGTCATAGGAATGTAGGTCCATTTTAATTTTCTTGTTTGAAACTACCAATATGAGTTGATCTTAGTACCACACTTATTTGCCTATACAACTTTGTACCTATTGTGAACAGGTATCATTTGTATATTGATCGTCACTAGTCACTTAGTAGATTTCATGTCTTTAGTGTGCCTCATGTCTCCTAAGGTCTTCTCATTATATTCCTATGTTATGATTCTTACATTATCTCTTTCACTCCCTCCAATACTAATATTTCCCCTTGAGAAATTTTGTTGTGTTCAATTATCACTCCCCCTAGGAATTCCATATATGAGTTGCAGTGTAAGACCTTAGAAAGGACCAGGCCTTCCTCACAAATTACCAAATTTTCACATTACCATTCCAAACATCCCCTTTTACCTTATTTTCACATTGTTTCCACCTCATTAGTGTTCCCTTTGTGAGTTGTAGTGTAAGACCATGGATAGGACCTGGCCTTCCTCATAAAATTTTCCAATACCCAAGTCACAATGAAATTACATGTGTCAAATATGAAATAAGATGTGATTGATTATGAGTTACATTTCATTGACATGCTTTCCATCTTGATTTAGTATGTTTTATGCTTAATTCATTAATATTTTACTTTTATCTTTTTATTTCCGATTGCATGTAAGAATACAACCATTTTTCTTAAGTTTTTTTCATACTTCCCAACTTGAATTAGTATGATTAATTTAAGACCATTTTACCAATTTTTTTTCTCTTTTATACTTCCCAACATGATTTAGTATGATTGATTGACTTAATTTATTTATTTTTATACCATTTCTCTTTCACATCCTTTCCATTTTATTACATTACTTTCATACTTCCCAATGTAATTTAGTGTGACTTTACTTATTTTAATTTGGTGCCAATCTTTTTCATGGTTTAAAAACAGTTTCCCCTCTTGTTTACCACTTTTTGGTTTATTATACTTAGTCATCTTTTGTTATTACATATTTCTCATTGTGATATAGTGCGTAGTGAATTTTTTTATATTAAATATACTTTTCTAAGTCTTTTTTGTCTGTTTATTAACCATGCATGTGTACTACATCATGCTTGAAAAGAAAACATATCACATATATTTTCTATAACATATACAACAATAGCAAAATGCATGTGCTAGAAATAAATATATCCATGCATCAATAAACACAACCAAAATATAATTCATAATATCAACATCCAACTATCAAAATAATCTATCTCTATATATCATGTATTTTTCTATAAAATATAAAAACATGTCGCTCCAACTCTAAGGCTAGGCTCCATCATGCCTATCTTGTGGCCTATCCATGCTACCCATAGATGCCCTAGACTATCCCCTCTATAAATTTTTTTGTAATGAGTTTTTTCATAATCTAAACCCTACTACGTATCCTTATAGGTTGGTCACCTAGACCTATACCTATTCTAGCTAGATCATGGTAGCCATGTGTGTAGCTCTCCTGAGCCAAGGCCTACCAAGCTTGTGCCTCTCCTACTCCCACCCCTATCAATATATTAAATCCATCTTTGCATGTTTGTATCTTCCTTGTGGCCTCTCCCACTAGTATAAACTAGCTTTCCTAAGCTGGGGTAGATGGTACCATAAGATCATCTAGCATGGTAAGGTTGTAGGGTACCAGTACTCCATCCAAAATGTCTTGAACCATCAACATGACTAAGGACCCCCATATGGTCTCCTATATACAAGATCTAAAAAAACCAAAACTTAGATAGATATCATAACACATATGTCTCAAAATCTATCTATCTACCACCATATACAACTAGTATTATATTTTAAAGACTAATAAACCTAAAATTTCTTACCTATCCTAGTGTCACCAACCACCATCTCCTTGTCTGCTCATCTTCCAAGCACAGTCTCTCCATCAACCCATCCCACAAGTAACTCATCCATGGGATGCATCCCTATCAAATCAAAACCTAGACTCACCACTTGTTCACATCTCAGGCCTCTCCTTAGTGGTGCCTCTACTGACCAACTTTTCCCTAAGCTTACTATCAAGTCATCTTGTATCACTACCCTCTATGTTTGATCATACCACTCAAATATCCATCAATGGTGTCCCTGAGGTGGTTGTTACCCTTCTGATTTAGTGCCTACTATGATACCTATTACACCCTTACATCCACATCCATGCCCTCTCCTCCTTTGGCTACTAACTGTCATGCTTGACTAGTCCTTGGTCTTACACATCATGGTCTAATCTCCAATCTCTCGACTGGTGCTCCTCCCCCTCCTATCTCCTTTAGCTCCTTCACATGTCATGCCCAAAATGTGGGCACTATTATAAGAACCACTAGGTATGGGAGTCTAAACTGACTTGGTAAGTGTGCCACTAACTATGGCTCTTACCAACAAGTATAGTGGCCTATGATCGACTCTAGCACCAACCCTGGTGCCATGGTCACCCAAATCAGCTAAATCATAGCAATATGTGCATAAGTATACCACATGATATCTTCTCATTTGACTATTTTTAGTGTTATCATGTGGGCCACAACCCACGCTACCTAGTTCTATTTCCATCTAGTAGCTTGAGGTAATTTATCATCAACCACATGGGATAACCCAATTAGTCAATACATCAAAAACGTCTCATATATCCATGTGATTAGAAACACCACTAGTCCCATTATATTTTACCCTCTAAATATAATCCCATACATATCATGCATGAGCTAGACCTAAATGGCAGACTTAAAATCATAAAGTGTTCCCTGATCCAACATAGACTAACACAAGGCTATCATATACAATGGTACCCTACCATTCAACTTGTGATACAACACTTGCACTATCAAAATTCCTATCACAACCTTTTGAATATCCAAAATTTGTGCAATATAAACATTGATTAAGCTCACCCTCAACCCTAGATAAATCCTCTTTGAGCCTATCACCCACTTGGTTAGTGCTCATCTCTCTTCCAAATCATTTGGTGACCCTATCATCACTAGTGTCCCTCCTTAGGTAGTCAAATCAATGCATGGACATCCTTTAGTGTGATACCTACCTCTATGGTATCCCCATCCACCACCCATAAAAAAGTGTTGGTCAACCATTCCCATGCTTTAAGTAACATGACAATGAGATCAACACTTAGCAAGATGCACCTCATCTCCATGATTCCTCTAAAACTCAATGCTATCAATCTCAATCTATCCTCATATGTCAATCACTCCAATAAATTAGGTAACCATGAGGCATCAATAAACTACCATAATATATGGTGCCTTTTCATAATATCAAACAATAAAGGATGTATTAGACCTCCATGTCATTAATAATCACAATACATTTTTATAAAATTCACAAAAATAAGCTGGTTTGATTTAATTGTTAACCATATTTGGCTTAACAGTATTAAGTCACCCACTTACTACTAAATTGGCCAATAATTACTAAGTCGACCCACTTTATGGTCTCCAACCAACTAAGTCAACCAATTATTACTAAGTTGACCAACTAGTTTTTCTTTTTCTTCTACCAATTAGGTTAACCTGGTCAACTTTATTCTTTCTATTTTATTATTTTTGGGAAACTAGTGTTTAGTTCCTAAACAATAAAGGGTCAAGAGTAAGGTGAAAAATCTAGTTTAATATGGAAAAAAAATAGATTTTTATCTAATAATTTACATGAGGAAGAGAAATGAACTTATCTAAAAATGGACTAAAATGAATGATTTAGGAGCTAGAAATTGAGGTCCATGACTAAGAAACTATCATGAATCTAGATCTGGCGTTTGTTTTATGATTAGATAGGAGCACCAAAAGTGGATAGGAGTAGCACCGGTGTTGTAGTCCACCTCTACCAATGTTATCCAAGAGATCGAAGATTTTTGGGTTTTGTTTACTATCTTGGTGTGAGCTTATGCACAAAATTTTGGAGGTTGGAAGTCAATAGAGTTTATTATAGGTATGTTTTAATCTCCAAACCCTATATCTACCTACACACATGCAAAAAATAAATGCATCAAAATAAAAAGGGGAAAATTGGACTAGGGGAAGAATGATTGCATGATCTAGAACCCTTATTATCCTAATCACTACCTACATTAACTTTCAATTTAGGGTCTCAGATCAAATGTAGTTCTCCCTTATGAAACGTGCATAATCAACATGCACGGTAGATGCAAGAATGAATTTTGCCTAGCCCTTCCTTGATCAAGCATGCAAGTCTATGTGTGATGTAGATTGTTGAGCTATACTATTGACTGATTTTTATTATGTAATGTGCCAAAGTAATAAGGGTTAGATATAAAATGCCTTGTGTAGTCCTTTATATACGAGACTCTTTATTTTGAATCTATGAGCTTTATTTGCATTTGGCTGACATATGGAAAAATTAAAGATGAAGCTAAGAAAGGGGTTGGGACCTATTAAGCGAAGGAAACTAACCATTAGAGTTAAAAATAACACTAGACAAGAGTGTTAGAAATAGACACTAGTGGCACCGATGTTGTAGTCCAACCCCAACACTCTTGTCGTACAGTCTCGAGACTTAGGGGATGGAAAGAGGACAAAAAACCTGACCTAGATGAGGTGGAATGATTGTTTTAAAGGCTCAGGTTGTTCAATAATAGGCAAAAAGGTGACTCAAGCATAGACCAAGACCCAAATGAATAAAATAAAAGAAATGGCTAAATGTGAACAAAGCTCATATTCTCCAATCGAAGTCTCCTATGAAAAGACTGTGAAAAAGACATGATATGTGTGGTTGCTTGACCAATTTAAGGTGTATACATTTCCCTCCCTTTTAATCTAGTGAAGCAATGAAATAAAGTACTAAAGTAAAATAAAGAAAATAAAATGCATACCTAAACCTACCTGCATAGAAATGAATGTGTTGAAAAAGGGTCCAACTCACTTCTTGGCCAAGGAAGTAGATGGAGAGTTGAATAGTGCTTGAAGAAAGAAGAAATCCCTGAAATGGATACCCCATTTACTGAACCTAGAAGTGAAATTTGTATAACATGGAGAAGGAGGGTAATGCTTACCCCCTATGTTGAATTTGACTGGAAATGAAAATTTCTCAAAGGTCCAAAACTAATGTCTACCCTTTATCCCACATAAACTCATATAATATGGAATGTGTGTATAGAATATGTATGCTATAAAGATCAAAATATGTCATGCCCCCACTATGAATATCTGAACTAGAACTGAGAAACGCTCAGAGGCCCAAAACCAATGTCTATCCTTCATCTTGCACAAACTTGTAGAGTCTGGGTTTGGGTAATGATATGGACCAACAACTAAAGATGATCGTATGATCCAACCTGGTGACAACTTGGGTACATCTGGGTGTAATTTAATAATCTAGTAAATGTGTAAGAAGAAAATGGCATGTTTTTTCCTTTCAATCTATGTAATCATGGATGATGAAGAACATGAATGTCTGTGCCATACCCCCAAATCTAACATGTGAGTGATGCATCTATATAATCTAGTAATATGTATAACCACATGTGATATGAGTTATTGCACCATGTCCCGTGTGAAAAACTAGAGATTAAAACACTATGCTTTGCACTATGCCTATAATCTACTATCTGGTCATGTAACTGTGTCATGTTGTATGAAGATGTATGTGTGAGATGTGTAGTATGTACATGCCCCTAAATATAGTATTTGAGTCTGAATCTGTATCAAAGTCACTATGAATCCATATAATCTGAACCATTGTAGCTGAATAGTCTATATATTTGTAATCTAAACTCACTATAGATCCATATGATCTGAACTATTGTATCTAAATAGTCAGTGTATTTGTAAACTAAAGGTATATCCCCCTACATGTCTTGAGTAATGTTAAGTGACCCATGTAACCTAAATCATTGTATCTTGTTAACATATGTATCTATAGACTGAAGGTATCTCCCTCTGGATGTCCTAAGTAATGTTGAGTGACCCATGTAGTTTGAATCACTGTATATCTTGACTGATCTGAGCTAAATCTAATAATCTAAATATTGGAGGTGTATGAACCATGGTGTATCCATCTATGAGAGTGGATAAGCATACTGGATAAGTGTAGGAATATAAATAGTAGAAATGATGCCCCCCTTTTGGGGATAGGGATGAGATCTCATGATAGAGGAATTTGACCCAAAAGTGATGACTAGTGGAATAATGATAGAAAAAAGGTTGGTATAGTTTGAATTTATTGAGAAATTTCTTGATTGATTAGAATAAGTTGTTGAAATTGGAACAAGTTTTGATTGATGATGATCAAGGTGTGTGCCTAGGTGTAATAGAAATGTAAAGATGCACATGCCATAGTATACAAATGAAGTAGTTAGAGATCAAAGTTGGCATGATGTCAAAGATATCATTATCATGATTCTATGGAAGAAAAGGGTTTGCAAAATGGAGTTACAAGGTTCAGGTTATAGGTAAAATGGTATTTTTCTTTGGATGAAGAAGTTTGATATAGGAAAATTGGATTGTTTCTTGATTTATTTATGCATTGACTAGTTTGAGATTTTGAGCTCTGGGATAGGAGATATGCTGAGGAGATGAACACCTGTTGTGACCTGATTTGAGCAATTGGTAGCCTAAGTTGAGGCTAGTGGGGAGATTACCTAGGTAAGTAGCTGAAACACATGAATTTTGCCTACTTGGATTCATGTTTTTAATTTTTTTGAGTTGTTTAAAGTTTTTTTAGGAATTTTCCACTAGCTCTAACACTCATGTCTAGGAGTCAGTGCTCATATCTAGTATTTAGCATTGTTGTCCAGGTTTTGGCACTATTGTCTAATGCTAGTGTCTTTTTGCAACACTATTGTCCACTACGGCTAGTTTTCTAAGATTTTGAGTTGTTTCCTATTGTTTTCTAGCTTATATATTTTCTTGGGCATGGTTGACTGATATATATGTTATTTTATGGTGTTTTGTAGGGCAAGGTACAAATAAGGGAGTTCCATAGAGGTCAGGTGATAGAGACACTAAGATTAATACCTTTATCATCTGATGAGAAATTTATGATGGATAGAGCAAGGTTGGGTCATGTGTGTGACCTAAGCACTATGCATTAGGATATGTATTTGATTACCACCTTATGTGAGAGGTGGAATGGAGATGCATGTACTTTCTAGCTTCCTACTAGAGAGATTATGATTACTCTAGAGGATGTGTACCATATTTTGTATTTCCTAGTTAGTGGACGTTGAGTGACTGTCATGTCCCCTTCTAGTTGACATCTTTTCGAGCAAATGATTAGCCTATTATGCGACCCTCATAGGCTGATGGGATGGATAGAGGGTCTTGATGGAGATGGGTTGGATTTTGTTCAGGCTCGTTCGGACATGAATTAAGGGAGATATTAATATTTGATTGATTTAATCAAATATTAATTATTTAGTCTAATTTTAATTAATTATTAATTATTAATTATTAATTATTAATTATTGGGTCTAATTTTAAGATCCTAATTCTAATTTAAGAATTGGTCTAATTTTAAGACCCTAGTTCTAATTTAAGGAAGCCCTAAGTCTAATTTAAGGGAATCTAATTTTAGCAAGCACACCTTTGGAGGGGTATAAGAATCTCTCATGGGAGAGAGTTTGTATTCATGATTATTATTGATATTGATTCTTGTTAAGAAATTCTTCTGTGAAGACTGAGCCAAGGGTTCCAGGATTCCATTTGCATTGAAGAATGTCAACTCTTCATTGTGTGCGATTCAGAGGTTGTGAGAGATCAGCCGATCTATTGCCAAATTGAGAGATAACTTCATACAAAAGTTATCACAGGTGTTTACAAGTTTGAGAGATAACTTCACATAGAAGCTATCACAAGGGTTTACATGGATTTCATTATTTTGGGTTTTGATTCAAGAATTATCCAGATATAGATCTTTTGTGTTAGCCCATAATTCTACAGATCAGGATCAAGCATACAGGTTGTGTTATATCAGCGGCCGTATGAAGTCCATACAGATCCGTGAAAATCTGTATGCATCAACAGAAAGTTTAGGCACTGACATCGGTGAACAGAGACCTACAGAGACCGACATCGGTCGACATATCACCGACGTCGGCAAGTTAACGACTACAGGTTGACCGACGATGGCAGTATAACTGACGTCGGCGACTGTGTTTTTTACACAACAGGCCGAGACATACCAGATCCATATTTCTTCCCAAGTTTGTGGAATATTTAGGCTATTAAGGCCATACTTTCAATATTCTTTGTATACTTGATAGAGGACCTCTATTGTAAGCTTATGAGCAAATAAATAAGAGATTATACTATGATTTATTTATCTATTTTTACAAAAATTTAGATAAGCAATTCAGAGCTTTTGTTTTGATATCCAAAGGGATATTATAGTGGTATCAGAGCTTTTCATGTTTCTATATTCCCTATTGAGTGGGAATATTACAGTGGTATTAGAGCTAAATCATGCCATCCTAAGGGGTTGACAATCTTATGTAGCCACAAGGGTTGGGACCACACGGGTATTTCACGCGCAGTAGAGCTTTGCTTGAAGGCACTCAAGTTTTAGAACAACCACCGAAAGACATGGGTGATGATATTGGCAGGGCCCGTATTCCTCACCATCCTAGAGATCAAGATGATGCAGAGGTTTTACTTACTCTTAGAGAACTATGAGAAGGGCAAAGGTAGAATAACCAAGTATTACAGTAGTTGGCAGCAGCACTGCTGAGATTGGGTACTCCAAGGAGACATTCCCCACATCATGAAGATGTCAGGAGTGATGCAGGATCACAGAAAGGCCTTGGGACTACTTCTCGTATAGCTAACAGGCCTATTAGGCCTACCTTTGTGAGACAGGAGGCAAAGGAGGTGATAGCAGGTGAGGAGCATGAGGAGGCATTTACAGACACACTTATGGTAGCGACTGATGAGTGGGAGTCATTACCACCTGTGGTTAGGGAGATGATTACTTTTGACTGATTCCTCACACAAAGGAAAGAACATTATCGAGGTCGACAGAATGGGAGACCAAGACCCCAAAACAATGATTTAAAGCATGCTACGAGCAAGCTCACACTAGTGATGTTTGACGGTAGTGGTAAGGTGACAGCACAGGCCTGGGTTAGTAAGCTGGATACGTTTCTCACATTGTGACTGATGGCTGAGGAAGATGCTATTAGATATGCTACATTACATCTTGAGGGAGTAGCTCACGATTGGTGGCACCATGGGATGGTGACACTCCATCATGATCAAATCACATCTTATCAGGAGTTTGTGGATAGGCTAGTAGAGCATTTTGACAGGAGGGATCTAGAGTCTTATTTTTGAGAGTTGGCACAGTTGCACCAAAGTGGCAGTGTAGAGTCTTATATTGGTGACTTCTAGAAGTTATCAGTCATGGTTCCTGACATTTCAGAGAGGTGACTTGTAGTACTCTTCATGGAAGGATTGACAGAACCGTTGAGAGGTTGGATCAAAGGCTTTGATCCTCCTTCATTACAGGAAGCTATGAAGAAGGCGCGTAATATGGAGATGGCAGCCCCATCAAGTAGATCTAATTCTAGAGGTACTTCTTCATCCAGGGACAGTAAGGGCTTCAACAGGAATAGAGAAAGACCAAGTTTCAACATAGATAAATCAAGTGTTAAAAATGATTCAAAGGCCAATCTTGCAGCACCACCTTTGGATAGAGAGGCTCTTAATGATCTACGCAGGATGAAGCTTTGTTTTTACTACAAAGGTCCCTATGATGCTAATCATGATTGTCCCTTGAGGCCTAAGGGCAAGGCAAATCGGGTGATGTGGGCCTATTATGAGGATGAGGAATCAGAAGATTCCAAACATCACAATTGTTCTGAGGAGCCAGAGGCTGAGGCTTCAGAGCCCAGGGTAGAGGCAGAGTCAGAACTCTAGATTCAGGAGGCACACCTTTCTAGCATCCAACACGAGGGGTCATTCAGACTCCGTGGAGTTTTGGTAGGATAGAGGGTCATTACCCTTCTTGACATGGGAGCCACACATAATTTTATTGATACTAGATTTTTGGAGAAGCGTGGACTCACCACAGAGGAGTTCAAGGGAATTAGAGTTAAGGTAGCTGACGGTTACACCCTCAAGTGTGAGCAGATGATCAGAGATCTCCCATTGCGCTTGAACAACTATGAGTTCAAGGCTGATTATTATGTGGTCAACATGGGGGATATAGATTTGGTTTTGGGCATGAAGTGGCTTCATTCCCTTGAGGTAGTCACTCTTAGTCTTAAGGATATGGAGATCCGTTTTGATGTTGATGGGAAGACTCACATTCTTAAAGCAATACGGGATGGCAACATCAAAACTATTTCTTTACATCGGATGGAGAGGCTCATGCGACATGACATGGTAGAGTGGGCTGCCGAGTGCACATTGGCACCAATGCAGGAGGGACAGCAGAAGACCGAGTATCATCCTGACATTCAGCAATTGAGAGTCAAGCATGATAAGGTATTTAGTGACATTCCACCAGGGAGACCTCCAGACAGGGGCATTGAGCACATTATTGAGCTTGAGGAGGGCGCTAAGCCCATTATGATTACTCCTTATCGACATCCTAAGCAGTTGAAGGATGAGATCGAAAAAACAATTAAGGAATTATTGGCTATGGGTCACATTCGGCCTAGCAAATCACCGTTTGCTTCTTCAGTTATTCTAGTGAAGAAGAAGGATGGCACCCTACGCATGTGCATTGACTACAGAGCCCTGAATAAGAGAACCATTAATAACAGGTATCCTATACCTTGTATTGACGAGCTTATTGATGAGCTCCATGGTGCACATTACTTCACGAAGATAGACTTAAGGTCAGGCTATCATCAGATTAGGGTTCGCGAGCAGGACATGGAGAAGATAGCTTTCTGTTGCCATTATGGACACTATGATTTTATAGTGATGCCATTCGGGCTCACTAATGTGCCAGCAACATTTCAGTCCACCATGAATAGAGTCTTCCATTCACTGCTGAGGAGGTTTGTACTTGTTTTTTTTATGACATTCTTATATATAGTAGGACTTGGCAGGAGCATTTGGCTCATTTGGAGACTGTACTCAGCATCTTGGAGAGGGAATCCTTGTATGCAAAGGAGTCCAAATGTGATTTGGGGATGACTGAATTGTTATACTTGGGTCATATTATCAGTGTAGGGGGAGTGCGGATGGATCCTGAGAAGATCTGCGCTATCATAGACTGGCCTATTCCAGCAAACCTAACATAGCTAAGGGGATTTCTAGGTTTGTGTGGATTTTATCGTAGGTTCATGAGTGGTTATTCATGACATGCAGCTCCTATGACAGATTTGACTAAAAAGGGTGCTTTTTGTTGGACACCTGAAGCACAGGAGTGTTTCGAAAGGTTTAAGGAGTTGATGACTACGTGCCCAATTTTGGCACTACCTAATTTTTCGAAGCCATTTGAGCTTCAGTGCGATGCTTCAAGTGAGGGCATTGGAGCGGTGCTTATGCAGGACAAGCACCCCATAGTATATGAGAGTCATAAGCTCAGGGGACTAGAGAGACTGTATAGCATATATGATAAGGAGATACTTGCTATCATGCATGCCTTAGCAAAATTTAGGCAATATCTCGTGGGTAGCAAATTTTGCATCAAAACGGACCACAACAGTTTGAGACATTTCTTGGGGTAGTGAGACCTCAATGATCGTCAGCAGAAGTGGGTGAGTAAAATATAGGCATATGACTTTGACATCTCTTTCATCAAGGGCACCCAGAATGTTGTGGCCGATGCTCTTTCACGCAGGCCATATTTGAGTACCATGGTCCACATTTCCGAGGATTGGCGACATATGATTGTGGCAGAGTATGCCAAAGATACATGGGCATCTAGCATTGTTGAGGGATCAACGATTGACACCAGATATACTCTTGTGAATGACTTGATCATTTACAAGAATAGGGTTTATTTGATCCTAGGATCATCGATGAAGAACATTATCATGCGAACTTTTCATGATATACCCACTGTAGGACATCCTGGATATTTTAAGACTTACAGACAAATTAGGGAGAGATTCACATGGAAAGGCCTCAAAGCAAATGTTCTTCAGTATGTGTGTGAGTGCCCTATTTGTCAGTAGAACAAGAAAGAGAACACGTACCCAACAAGATTGTTACGGCCACTTCCAATTCCTGACAGGAAGTGGGAGTGTTTGTCGATGGATTTCATTATAGGCTTGCCTAAAGCCCAAGGACGAGATTGCATATATGTAGTTTTGGATTGGTTAATGAAGTATGCCCACTTCTTTTCGATTACCACCACACACACAGCTACATAGGTAGCAGAGGTTTTCTTTTGAGAGGTATTTCGACTACATGGATTGCCTCGAAGCATAGTGAGCGACAGGGATAGTCGGTTCCTGAGTCACTTCTGGTAGGAGGTGTTTTGACTCTATGGGACCGAGCTTACACCTAGCACCAGCTACCACCCACAGACTGATGGACAGATGGAAATAGTGAATAAATGGGTGGAGGGCTACCTCAAGAACTACATTGCAGGGTAGCAAAAAGCTTGGGTCAAGTGGATTCATTTATGCGAGTATTGCTATAACATGACTTTCCACATGACCATTCAGATGTCTCCTTTTATGGCATTGTACGGGTATGAGGCACCGAGTTTTCTAGATTTGCTACTGAGCGACAATAGAGTGCCGAGTGCTGGAGACTTATTGCAGGAGAGTCAGGATACTATGAGGACTCTCAAGGAGAATATGGCTAAGGCACAGAATTAGCAAAAGCAGTATGTAGATCAGCAAAGGACTGAGAGATCTTTTGAGGTGGGTGACATGGTCTATTTTATGCTGTAGCCTTACCGTCAGTCTACTCTTAAGAAGAGTGGGGCAGAGAAGATTAAGCCACGTTACTACGGTCCTTTTAGGATCTTGAGACGTGTTGGAGAGATGGCTTATGAGCTAGAGCTTTTGATAGAGAGTAAGGTACATAATGTCTTTCATGAATCACGCCTCAAAAAGGCATTAGGACACCATGTGATACCTTCTACAGTTTTACCTCCCTTAGATGATGAGGGAAAGTTGATTTTAGTACCTGAGTCCATCTTGGAATCTAGAGAGAGATAGTTGCGTAAGAGGACTATCAGGGAATATTTTGTAAAGTGGAAAGATTTTCCAGTTGAGGATGCGACATGGGAAAGCGAGGATATTCTATAGCATCCAGAGTTGAGATTGCTTGAGGGCAAGCAATTTCAGGAGGGGCAGACTGTCATGTCCCCTTCTAGTTGACATCTTTTCGAGTGGATGATTAGCCTATTATGTGACCCTTGTAGGCTGATGGGATGGATAGATGGTCTTGATGGAGATGGGTTGGATTTCGTTCGGGCTCTTTCGGACATGAATTAAGGGAGATATTAATATTTGATTGATTTAATCAAATATTAATTATTTAGTCTAATTTTAATTAATTATTAATTAATAATTAATAATTAATTATTAATTATTAATTATTGGGTCTAATTTTAGGATCCTAATTCTAATTTAAGAATTGGTCTAATTTTAAGACCCTAGTTCTAATTTAAGGAAGCCCTAAGTCTAATTTAAGGGAATCTAATTTTAGCAAGCACACCTTTGGAAGGGTATAAGAATCTCTCATGGGAGAGAGTTTGTATTCATGATTATTATTGATATTGATTCTTGTTAAGAAATTATTCTGTGAAGACTGAGCCAAGGGTTCCAGGATTCCATTTGCATTAAAGAATGTCAACTCTTCATTGTGTGCAATTCAGAGGTTGTGAGAGATCAGTCGATCTATTGCCAAATTGAGAGATAAATTCATACAAAAGTTATCACAGGTGTTTACAAGTTTGAGAGATAACTTCACATAGAATCTATCACAAGGGTTTACAAGTATTTCATTATTTTGGGTTTTGATTCAAGAATTATCTAGATATAGATCTTTTGTGTTAGCCCATAATTTTATAGATCAAGATCAAGCATACAAGTTGTGCTATATCAGTGGCTGTATGAAGTTCGTACAGATCCGTGAAAATCTATACGCATCAACAAAAGGTTTAGGCACCGACATCGGTGAACAGAGACCTATAGAGACCGACATTGGTCGACATATCACCGACGTCGGAAAGTTAACGACTACAGGTCGATCGACGACGATAGTATAACCGACGTCAGTGATTGTGTTTTTTACACAGCAAGCCGAGATGTACCAGATCCAAATTTCTTTCCCAGTTTGTGGAATATTTAGGCTATTAAGGCCATACTTTCAATATTCTTTGTATACTTGACAGAGGACCTCTATTGTAAGCTTATGAGCAAATAAATAAGAGATTATACTGTGATTTATTTATCTATTTTTGCAAAAATTTAGATAAGCAATTCAGAGCTTTTGTTTTGATATTCGAAGGGATATTATAGTGGTATCAGAGCTTTTCGTGTTTCTATATTCCCTATTGAGTGGGGATATTACAGTGACATTGTAAGATGACATGGGTGTGGATGTTATTGATTGTTCTCCTTTTATTTTGTTGGTGTGCCCTCAAGCATACATCAAAGAGGTAGTGATAGTGATGTAATATTGTTAATTATTATGAAATTGAGTGTTATGTGCCTACAAAAGTGGTTCACCATGTGATTATCCTCATTTGTTATTATGGATAGGACTAGGGTGTCTATTGTATATAAGATGCATAAGATCATGCATAATATAGAGGTGTATGGCACTGTGTTCTCATGGGGTAGGACTATGCTTGGCCACTTATATAGGGATCTTTACTGGTTAACTTAGGAGGAATTCAGTGGTGGTGTGAGTGCAGCTACTTTATTTCATTATTAGGCTTATGAACACATAACGGTTGTGTGGCTAATAGGAATATTGAGGGAGAGGTGGGCACCTCCACAGCCATTTAAAGAGTAGTGTATGAGTATGTTGGCTACCTTGTCTCCTAGGATAGATCACTATAGATGAGTTTTAGATAGATTGGTGGCTTGGGATATCATATAGAGGCCCTATAGAGGATTCCGTAGGTAGCTTGAGGATGGAGTGTAGTTGCGGTATATGAGGTTCAGTTGTTGGTTACATCACTAATGGGTTAGAGTGTATGAGCACTTTCAATATTAGTGCATGACTAGATCATTTGGGGTACCATAAGATGTGCCCTTGGTAGCATGAGTGTGGTTGAGGAGTGCACAGGCACCAGTGAGGGTAGGAGCTTGTGAGAGGCCTACTGAAGCTGAGTTAGTACCATTACCTTAGATGTGTAAGATGTGGCTATATATATTCCTAATGTATATTATTTTGGATGCATAGAAGATTATAACACATGGTGGATGAGGCATCAATGGGCTCTATTATATCCTATTGATGGAGGGGATGCCCCTGAGTATGAGGATCCTACTTCAATCCAGATGATGGGAGGTAAGTATTGATTATATTTGAATTGAGTATAAGTTTGTGCTTATTTTATCTTGACTTGAAAATGTATGTCTAACATAGTGTTGTACTTATGCATGTAGGTGGAGTGGAAGGTACTCAAGATGAAGTACTTGATAGGGGAGGAGGTGGAGATGATTGGTTTTGGGAGACTATCATTGAGTCGACACTCTAAGAGCTTACATGGCATGTTCCTAATGGTGTAGTGGATTAGGGTGTTATACAGTGTGTGATAGTTATAACCAGTATTTATGCTCATTTTTTTGATATATATGTCATATCTATAGCTACATATGTTAGGGTAATAGGAGAGAGAGATGAGCTGAGGGTTGAGATAGATAGGCATAGGATACCTCCACCTAATTATGGATCTATTAGCATAAGGATCATGGAAAAGTACATGGAGCTTCAGAGGTGATATGCGGACTTGTGCAAGGAGTGTGAGTGGTTACTGGAGTGAGATAGTCATCACAAGAGGCATTTGGGGGCTCAAGGAGGTGTAGGGCCATCAAGTGATAGAGTGGATTAGAGGAGAGATTGAGATTGAGACTGAGAGCATAACACCCATTCATGATTGATTATATCTTGATATGATGTATATATTTTGAAAACTTCATTATATATATATATATATGGATATTGATTTGATTATGATTCAATCATATTGTGTTATGGATTATGGAATAGATTGGTATTGCAATTTGATGATTTAAAAATTGTTGATTTGGTAGATGTTGAAGGTTTTATATGTTTGGTAAAATGGTACTTGGGATATGTGATTTTATTATTTGTTTTATAAGTTCAAGTGTGATGTTAGAATTTATTTTTAATCATATGTAATTAAACATTTGTTGGTTTTTGTAATCGGTAAATTGTTTGGATAAATTGAGTTGGTTTAATGTTGGTAAAAATAAGATTTGGTAAGATATGAATTTTGATAAGTTGGTTTTGGCTATGGATAGTTATTAGTAATTATGAATGTTAGTTTTTAGTATATGGGGATGTAAGATAGCATGTTGTGTGTATTACTTCCCTGAGAGTGGCTCAAAAATATAAAGGCTAGCTAGACCTTTGGATCCATCACTGCCCTGCTAAGTAAAGCTATGAACTGAGGTTGGTATGAATGTGCATCATATCAATTTATGTTGTATGACTCTATAAAATTTGATGGCCAACTGAACAAGTGCCCATACTTCTAATGCTATATAGGAATATGCTCTATATTTGATACTGTCTATTATGTACTAACTGTAGTTGGACATGGAGATTCTGCAAAATGTAACTTTATTAGATGTACAATAGGAACTATGTGTTGTGATGAAGGCTCATTTATCCATAATTATATACCCTATGGCCTCTATTGTGATGTGTATGACTAAGCAATAGATCAAGATGGAACTAAAACCTATTATTGGGTCTCATTTAATCTTAATCGTAATGGATTGCTACATGAGATATGACTCAAAAAATTTGGCCATAGTGAATATTTCTAGTTAGTAGTACTCTGTGATGTGGATTCATTTAATCTTAATCGTATCAGATTGCTATGTGAGATAAGACCTAGAAAATCTGGTCATAGTGAATATTTTTATGAGTATTATACTACTATGGTGCTTGTGACTCTGCTAGATATGTATATGGCACTGCACTATGTACTCCTCGGACTACAGTGTTATATGTAGGATGATTTCATTGTATTGGTTTCTAAACCTTTTGAATGGGTGGAATAGGAGATCTCCTGTGAGGCTCTGTCTTAGAACCTGCATTTCTCTCATGATGATTGACCGATGATTCTTGTAAAGGAATATCTTGGGGTGACTCAATCATGGATGAATGAGGTTTATGGTTCCATGATGGAGGAGATCTTGGTTCCCCTTGTATGAATGTTATGATGAAATTATCAACACATCTAGTAATGCAATCTCTGAGTCCATAACAATCATTATCTCTATGTCCATGGATGCGATGATAGTTACAAAAGGGTCATTGTGGTTGTCTATGTAAGAGATGTGGATATCATCAATGAGTAGAAGGTAATGTGATTAACCTCCTATCTAATGGTGTTGATAATATGACACATGGGCTATCCCACTCTGAATCAAACTATAGTGGTGCCTTGATGTTGTTATTTGTAGTGCATATTATAGGTTGTGCTTTGGAAACTAGTTCTTGGTTCTTAACTGATTGCTTTTTTGGTTGTCATCTCCTATCTTTTTTAGGACATGGTGGATGCTAGATGTTAGGAGCTATATATATTATTTTTAAATCTAGAGTAATCTGATCAAATGAATCTGCCTCAATCAATCACAATTATTTTTCCAAAGCTAGAAATATATAAGTTCTTGAAAGAGGACTCTATCTAATATAGTAGATGCTCGAGGAGAGGTTGGTGAAGCCCCTTGATAAATATATGTTGAATCTCTAAATTTTTTGGTTTGTATATCAATATTAACATGTGATTCTTGAATGATAAGATATAATCACTAACTGTCTTTGAAGTATTCTGATCTAAAGTTACAAGTTTCTCATATGTAACATGAGAGCCCATGTTTGCTATGTAATGTCTAAGAAATGCCTCCTCTAAGTCATCATATGTGTGCAAGGAGCCAATAGGGATTAGATGAAAGAACCAATTATGTGCTTCCCCCACTAATTTCTACTAGAATAATTTTAGTAGAATCAAAGGACTCACATGAGATGGCAAAGCCTTTCGAAAGGCTTGAATGTGTACAAACGGATCTCCAGTTCCATCAAAGTGAGGCAATGATGGTATCTATAAATGCTTAGTAAATAATTTTTTTATAAATATCTTCAGAAGAGGGCTACCATATAAATCATTGGCATCCATCCAAGACTTATAGGCCTTGTTTTCCAAGGAGATATACTTGGTGTTATAATTCACCAATTGCATGCATTAAATATATCATCTCTTGGGATGGTATATTAGCATCTTGAAGTGGTTCATTTAATCACTAAATTTGATTGTTAATTTTAGCCATAGGAATGATAAATTTAGCAATTATATCATAAATATGGGGTGTGCTCACTTGAACCTTGGGAATAATGGTAACTTGGACCTTACTAGAGGGATGTGGGCTACCATTCTCGTTAGGTGAAGAGTGAGAACTGGGTTCTACTATAGTGAGGAGTGACTTGAGAGATTCATTGGTATCTTTATGTTTTAGTGTATCACATTCTAATTAAGTAGAAGATGTAATATTAGCATTAGCATGTGCATTATTTGAAATAGAATCATTCATAGAAGTAGGAACAACATTTGGTAGTGCATTATGTTTGAGAGGAAGAGTGAGAAGAGTTAGAAACATGAGATGCATATTGTTCTTCACTATGTGCATAATAATCATAATTATTCCATGCATTATCATCATTGGAATATTGTTCATAATCACTCTCATTTTCATATTCGTTTATATGTTCACTATCATATTCATTATCACTTTCAATGTAACTAGGGAGAGGTGTAAGAGAAGAATTTAATTATTTTCTAATATGCAATACAATATCATTTGAAATTGGAATATCATGTGCAGCTATGTTATCCATGGATGGAGAACATGCATTATTTTCATGAGAAGTAAGAGAAAGAGAGTTATCATTTAGACATTCGTTTGACAAAGTACAGTTAAGAACATGAGATGTATCATTTGAACTATGAATTGGCAATTTGATTCTATTGCGTTTATATTATTATAGTTTGAACATAGAAGTAGTGAGAGAGAGAGAGAGAGAGAGAGAGAGAGAGAGAGAGAGATTAGGTTCACATGGAAGTGAATTATCACTAAATAGAGGTTCCCTTGGAAGTACATGACTATTTTTTCCATTTGGTGAATTGTGCATAGGAGAATGAGGTGAAAAGTATCTTTCCCATTTATCAAAATTATTTTTCTTTAGAAGAGGGAATAAAAGAGAGAGGTTTGAGAGAAGATGATGCATGTAATTGTACTTCACTATCACTATCATGCATATCATCATATTCCTCATTACAAAAATAGTAATTATCTTCATTTTAAATAAAATCATTTTCCACATTTTTAGCTAATGTGCAATTTTGAAAATTTGTCCATTCATTGCCATAATTATGAGAAAAAATTAGAAATTGATGTATGGTTGAGAGGGAAGAAGTGCCTTAGTGGCCATTTTATTTATTTCACCAAAGAGAATATGTAAAAGTACTATTAATCAAATGAATACAAAAATAACTACTAACATAGAGGTTTTGAACTTATGTTTGACAAAGTAAATAATTTTCAAATATTTTAAACTATTTTTCTAAAAATTGAAAGGGAGGAAAACTTGGGGTTTGAGGACCTACTTTGGAAATCTAGGGTTTTGAGCTAGGGTATTAGAAATTTTGAAAATTATGTCAATAATTTAAATTCTAAAAATAGTTTTGAATAGGGTAAATACACAAAAATTTATACAAAAATTAGAGATTTGAAATTAAATTTTTTGCACAAGAAAACTACTAATATTGAAATTTTGAAATTATTTGTGACAAAGTAAACAGTTTGCAAAAATTCCAAAATATTTTTCTAAAATTTGCAAGGAAGGCTTGGGTTTTGAGGACTTAGTTTAAAAATATAGGGTTTTGATTTAGGGTTTTTAGAATTTTTGAAAATTATGCCAATAAGCTAAATTCTAAAAATAGTTTTGAATAGAATAAATGCACAAAAAAATATACAAAAATCAAATATTTAAAATTAAATTTTTACATAAAATATGGAGGAAAAACCCTAAGTGTACCTAAGGTTTTATATTTATTTGAAGTACGTCAGGTTCACCAAATGTTTTATTATTTTTGGGAAACTAGTATTTAGTTCCTAGACAATAAAGGCTCTGGAGTAAGGGAAAAAATCTAGTTTAATATGGGAAAAATATAGATTTCTATCTAATAATTTACATGTGGAAGAGAAATGAACTTATCTAAAAATGGACTAAAATGAATTATTCAAGAGATGGAAATTGAGGTGTAGGACTAGGACATTGTCATGAATCTGGATCTAGTTTTCATTTTATGATTGGAAAGGAGCACCAAAAGTGGGTAGGAGTAATAGGTGCTATAGTCCACCTCTGTCTCTATTGTCTAAGAGATTTGAGCTTTTTGGGTTTTGTCTTCTACCTCAATATGAGCTTGTATACAAAATTTTAGAGGTTGGAAGTTAATAGAGCTTGTTATAGGTCCATTTTAATCTCCAAACCCTATATCTACCTACACACATGCAAACAACAAATGCATCAAAAGTAAAAAGGGGAAAATTTGGGTTAAGGGAAGAATGATCACATGATCTAGATCCCCTATCTTTATGATTGTTGCCTACATTAACCCTCAAAGTAGGGTCTTAGATCAAATGTAGTTCTCCTTTAGGGAACATGCATAATCAACACGCATGATAGATGCAACAATGACTGTCATCTAGGCCCTTACTTTATCAAGCATGCAAGTCTATGTGTGATGTATAATGCTGAGCTATACTATTGACTACTTTTTATTATATAATGTGCCAAAGTAGTAGGTGATAGATATAAAATGCCTTGTGTAGTCCTTTACATAGGAGACTCTTTATTTTGAATTTGGGAGCTTTATTTATATTTGATCAACATATGGAAAACTTAAGGATGAAGCTAAGAAAGGGTATAGGACCTATTAAGTGAAGGAAACTGACTGTTGGAGTTAAAAATGACCCTAGATAAGAGCACTAGAAATGGACACTAGTGGCATCAATGATTTAGTCCAACCCCAACACTCCTATCATATAGTCATAAGACCTGGGGGGATGGAAAGAGGATAGAAAACCTGACTTGATTGAGGTGGAATGACTATTTTAAAGGCTCAAGATGATTGAGAATAGGAAAAAAGGTGATTCAAATATAGAACAAGACCCAAACGAATAGAATAAAATAAATGGCTAAATGTGAACAAAGTTCATATTCTCCAGTCAAAGTCTCTTGTGAAAGGACTGTGAAAAATACATGATATGTGTGTTTTCTTGACCAATTTAGGGTGTATACACTTTCACAGTGATTACCTTTTTGCCTAAATTACCATCAATAACTTGGGCATTTATTTGGCCTGATTCCATTTAAACCAATACCCCATTTCATCCCTAGTACCCCTACAACTTGCCTAGGGTTAATTTTGGTATCTAGATTTTGGATAAAAATTTAGTTGCTAACCTGTGTTGCACTCATTGTGGCCGCTTTGCATCCTCCCCATCTTAGTTGTCATCTCCTCAACATCCTCACTCTCTAGATATCTCACTCAGTCTATCAATGCTCTTTATTATTCTTAAAATAGTAAATAATGATAATGAATTCTTTTTCACTCTATTTATATTCACTATTTTAAAAATTATTTACCTTTCAAATATTTACCACCAAATTTCTTATTTTGCTCATATCTTTGTCTATACTAACTCTTTTTTCAAACATAAAATGTTCTAGAATTATGACATCATAGAGAATATTTTCCACTATTATATGCCTATAATAAAAAAATTGGTTTTTCATTCTTTTTTGCTAATCTCTACAGGTTCGCATAATGTTTCTCACATTGGACCCCTTCACATTTCTCACATTTCCTTCTTTATCTACAACAATAAGGTAGGTAAAGGTATGTATTTTTCAATTTTGTCCTTTTATTTATCTTATTTTCTCCTTAATTCACTTTATTTAGCTTCAATGTTATGTGTTTCTATGTTATTTTCTCTAAGTACCATCCCATGTTGCACTCACATGACACGTGATGATCTTCGAGTGGGGAATATGTATACACATATTATTTTCAAACTTTATCAATTATTGATGCTCTTTATCTTTCAATAACTCATTGATAATTAATCTATTTGAGTGCATGACTTAAGGGGTGCATTAGGAAAGGGGTGGGCAGACCATTGGTGCTTCATAATATTGTTTTCCCTTTTTCCACTTGCTATCTACATACTTGTCTTCTAAGAACCATTCCCCTAAGCTTTGCATCCTATTTTGCACACTCCTCTAGTCATTTTTCATCTTGATTAGCCATTTCCCTAACCTAAACCCCTTTTTTTTTTATAGTTTACATGAGTATGTTGGCCACATCGACCCTATATTGTTATTTACAATAGCTTACTAAGAACTAAGTCGGCCATGGCCAACATAGTTCATTATCTAGTATATTTTTTGTCAATTTCAATACTAAGTCAATCGAGTCGACCTTATTAGCGAAATTTTTTGCAAGGATTTAGGGTTAGATCCACCTATATAAACACAATCATTTTTCCATTTCTATGAGAAAATAAGAAGTAATATATATGGTGCATTTATTTATCCATCCTTCTACTTGAGAATCAAGCTTAAGGTTTTATACTTTATTTGGAGATATGGATCTTGTCTTATGGAGAAGTCTTTTGGATACATTGATAGGTTGTGTAGCATAGAGATGATTTATCCTTGTCATCCTTGCATACCATAACAACCTCTTATGCAGCACCTTGGCCAAGGGAGAGATTGAGGCTCAACATATTCATCTTCAAATGTAAGTATTCTCAAAAAAATTCCTCTATTGTAAGAGTAAATAGATATGCATTTGTACTCCTCCTCCATGCATTAGGATTTATATATATTGATGTTAGTATATTTCTCCTATGCATGTTTATTTTTTATGTTTATAACCCCCACTTTGTGCCACAAGCTTTAGTGAGAACTAGATTGGACTTTTACTTTACTTGTTATTAGTTTAGTGAATATAAAAACATAGGACATAGTTAGGGTTATTACATAGTTTTACTTGACTAAAGGCTTTGGAACCCTCCCTAGTAATATTATTGTGATAAGATATCCCTTGGCTAGGTCGAGCAGATCCATATTAGTTGTGGCCTTGATTATCTAATGTATCCCTAATCAGAAGTGTAAATAAGATTTATCTTCTCTAAGCTAAGATTGATTTGCAGATCTATCACATTTCCCATTGCATATAGTTCCCACCTCCATACCAAAAGCATCGATGTGTACATGAAATGGTGTCATCCAGTCTAGGAAGTGAAAGATGGGTGCAGTTACTAGTTTCTCCTTCAATGCCTTAAATTCCTTTTAATGTCTTTCAGTCTAGAGAAAGAGGCCATTCTATTTGATCAATTCTTCTAATAGAGTTTTGACATTAGCATAATTGTGACTAAACTTATAATAATAGCCTATGTAACCAAGGAAGGTACAGACCTTGCACTAAATAGTTAGAGTTGAGAGTTGAACAATAACCATAATCTTTGTTGGATCTACAAGTAGTTCATCTTAGTAAATGATGTGCCCTAATAGGATCCCAAAAGGTGTGGTAAACATACACTTATTCAGGTTCAAGGAAATCTAAAGTTACTAATAGTACTTGAGTAAGAGGCATAAATTGGCACAATGGTCATGTACCAATCCGTATACAGTCCAATCATCCATATACACTTGAAGGATCTTCTAAATGAAATCTATAAAGGCTTCTACCAAAATGTGAGAGAAGATTGATAGTGTGTTTTTTAAGGAAAATGGCATAAAATTGTATACAAAGGATCCCCATTCAATGGTAAAAGTGGGTTTTTCATTATATTCCTTAGTATTTTATACCTGATGATAGCCTAAAAAACCATCAGTGAAGGTATAGATTTCACATCTAGAAACAGCTTCCAAAATTTCCTCTTTGAATGTTGTTGGGAATGGGTCCATGACATACACAACATTAAGTTGTATATAACCCATGCAAATGTGGATTCATCCATCCTTCATGATGCTAATTACCATTGGGATAACCCACTCATATTCATCGATGGGAGTGATAACTCTAGCACACAACATTCCATTAATTTTCTATTTAACACATGCATGTAAATTAGGATTCATTTGATATGGTCACTTCCTGACTGGTTGAGTACCCTCAACAAATTTGATATGCATTTTTCCCAATGTTGGATGTAGTCATCTCATCTCTATGTAGTTGTGTGGGAAAATGTCCTCATACTCCTGTAAAAGTTCAAATATTTTGGCTATTTATACTTCAAAGCAGTAATTTCCCACAATGGCCATCTTAGGTGCATCCTTTATGCTAATATTATACTAAACCATTTGAAATGGCACAAAAAATGGTTTCTACTCAGATTGCATATTATCTTCAAAATCACACACCTCATATTTTGTAGACAAGTTTAAGTGGTCAAATGTCAACTCTAGTCGATTAGCGTTAATACCTTCATCAACTTGACATACAACCTTTTACTTACACTTTCATATATGTTCCCTATGGTCATATTCTAAGTGGGGGGTCGATTTCTAACTAAGCCCTTATAGGAGTATCAAGTTCTTGGAATATGGCCAAATGATACTCATTTGTAGCATGTATGGTATATATTTTATCTTCAACTAGTGCATGATCACCTACTACTACTTGATGGATTACTTGAATGGATAAATTAAAATTTGATTATGGTGAATAAAATGCAAATGTGGTGAGCAGACCATATTTGATACACTTCCATATATCCTTATCTTTATGCATTTATTGATGAATATACCACATTCTATCCTAAGCACAGAGAGTGTCATAAAATGTATAAACCCATAAGGATTTGAGTAAAAATGTCTTGTTTATAATACAAATATTCTCATAGATGGTCGTATAGTCATCTAGGGAATCAACACCATTATAATTGAGTGTGGTGTGAACATGGTTTTCATGGTGAAAATGATGATGTATCATGGTATGTACATGTCCCCATGTCAATAACTTGTATTGATGAGTAGCCCACCAATGAGCAGTTGTTCCTTGAAATACTGTAGGGAGTACACACATACATTCATTTTAAAAAACATAGTAATCCTCTAATTACTATAAGTACTCCCAAATCTTGATCTATTACATCCCAATTTATTACTAAGCAAATTTACTTGATTCTCCATAGATTTTTATGGTTGGTAATTTGATTTGATTATTATCTAACTAAGTTGTATGTTATATGTTATTATGGAACAATTGTATGTGCTTTGATTACATGATTGCATTGTTGAGTTTAGATGTATGGTATATTATTACATTATCATCATGTTTATTTGTTATTACAATAATATTTTATGATATATGTCATGATGTTATGGACTAACTACCTTCTTATCATGAGTTTGATGCAAGAGAGATTCATCCATCAAAGCATGATGAAGGGAGAGCTTCATCAGAGAGGGTGATGCAGATGGAGGTGTTGAGGGATGATAGATGAACATATATAACCTATGCACACACCAAATTAAATAGTACACATTAAATGCATAGTTTGAATTGTTAGTGTTAGTACATTTTTGATACTATCTACATTTAGATAATCATTTATGCATGTTAGTTGTGTGTTAGTTCAGTTTAATGCTTATAAGGAATTAATCTTGTGTGACTGTGTTGTGGATATTATACATAGATTGGATGTATAATGTTGTAGTATGGCTATATCATGTTATTGTATTCACGATTATTAATATTTTTTGAGAACATAATTTTATTGAATAATACCTAGTACTATTGTATATAGACTAACCCTCATGTCTTGGAAATGTTAGCTAGTTATTTTTATGATATTCAAGAATATCATTATATGGCTTAAATTCCTTAATATATATATATACATATATATATATATATATATATATACATATATATATATATATATATATATATATATATATATATATATATATATATAACTTGGTAATGATTCAAAAAAAAATTATTGTTATAATACTATTAGTATTGATATAATAATTGTCCAAAACACCAATTATTGTTAAAAGGAATAACATTGACTTTATATTAATCATATTATCATTAAGTCATGATGATTGAACAAAACTATATTGTAATGAATTTTTATAATTAAGAAGTAAAACAATTATATTATAATATAATTACTAATTATGTTATATTTAGCAAATGTATTGTAATGAATTATAATTAGGAAATAAAATGAATAAAGCAATATATATATATATATATATGAAAAGCAAAAAAACACAAAAAGAATGGTAAGCTTTCAAAAAAAAGAGGAAAGTCATTCAATAAAAAGGAATGAAAGAAAATAAGATGGATCATAGAAGGATAAGGGGTGAAGAGGAGAGAAGGGAGAAAAAGTGGAGAAGGGAAAGGCGGTGCGAAGAAAAGGGAGATCAAACTGTATGAAAGATTCTTAGATCATGCCATTCCAATCTAGAAGCTTTTACTAGATAGCTGGCACCTTTTGAATTATAAATACATATGTTCTAATCAGAATTGTGAATATATATGTTTAAATGGTAAACATTGTCTTACAAATCCTATATAATTTAGTTTAATGTTTGATATACATAACGAGTGAACTGTGTGTATATTATCAATAACCGTGAGTGTAAAATATGAATTGGCTTATTTTTTTTGTAAATTCATGAGAATATACATATAGGAGTGAACTGTGTATATGTTGACATTCAAAATTATGAAGAAATATATGTGTAAGCTATGTGAAAGCTAAGTCTATGTTTTGGCTATGTTTGGTATGAGGTATATTTTTGAACTCTTTATGGATACTAAGTAATGTATTTAAAGCACATTAGTTTTATATAAAATGAGTTGACGGAGTAGACCCTGTTGTCCCTGAAAAATGCCACTCATTTTTGGGACAACCTACAGACCAAAATTTCTCTCTTCCCTTCTCAAAATTTGTTCTGAGATTTCAAATTCCTCATTTTTAAGTTTTTTCCATAAAGGGGATTCACAGGTTCAACAGGTTAAAAAAGCTTTTACAAGCAAGTTCAGTCAAAAGAACAAGCTTCTAACACTTAGTCATTTCCAGGATTGGTTCAACGCCTTGGTTCAATCAAAGGAGTTCAATCGGTGAATGATAAAGGATGAAGGCTTGAACCATTGAACCTTTGAACCAACTTCGGTGCAAAGGTTCAATGGGTTCAACGACCAAGTTGGTTCAATCGAAAGTTTCAAGGCGCTGCCCCAAAGTGAAAAAGGCAAGTGCCATTGCGGAGAGCAGGCAGCATTGGTTCGAAGGTCAAAGAAAAGACAAAATTCCTTTGGATTTGTTAAAAGGCCCAAAGGGAACAATTCTTTCAAACTTTTTGTTTGATGGAAATGGCTAAGTCCAAGAGGACGAAAGAATTCTCTCGGGAAGATTTTCTCAAAAAAATGTTAAGGCAAAGTTCCTTCAGACTTTTTGTCTAAAGGAATTCACCCAGAGAAAAGTCCAAAGAAACAGTGAAGAACAAACGGCTAAGTCATAAAAACTTTCCTTCGGACTTTTTGCCTGAACAAAGACACAGAAAGGAACTTCCACAGACTTAGATAGAAAGTAGCTTCAACGAATGAACCATTGAACTGATTGAACCAAAAGGTTCAACCGGTTCAAGGTTCAAAGGTTGAACCAGAGCTTAGAAAGATAAAGGAAGCAATGTTGGAGCGAAATGTGGAATAAACCAATGAACTAATTAAACTTTGAACTGAAAGAGTTCAAAGTTCAATGGTTCAACTTGGTTTAAAATTTCAAAGGCAGCCTCAGTCAAAGAAAAAGTGGCACATAAGTGGTTCAACAGGTTCAAGGTTCAACATAGTTCAAGCAGCTGGCAACCATTGACGGCCCTTCAGACGTCAAATTTAAAGTAAGGGAAAATCTATGGAAACTCAAATAGGGTGTGAAACTTAAACGAAGAACCAAGTGATTAAATGGAAAGTGAGCCCGAAGATTTAAATTGCTACAGGGAAGAGAAGATCGATGCAAAGGACCAAAAATGTCTTCGAAAGAGTTATTTCCAGTAGGTGGAACAGTGGATCGAGTAGACTTTTGAGTGCACCAAACCAAGGACGTAGCCTGTTTTCTTCCATGAAGTAAAGACAAATATGCAAAGGACCAGATGGTCCATATTAAGGAGGAGACATATCAGATGAAAGAATGTGCCATAGTTATGGCAGTGCACTATTCTCAGCATGGTCTCCCCAGACAAAATTGGAGATGTATTAAAGACGCTGACTACAGCATGGGCCATCCCATGGAAAAGGGCACCAATCCTTGTGTAGTGGCTATAAGATTGTAATATCTCTCATTTGTAGAGGGGACTTTTCATTTTTACAAGAGTGAAACTCTGCCCATTTTGAAAGAAGAAGACTGAGACTTTGAGCTCAGGTTGTAATTTCATTTCCATTGTTATCTGAATGAGAAAGTAGGTTTTTCATAGACTTTGTGTTGTTCTAACTTGTGTCATCTAAAGGTGTCCTTATTCATTTAATTTGGTACGTAGAATTAGTGAATGTAATAGGGAAGTGTCCTGAAACCAACTGTGGGAAGACTTTGTGCTTTCACAATTGATTTCAATCTATGTTTTTCTTTCCTTTTTGTGTTGAGGATTCTGGGGTGACTTTGTGCCCCCATTATCCTTTGTGATATACTCTTTGAGTAATTGAGGTGGACACTTTACACTTTGTTTCATCATGTTGTTACTACACCCTTTTGATCACTGGTTATTTCACTATCTGAAAGAAACTCTTGCTATTTCTTGTAAGGACACTTCTAAAAGAAGAGAAGTGCCTTCAGCGTTTATAGCCAGGATTTTCTCCTTTGTTTGTGTGCATCATCCTTGAAAGAAGAGATATGGATGGTTTATCCTACCCCCGTGTCTTACTTTTTGCTTATTTATATAGTATATAGCCTCCGCATATTTAATAGGGAACCTCCCCTTGATGAGAGGAGAGATTTTGACCTATTGATGTAGTAAACTTGCACACCAGGATGACCCATCTCCCTATGCTATGGTGATAGGAACTATTTTGGTCACTAGTTAGCTGGCTGACAAAATATTCACCCAACAATTTTTGGTGACTGCGTTGGGGATGAACGTGCAGTCTGAAGCCTCAAGTTTTAGATTGAAGCAGTTCCTTCCCTTATCCATTATACAGACTCTGGCGACTCCATTTTGTGTCTTACCCATTACCATTATAGCCTTACCATCTCCCTCCATCTCTATTATTTTATTTGGTCTGTAAAACCAGAGCTGTTGGGAAAGAGTGCGCAGTTTGAAGCCTCAGCCTCAAGCTGAAGCTGAGCCAGTCCTTTTCCATTTTTGTTCTGTAATCTGGCCTTTTTGCCCAGATTTGTTATCCCTATTTTACATAATTAAAACATGTCAGTTCGAGGCCCCTAGGGTAATTATTTTGGTCCCTAAATTTGACTCCACCTCTGCATGAGCTTCCACACAGTTTAAGAAAGAATTTTCTCAAATTCTTTGGTGATGGGAAGGTTCATCTTGATGAACACATTATAGCCTTCAGCATAGCCTATGGTGTTATCGAGGTGGAATTTGAAGACATGGTAGTCAGGGTTTTTGTGGAGACACTAAAAGGTGCTACTGTAGACTGGTTCTACCATTTGCAAGCTGGATCAGTGACTGACTGGGATACACTTAAAGCGAAGTTTGAAGCCAGGTTCACGCCTGCAGAGGATGTGCATGCTTTGCTGGCCCAGCTCACTCAGATGAAGAAGGAACCTCATGAGCCTATGAGGAATTTTATTGCTAGGTTCAACAAGCTGAGGCACAGGATTCCCATGATCACCCAGTCGACACCTCAAAATCTCATGTGTTTCTTCATCAACTCACAGCTACCTGAAGTGAGTTTTCTATTGAGACGGGCTAGACACATAGACCTTGAGGTTACTCAAGACTTGGCTACTGAGCTAGAAGATGACCTTATCTTGGTAGGAAAGATAAGGAGAGATCCTAACAAAGGCAAACCCTCTTCATCTTCTGAATACTCACCCATAACCACCACTGACCCAATGGTGCAAAAGCTGGCAAATGAATTACTAACCTTGAAAAGGCAAATGGCACAAGGTATGTCTTCTAGTCCTCTATATAAAGATATACCAAGGAGGACATTCCCTAATCATCCATATCAAGGCAATGCTACCAAAAGTCAAGGGAAACCAAATCATCTTCCTCCCCCACAGAGGAACCTTACCCTTGAAACACCTCCAACCAACTCAGTAGTTGGATATCTGGAAACAGAACATGTTTCCTATTTCCAACCTGAGTTTGAGAAAGAAAATGGCACTGATCTCTTCAAGGAGGATGTAAAAGAATTAGCTGGAGACTCCCACATTAGTTTCCTAAATTTCCAAGATGAACCCAGAAGTGAAGGTGAAGCAGTCGAAGGATCATACGCAATATTCACTAGGTCTGAGAATCAGTCAGCCCAGCAGGCTGACAAAGAGAAGATAGAGGAGCGACCCCAACCAGCAATTTCAATCACTGAGCAGAGAACCCCTCTTCCTTTCTAGTCAAAGGACTCAGTGATTTCCAAAGAAGTAAGTACATCAAACATCTCTACACCTTCTACTTCAAATTCATAGACCAGTCCTCCCCTTTCCAAAAACTAAAAAGATGAACTCCCATCCTCTCTTCCAAGTCCATCTCAGTCATTTGACATAGTTGATCTTGTCAAGAAATCTGAAATTCAAATGACTGAGTTTGAATCCCTACAAGCCAATCTTGAGCATTTGGACATTGATGGAGAACCAGGTGCGGACCTGTCTGAGGCAAAAATTGTGGTCACCTAAATGTCAGCCCCTGCTACTCAAATTTTGTTTGAGCCTTCATGCAGAGGTTATTACCTCTTGACCATAGAGGATGCTCATGTCTTAGTCGATGAAAGTCCCACAGCCAGCAATCTAGGATTTGATCCAAACAAGGCATTAGAAGAATTAGTAGGGCACAGTATAAATCAAGAAGGTTCTTCCATATCCAATGAAGAGAAATCTGATAGAAGATCAGATTTTGATGATGCTTGGATCTTGAAATCTGATGGCAGCAATTCTTCCACTCATGTTGGGTACAGATCTTTGTTGCTCGGATTGAAGATTGCTCAGGATGAAGAGATTGAACTCCTTCACACCAAAGGAGATGCTAAGCTGATGGTTTGTCAGGGGTCTAATGCTGACAATCAAAATATGTGTTAGACTAAACTAGCAGAACAACAAGCTATGGTGGTGGACCATATTGTTGAACTCCAAAGTTAGCAAAAGGAACTCTTCACCAAGAGAGCAAGGAATTATGGTTTTTAGTTTGAAGACCACCTCCTGCCATGGGGCAAGAAGAAGAAAGAGCCAAGAGGAAGACACAAAAAATTGGTTTCTTGGTGGAGAATTCCATTCGCCCATCACCGTTTGTGGGGACAAAATGGTTTCCTACTGGTTTATCAAGATGGCACACCATTTTCACTTTCTCACAGTGGGCGGCATCCGAAGTGCTTCAAATCTTGAGGCATCAGATAAGATCATCTGTACATATGTATATCTGTATAGTCTTTTGCTCATTTCATTCACTTTTTGGAAGCTTTTTTTTTTGGTAGCTCAACTCCATAGCCCAATGGCACACTTCAAAGCACTGGAGATTTTGGTTTCTACTCCCCTCAGCTGTGTTTCCAACTGAAGGTAGTTCCCCAACTGGAGCCAGCTATTGTCCCCAAAAAATGCCACTCATTTTTGGGACAACCTACAGACCAAAATTTCACTCTTCCCTTCTCAAAATTTGTTCTGAGCTTTCAAATTCCTCATTTTTAAGCTTTTTTCGTAAAGGGGATTCACAGGTTCAACAAGGTAAAAAAGCTTCTACAGGCAAGTTCAGTCAAAAGAACAAGCTTCTAACACTTAGTCATTTCTAGGATTGGTTCAGCGCCTCGGTTCAATCAAAGGAGTTCAATCGGTGAAAGATAAAGGATGAAGGCTTGAACTATTGAACCTTTGAACCAACTTTGGTGCAAAGGTTCAATGGGTTCAACGACCAAGTTGGTTCAATCGAAAGGTTCAAGGGGCTGCCCCAAAGTGAAAAAGGCAAGTGCCCTTACGGAGGGTAGGCATCATTGGTTCGAAGGTCAAAATTTGTTCAAAGGCCCAAAGGGAACAATTCTTTCAAACTTTTTGTCCGATGGAAATGGCTAAGTCCAAAAGGCCAAAAGAATCCTCTCGGGAAGATTTTCTCAAAAAAATGTTAAGGCAAAGTTCCTTCAAACTTTTTGTCTGAAGGAATTCACCCAGAGAAAAGTCCAAAGAAATAGTGAAGAACAAATGGCTAAGTCACAGAAACTTTCCTTCGGACTTTTTGTCTGAAGGAATTCTTTCAGGGTTTTTGCCCGAACAAAGACACAAAAGGAACTTCCACGGACTTAGACAGAAAGGAGCTTCAACGAACGAACCATTGAACCGATTGAACCAAAAGGTTTAACGGGTTCAAGGTTCAAAGGTGCAACCAAAGCTTAGAAAGATAAAGGAAGCAGTGTTGGAGCCAAACGTGGAATAAACCAATGAACCGATTGAACTTTGAACCGAAAGAGTTCAAAGTTTAATGGTTCAACTTGGTTCAAAATTTCAAAGGCGGCCTCAGTCAAAGAAAAAGCAACACACAAGTGGTTCAACGGATTCAAGGTTCAACATAGTTCAAGCAGCTAGCAACCATTGACGGCCCTTCAGACGTCAAATTTAAAGTAAGGGAAAATCTATGGAAACTCAAATAGGGTGTAGAACTTAAAGGAAGAACCAAGAAATTAAATGGAAAGTGAGCTTGAAGATTTAAATTGCTACAGGGAAGAGAAGATCGATGCAAAGGACCAGAAATGTCTTCAAAAGAGTTATTTCCAGTAGGTGGAACAGTGGATCGAGTAGACTTTTGAGTGCACCAAACCAAGGACGTGGCCTATTTTCTTCCATGAAGTAAAGACAAATATGCAAAGGACTAGACGGTCCATATTAAGGAGGAGACATATCAGATGAAAGGATGTGCCATAGTTATGGTAGTGCACTATTCTCAGCATGGTCTCTCCAGACAAAACTAGAGACGCATTGAAGACATTGATTGTAGCATGGGCCGTCCCATGGAAAAGGGCACCAATCCTTGCATAGTGGCTATAATATTGTCATATCTCTCATTTGTAGAGGGGACTTTTCATTTTTACAAGAGCGAAACTCTGCCCATTTTGAAAGAAGAAGACTGAGACTTTGAGTTTAGGTTGTAATTTCATTTCCATTGTTATCTGAATGAGAAAGTAGGTTTTTCATAGACTTTGTGCTGTTCTGACTTGTGTCATCTAAAGGTGTCCTTATTCATTTAATTTGGTACGCAAAATTAGTGAAGGTAATAGGGAAGTGTCCTGAAACCAACTGTGGGAAGACTTTGTGCTTTCACAATTGATTTCAATTTGTGTTTTTATTTCCTTTTTGTGTTGAGGATTTTGGGGTGACTTTGTACCCTCATTATCCTTTGTGATATACTCTTTGAGCAGTTGAGGTGGAGACTTTGCACTCTGTTTCATCCTATTGTTACTACGCCCTTTTGATCACTGGTTATTTCACTATCTGAAAGAAACTCCTATTGTTTCTTGTAAGGACACTTTTGAAATAAGAGAAGTGTCTTCAGCATTTATAGCTAGGATTTTCTCCTTTATCTGTGTGCATCATCTCTGAAAGAAGAGAGATGGATGGTTTATCCTACCCCGTGTCTTACTTTCTGCTTATTTATATAGTATATAGCCTCTGCATATTTAATAGGGAACCTCCCCTTGATGAGAGGAGAGATTTGTCCCCTGTTGATGTAGTAAACCTGCACACTAGGATGACCCATCTCCCTATGTTGTGGTGATAGGAACTATTTTGGTCACCAGTTAGCTGGCCGACAAAATATTCACCCAACAGAACCTATAGCAATATATATATATATATATATATATAATATGCATAGATTGTTGTAGGATCCAAACACATAAAGGAACTATGTGAATGTCTTATGTAGTGAATTGAATTAGATGATGATTTGGTTTATTTTGAGATCCAGTAGTAAATAATAGGAGAAAAATATTGATATAAAAGAGCTATTGACTATAATACTCAATTTATATTAATATCTTGATGATTCATAAATGTAATTGTGAATAAGAGAAGTATGTTGATTGTTGAAATCTTATGAAGTCCTTGAATTATAAATGGCTATTGGTATTTATATATAGTATTTATATATTATTTGAAAACTTATGTGTAGTGCATACTATGAGTATATTAATATGTACAAGTGCATATACATATACAACATATATTAGTACATTGGGAGGTATGCTTATATTTATAGTTTATTGTCTGGTAAAAACTAAGTCATATATTTTTGAAGTATATAACACTATTTATTTATGCTTACAACATCCTAAAAATCTAACAAGTTGTCTAAATGAAAGAATATGTTCTAGTGATATTTATGGAATTATTTATCATGATTGATTGTTTGTAATGGAGTGGTTGCACATATCAACAATGGACTATGATATTAATTTTTCATCATAGAATGCATTATATTTGAATCTATCTATGAAAGTTAGAAAACTTGTAGTCTAAATATATATATTATACCTGGTTGGTATAAACTATACTTGTTATGTTTATTATTTATGTGATAAATAATATAGTGGAGATTCATTCATATGTTTGATGAACTAAATTTATGCATTTTGATTATTCCTATGTTTATCATGTTTTATGCTTGTTGGATGCAGAGGTATATAAAAAAATTGTATATTTTGAAGGAAACAAGAATTACATACACCTTTACCTTTTCTAACACAACCTAGCTCTAGTCTGTAACATTGCTTCAATGATGACTCTCATGACCCCTATTTTGAGAGCTAGTCACTTGTCCTATTTGTGTCTATTTTAAGATTATATATCCTTTCTTGTTCAATCACTCCTGACCCTGATATGGATTCAATTACCTTTACCTCCATTATTATAACCATGCTTAATGAATCTCTCACTTATTTGATATCTTCCACATTGAATCATTCAAACTCTGTCCTCCACATTCTTACTCTCTTTAGCCTTGCTCTACTCTTGTTAGTCTCTCTTTATGTTCTATTTATGTCTATTATTACATTGAATCTATCCTTCATAAATAATTAAAAGACCATATACTCTCTCTATGTAATATCACAGTTCCCTTATAGGTTCATAGGTAGTAAGTCAATCTAGCACAATCAATAGTATCCTTTCTTTGAACAACTTGCTCATTCTTGTCAAGGCTTATAGTTTAAATATCTTAGTACATATTATCAATAGTTCCTTATTAACTAGGTGTACTGATGACCATTACTTATTATTCCAATCCTATCTAACCTTCTCATTAATCCATTCAATCTTGTTGGTATAACTCTTCCATAACTGACTGCTTCTCTCTTTGTCTAAACCTTCTAATAGCCTTTTTTGGGGCAATTTTCAATTATACAATCAAGTACAATGTGTTATTGAAAAACCAAAGACTATTTTAGACACCCTCTATCATTTTATTCCTTATTATTAAATTTATTGGCTTAATTCTGATTAAAATCCACTTTTCTAGTCCTTTTTAGTATAAGCTTATTATGTCTTCCACTACTGTGTCTTACACACAGTCCTTCTAATCCATACATAGTCGAAATGTAACAACTTAAAAACTCTAAAATATATTATAATAAATTATTTTTTATATATTCACCAAATTTCATGATTTTCCATTGGTGGTAACTCTCAAAAACTAAATTCTCACTTGGAACCCTAGAATAGGGTTTTAAAAATTTATGGGGAAGCCGAGAAGATAAATATTGAAACTATGACTACTTAAACCACTTTAAATCACCCTTAATAATTTTTAAGTCTCTATTAAACTTTCATACACCTTTTTCAAACATTTTTTTTCCACCATAATACCTATGTTCTGCCAATATATCTTGATCATTGCCTTAGCTGTGTATGCAAACACAATATGTAGAGCCATAGAGGAAGAAACTTTAGTTTGTAAGATACTAAATGAGTTTTTAGGTGTTGTATCAATTTTTAAAGGTATAATTTTATCTTATTCACCTATTAAATCATTATATACTCTTCCCTACACCTTTGTGACTCACTTTGCACTATTCTTTAGGGGACTATGTGTATATATTTCAAGATTCTATCAGACTGTAATGTCCTTGCTAGCAATGAAGAAAAAAACAAATAATAGAAATACAAATTAACATTAAAAAAACATGTATTAAACTTAACAATACTTATTGAGTCTTTGAAACATATCTTTATTGAATATTTTCTTCATTGATCATCCAAAACTAAGTAATTCTCCATTGTACACATGCAGGAAATAAGAACTATAGTCCACTTTTTTCAACATAAGGCATTCCATTCCTTATGTTCTTGGACCATGGGTATCTTCCATTAAAATTCATCTCATACCTAACTTAACATGCAAAACTTAATTTTTTTTATATCACTTATAACTACTTTAACCAACTTTTGCCTTTCCAATGGTCGCTAACAAGTGGTCTTACACATTTGAACAAACATTTAAGGTTGATTTATGTACAAGTATGTATTAAGGTCCATGTTCGAAAAATGGTGTCTTCAAATGATTCACCTCACTAATTAAAACTTTAAATACTAACTTAATTACTCATATAACACCCAAACTAGACCAAAACTTTTCAAAATTCCAAATTAGGAAATTTGGCGGGAAAATGCCAATTTGAAAAGCTAGTCTACTTAAGCACTCTTAGACACTTAGAAAACATTCCAAAGTGTGATTTAATACTCTTAACACCCTTAATACACTATAAAAATTATTATTTACCATAAAACACTTGATCAATCCAAATTTTGAACAAACAATCATGGTAATTTATCCTTTAGAGGATGCTATTGCATCATACTATCGAGGAACAAAAGAAACTTTCCTCTAAAAGTTATAACTGGTCTAGATTTCATGTTCTTTACAGTATCCCTATTTTAAAATTCATGTCTTTCTAGATCCAAAGGCCTATTTGAATCACGTATACCTTCTTATTCTTTGAGCAATGCCACCTTGCCTTCTCCTTTGATGTTAGCTTCCTACATATTGATCTCCAACCTGATCATCTTCAGCATCTTGTTGCTCTATTGAAACCAACCTATAGATAGAACACATGAGTTAATTATAACCAAATCATTCTTGTCTTCTAAGAAGTCACTCTCTTTCATTTGCATGCTTATCCTTGCTATGCTTGGATCTATTACATGCTGGTCTACTATTGCCAGTTCCATCTACTCTCCTACAATACTCTCAACCTCTTCAACCTCATCATTGCTCTCTTTCTGATGTCCATTCTTTGTATAAACAATTTATTTAATTCCCATAACCAACTCTCTCAACATGCTAACTTTATTAGTAAAGTCTTCTAGATACTCTACGCTCTTGATTAATGACAACTGATGGGACAAGTTTACAAAAGTCCTTTCCACATGTCCATATGAAAACAACTAATCATTTTAGGTTGACTGTAACCTCTCTTTATTGATTTTAATTAACTCCTCATAAATCTTGACAACTTTTGCACCTTATTCTCTTATTGATTTGGAAACTCGTTCTACATTGTCTTCACCTTGGCTCTTTCTCTCAACTATCACATTCTTGTTCTCAATGATGCCACTAGTTTCTTGTGTTTATTTGCTTCTTCTTCTAGGCTACCTTGCTATCAATTTATCCATGTATTTTTCTCTTCTCTATCATCTTCTTGAGAGGCCATATCGCTTTCCTCTTGATGCATACAAGGAATCTTGGTCTCATGTCTTCCAATACTTGTTTCAACCTTACCAATACCATCTTCATCTCAGTAATCTCTTTTTCTCTCTCTAATTCCCTTTCTTTCACTTATTTGTCTTTGTCCATCTTCTTGTGGTATTCCTCATTATTTAATCCCTTCATCTTTCTTTCATACTTCACTCTTCACACTTTCTCTTAATTCTCTCTCTATGTCTCTTTCTTATACCTATTTCCTTCTTGGCAAGCCTACCTTCTTGCCTTCTTTGACCTCACATGGGTCTTTCTCACTTGAGTCTCTATCTCTCTTAGAGTTTATCTCTTTCTTGTCCTCACTTGAAATCCTATCTTTGTTTTTAACTATTATTGAGATTATTTCTTGGATCTTTCACTAATTCTCTTCTCTCTCCAAGCCTCTTGGCTTAAGGGATTCCACAACTAACTGATTCTCTCTTTATCTAAACTGGCAATAGCCTTTTTTGGGGAAATTTTCAATTATACGATCAAGTACAATGTGTTCTTGAGAAACCAAACACTTTTTTAGACACCCTCTATCATGTTCTCCCTTCCAATGAATTTTCTTGGCTTAACTTTGATTAAAAACCACTTTTATGGTCCTTTTTAGTACTTTGTGTAGGCATATTAGGTCTTCCACTACCCTGTCTAACACACAATCCTTATAATTTATATATAGCCATACTATACCAACTTTAAAACTTGAAAATATCATATAATTTATTACCCCAAATTTTGTGATTTTCCACTAGTGGCAACTCCCAAAAACTAAATTCTTGTTTGAAACCCTAAAATAGGGTTTAGACAGTCTGTGGGGACCCCGAGAAGAGAAATATTGAAACTATGAATACTTAAACCACTTTCAATAACACTAAATTATTTTTCATTGTTTGTTAAAATTTCATACACCTTTTACAAATTTTGGTTCTCCACCATAATTCCTCTATTCTGCCAATATGTCTTTATCATCGCTCTAACTGTGTATGCAGACACGGTCTACAGAGCTAGAAAGGAAGAAACTTTAGTTTTTAAGACACTAACTGAGTTTCTAGGTGTTGTATTAATTTTTTAAGGTCTATTTTTATCTTAATCACCTCTTAAATCATTAGATACTCTTCCCTACACCTTTGTGACTCACTTTGCATTATTCTTTAGGGGACTGTATGTATATATTTCAAGATTTTACAGGACTGTAATGTCCTTGATAGCAATGATGAACAAAAAAAATAGAAATACAGAGTAACATTCAAAAAGCATGTATTAGACTCACCAAAACATATTGATTCTTTGAAACATATCTTTATTAAATCTTTTCGTCATTGATCATCCAAAACTAAGTGTTTTTCCATTGTACACATGCAGGAAACGAGAACTACAGTCCAATTTTTCCAACATGAGGCATTCCATTCCTTATTTTCTTATACCATGGGCCTCTTCCATTCATATTCATCCCATAACTACCTCAGCATCCAAAACTTATAAATTTTTATATCACCTATAACTACTTTAACCAACTTTTACCTTTCCAACGGTCATTAGCAAGTGGTCTTAGACATTTGAATAAACATTTAAGGTTGATTTCCATAAAATTATGAATTAAAGTCCATGTTGGACACATGGTGTCTTAAAATAAGTCACATCACCCTTTAACACTTTAAACACTACTGTAATTATTCCTACAACATCCAAACTAGACCAAAACCTTTCAAATTTTCAAATTAGGAAATTTGGCGAGAACATGCCAATTTAAAAATCTTGTCCACTTAAGTAATCCTATACACTTGGAAAATATTCAAAAGTGTTATTTAAGACTCCTAACACCCTAAAAACACTCTAAACATTATTATTGACCATAAAACACTTGATCAATCTAAAATTTGAACAAAAAATTATGGTAATTCATCTTTTAGAAGATGTTCATCACTGGTAGTAAGAAGTAATCTATATGAATATGTTGGTTATATTTATATTGACCAAATCTTGTATTATTGGTACTAAGTAGTGACATAGACTTCACTAGCTTACTAGCATCACCAATGATAGTTGAAGGCAATCTGATCAAGTGGTGTGTATGAATTTTACTGATCTTAGAGATCAATAACTATTAAATTTTTTGGATAAAGTAATATTTAGTTAGACATTGTCATTTCATATGTATGATTTGTATGTTTGTATGATATCATGTTATAATATATTTTATTTATAATACACATCATGTATTAGAAATCTTACAACACATGGGTACTATCTTGTCTCTCTGGATTCTTGCACCATCACTATCTACTCATCCATGAAGGGAGGGCCATTTTATGATGGGATATTATTCAGGGGATAAATGGTCCATGGTTGGTGTGCAAAAGTACTTAGATGTTGTTCTCCCTCCCCATAATAGTATTTATTTGGAGACTACACTTAAGATTACCACAGATACTAGAGTTTAGGGACACATCCTCTGTGGATCTTTGTATCCTATATCTTGTATTTTGTATTATATTTATTATTATTTAAATATTATCCTTAATGAAATGTAATTAATTACTTATTATACATCAATAGTAGTGGTTATATGTTTGTATCAACCATGGCTACAAATCCATAATTACCTTTTATATTCAATTATGTTTTGATTCATCTGATGAGAGTGTCAGTGATGATAAATGTTACATGCTTATCTTATAACTTAACATGCTTGATATGTTATACTTGGATCACTAATTATATTCTCATGGTGAAATCTAATAAAATAATATGTAGATTAATTAAAAAATAATATTTTTTCATATTTTTTAAAGTAGATCCCAGTGGGGATGTTACATGTGGTATCATAGCTACAGTTCAAACTCTAAGATTTAATAATTCCACTAATGTATTTGTATCCTTATATTTATCAGAAAGAATAATGGTGAAATCTAGAGTATCTGGTGAGGGTCATTCAAATTTAAGTGACAATAACCCTCCATTTGATTCTAATTAATTTGTCTCTGAGTAAGTAACAAAGTTGGATCAAATTCTTGTAGCCATGAATGGACCAAATTTTAGCCTTGGAACAAGAATTTTATGGCCATAAAGAAGAATAACATCAGGATGTACCTTAAGAGCATCCCATTGAGTAGGAAAATGCTCAGTGCACGAGAGCTCATGTAGCTAAAAAATTGGATAGAGATATGAAAAAGGTGAACCCACCTAAGTTCAATGGAATTATTTTTGGTGATGGATCTGAAGCATGGTTTACTGAGATGAAGAAGTATTTCAAGATTTGAAACTACTTCGAGGTTATTAAAGCAGTTTGGGGGGCTTACCAGTTGGTTGGTGAAGCATATACATGGTGGGCTGATAAAAAGTTGGAAATGAATCTTGACTCAACCACCACTACATGGGAGCAATTTATGGCATTTTTTAAATCATGGTGGCTTTCATAGTTATACTTTGACTAGAAGCTTATAGATTTTCAGAAACTAAAGTAAGAAGATTTATCAGTGAATAAGTATTGGGAGTAGTTTAGTAAAATTATATAGTATGTACATCTATACCAGGTAGATAAGAGGTTCAAAATTAGGATATTCATCATGGGATTAAAACCCCAGATTGGTGGAGAGGTGGACATTCATAGACTATCTACCATGGACTAGGTCTTTGAGAAGGTAGTAAATCAAGAGCAAAAGTTGAAATTTCTTACTCAAGTTAGGGACAAGTTTAAGAAAAAGTTTGGAAATTTAAAACCAACTTTCAAAAAAAATAACTAGAAGTAAAGGAGTGGAGACTTCAAGACTCAGTTCAAAAATCAGAATTCTAGATTCAACAATGGTTCAGGTAATAAGAAATTGAGTAATCATTTCAAAGGTAGTTTCAAGGGAAACCAAAAGGTTGATAAGAAAGGACCATCTGGAGTTCATTTAATTTTTAGAGGTGACCATTATGCTCATGAATGTACCTAAGATAATTCAAAGAATAAAGGTTTTAATCCTTAGTAGGGAATTTTTTAGCAATGTATTCATGCTGTAGTTGATAATTGACCAGCCGAATTCCAAGATTCATAATAGAATTGCCAAGTATTTTTTTTAACATTCAATTTCTATTTTGATAGCTATAGGGGATACATAAGGTTTTATAGATCCTAAAATCCCTATTAACTTATTTATAAGAGTTGGAATAATGGCAAATACATGGTTGGTATAATATGGGAATGATTCAAAAGTCAATTAACAAGTGTTTAGTCAAAATAGAGATTAGGTTTCCTGAATTCATAAACATAGTGGATCTCTATGTAACACCATTAGGGTCATATGATGTGTTCCTATGATTTAACTAGCTTGCAAAGAATAAGGCCAAGGTTGAATGTTATCTGAAGAAAGTTGAGTGTCTAGATGATTTTGAAAATCAGACACAAATTCAGGGTGAAAAGAGAGAGTTGAGGCTTAGGGAGATTTCCACATTGTAACTCAAGAAGGCCATTGTAACTCAAGAAGGCTCAAGGAAATGGATGCCAAGCATTTATATTCAAGATAAATGAAATGGATGAATCTAATAAACCATCCCTTGAATATTATCCATTCCTTTGGAAATTTCAAGATGTGTTTTTGGAGGAATTGTCAAGATTGCCTCCCAAACATGAATTTGATTTCTTTAGCGATATCATACCTAAATCAAAACCACAGTCTAAAGATCCATATAGGATGACAACCACTAAATTGGTTGAATTAAAGGCTCAAATCCATGAATTATTTTTAAAGGGGTTGATCAGGTCAAATGTGTCACCATGGGGTGCACCAGTTATCTTCATCAAAAAGAAGGATGGTACGTTTTAGCTTTGCATAGATTATAGAATGTTGAATAAGAAAACTATCAAAAATAGGTATCTATTGCCTCATATAGATGATCTTTTCAATCAAATATGAGGGGTAATGATTTTTTCTAAGATTAATATTAGAGTAGGATACCATCAGCTGAGGATAAAAGATGATGTTGATGGATAAAGGATGAGGATATTCCAAAAATAGCATTTAGAACTCGTTATGGGCACTATAAGTTCATAGTGTTACCATTTAGATTGACAAATGCTCTGATAGCATTTATGAATTCCATGAATAGTGTGTTCAAAGATTATCTAGACCATTTTATTTTGGTCTTTTTTGATGACATTCTTATATACTCTAAGAATGAAGAGGATAATCTTAAACATCTAGAACTAGTTTTAAAATGGTTGCGGAAGCACAAGTTATATGGTAAGTTGTTTAAGTGCACATTTTTATAGGATAAAGTGTGGTATTTAGGACATATTATTTCTATGAATGGTATTTTAGTAGATCTGGCAAAGATAAGAGGCATTATGGAATGTCTGGTGCCAAAAAATGTCCACAAGGTAAGAAGTTTCATAGGGTTAGCAGGTTATTACAAGAAGTTCATTCCAGATTTTTCTTAGATAGCTAATATAATTACCTCTCTGCAATGGAAGAACCAAATTTTTATCTAGTCAGATAAGTGTGAAGTAGATTTTTAGGAATTGAAAAAGAGGCTTACTTCAGCACTAGTACTAAGAGTTCCTGATCCTAGTAGTCAATTTTTAGTGATCACATATGCATTTAGGAATAAACTTGGAGGATTCCTTATGCAAGATGGTATAGTGGTAGCTTATAAATGAAGGAATTTGAATCCTTATGAGGTGAACTATGCCTCTTATGACCTAGAACTCACATTAATTATGCACGCCTTGCAAGTTTGGAGGCATCATTTATTGGGAAAACTGTTTGAGCTCAAGACGAATAACTTGGGACTCAATTACATCTTCATCCAACCAAATCTGAATGCTCATCAGAGACATTTTCTAGAGTTTTTGTTTGATTATGATTTTGATATCAACTATATCAAAGGTAAGGAAAATAGATTAGTTGATGCCTTAAGTCATAGGAGGTACATAGCAGCCATGGCTACTATTAGGAGTACTTTTAAAGATTGAGTGATTGAATTCTTGCCACGAGATTAATTCTACGATCAAGTTAGGAAAGCATTATCTATGAATGCCTAGAATCCTAATTATAAAGGATTTAGATTAGAGAATGATGGTATTTTATAATACAATGGAAGGATGTATGTGTCATCTCGAGATAATCTGAGGATCATGGTGCTTAAGTCACAATGTCTTATGGAAGAGCTTAGACCACTTTATTTATGGAAGGGAATCAAGAAAGATGTAATGGAATTTGTGTCTCATTGCCTGGAATGTTAGTGTGTGAAAGCTAAACATATGCATCTATTTGGATTATTTTATCCACATGATCTACTAGAATGGAAGTGGAAGGTGATCAGTATGGACTTTGTCTAAGGGTTATCATTATCACAAAATAGGCATAACATGATCTTGGTTGTAGTGGATAAACTAACCGAGGTAGCTCATTTTATACCAAGAAATTTAACATATGATGCACCCAATCTTATGAAGAGGTTTGTAAAGGAAGTGTATCGATTTTATAAATTTTTAGAGAAGATCATTTCAGATCATGATCCAAAGGTGACTTTTAGATTTTTGGTAACTTTGAATTAAGCTTTAGGTATGCAATTAAACTTCAGCATTGTATATCACTTAGAGACTGATAGTCAAACAAAGTGAGTTAATCAGGTGTTAGAGGATATTATTCATATGTATTGCATGGATCAGTAGTAAAAGTGGTAAGATTACCTTCCTTTGGTTGATTTTGATTATAATAACTCATATCAATCAACTTTACAGATGGCACCATTTGAAGAATCATATAGAAGAAGGTGCATGACACCAATCAGTTAGGACAGGTTGGAAGATAGAGTAGTCTTTGGACTTGAGATGTTTTTATAAATGGAAGATCAAATTAGATCAATTAGGTAGATATTAGCCAAGGCCAATGATAGGTATAGGAGTTATGTTGATCTAAATAGAACAGATAGGCAATTTTCAACATGTGATAAATTTTTCGTATGAGTTAGGTCGTAGAAGAGCTTGATTAAATTCAAAAATTTAATGAAACATTCATCAAGATATGTAGGACCCTTCAATATTTTATATGTGGTCAATCCTTTAGTGTGTAGACTTGCATTGCCACCATCCATGCCTCTATTTCATAATGTATTCCATGTTTTTTATTTTAAAAAGTATATAGATGATCCTTCACATGTATTGTATTGGAATGATTTGCAGGTTCTGGATCTTGAGGTGGTCATGGTAGAACCAATCAAAGTAATTGACACTTGTAAACTTAATTTTCATAATAGAGAGATATCACAGTGCAAGGTCTTATGGGATAAATACTCTGAGGATAGTGATACTTGGGAGGACGATGATGAGTTCTAGAAGTGATTTCCACATTTGTTTGTTTGATTTGTTGCTTCATAATATGTTATTTTTCTACTGAACAATATTTTAATTTAGAACTAATGTTTGAATAAGTATCATCAGGATGATGACTAGCTTTATGGGGAAGGATATTACATCCTAATTTCTCACTAAAAAAATTTACTTGATTATCTGTGAATTTTTATGATTGGTAATTTAATTTGATTATTATCTAAGTTTTATGTCATATGTTGTTATAGAACAATTGTATGTGCTTTGATTACATGATTGCATTGCTATGAGTTTAGTTTTATAGTATATTATTACATTATGATGATGTTGATTTATTATTACAATAGTATTTAATGAGATATGTCATGATGTTATGGACTAACTACCTTAATGTCATGATTTTGATGCAAGAGAGATTCATCCCTCAAAGCATGACAAAGGGAAAGCATCATCAGAGAGGGTAACATAGATGAAGGCTTTAAGGGATGAAAGAGGAATGGCTAGAATCTATACACACACTATGTTAAATAGTACACATTAAATACATAGTTTGAATTTTTAGCATTAGTACATTTTTTATGTTGTCTACATTTAGATAATCATTTATGCATGATAGTTGTGTGTTAGCTCAGTATAATTCTTATAAAGAATTAATCTTGTTTGATTGTGTTGTGGATATTATAGGTAGATTGGATGTATAATGTTGTAGTATGTCTATGTCATGTTATTGTAATCATGATTATTAATATTTTTTTAGAACGTAATTTTGCATGAATAATACATGTTATTATCGTATATAGACTAACCCTCATGTATTGGAAATGTTATCTAGTTATCTTTATGATATTTGAGAATATCATTATATGGCTTAAACACTTATATATATATATATATATAACAAAAGACAGATAATGTAGTAATGACATAACAAATTTATTGTTATAATACTATTAAGATTGGTATAATAATTGTCTAAAATACCAATTATTGTTGAAAGGATCATAATTGACTTTATATTAATCATATTATCATTAAGTCATGATGAATGAACAAAACTATATTGTACTGGATATTTATAATTAAAAATTAAACAAAGAAAGCAATTGTATTATAATTAGCAATTGTGTTAGATTTAACAAATGTATTGTAATGAATTATAATTAGGAAATAAAATGAATAAATCAATATATATATATAAAAGAAAAAACACAAAAATAAAGGTAAGCTTTTAAAAAAAAAGGAAAGTTATTCAATAAAAAAGAATGAAAGAAAAGAAGATGGGGCATAGAAGGATAAGGGGCGAAAAGGAGAGAATGAAGGGAGAAAAAATGGAGAAGGGAGATCAAATCGTGTCAAGGATTCCTAGATGATACCATTCCAATCTAGAAGCTTTTACCAGGTAGGTGGCACCTTTTAAATTATGAGTGCATTGTTCTAATCAGAATTGTGAATATATATGTTGAAATTGTAAACATTGTCTTACAAATTCTACATTAGTTTAATGTCTGATATACATAACCAACAAACTGCATGTATATTATTGATAACCATGCGTGTAAAATAAGAATAAATGAGGGCCATTGTCTTAATAACTGCGAACTTTTATATATACATTTAGTGCACCTCTATTCTACAAATCGTAGTAATGAATATATGTGTAAGCTAAGTGTATATACCAATTGTGAGTAGGTCTATCAAAATAAAACAACAATGTATACATTATGTGCCCTGTCATCTAAAAAAATAGCAATATTTATATGTATGTATGTATGAACAGATGTTAATACATGAAAATATAAGACTGTATATATTATAGAGATCATTGTATTTTATTATTCAACTATGTGAATTGTGTATTGTGTTATAATAAACATATGAAAAAATTGAACTATGTGAACTGGGTGCAATGATCTTTCAGAGCAAATAAATATGTTTGAGTTTAATTGATATTAAAACATATCCCTTTATAAATAAATATAAGGAACAACATGTATGTTTTAATAATTCTTTCATTAGTTATAAGTTTTATATTGATATAGTGAATTGTTTATAGTGAACTATGTATATTATAGTGAGCTGAGTATTATGGCGAACCTATGTTATTTATAAAAACATTTTTAGTTTCATATATATTCTTTACAAATATACCATTATATATAGCGAAATATATTTAAGAAGGAACTGCGATTATATATTTATCATTTAAAACAAGGAATGGTATATCTAAAAAAATAGAGATAATATGTGTATAAGAATGAAATATATATATATATATTGTAGTGTGTTATAATAAACATATGAAAAAATTGAACTATGTGAACTGGGTGCAATGATCTTTCAGAGCAAATAAATATGTTTGAGTTTAATTGATATTAAAACATGATCCCTTTATAAATAAATATAAGGAACGACATGTATGTTTTAATAATTCTTTCATTAGTTATAAGTTTTATATTGATATAGTGAATTGTTATAGTGAACTATGTATATTATAGTGAGCTGAGTATTATGGCGAACCTATGTTATTTATAAAAAACATTTTTAGTTTCATATATATTCTTTACAAATATACCATTATATATAGCGAAATATATTTAAGAAGGAACTGTGGTTATATATTTATCATTTAAAACAAGGAATGGTATATCTAAAAAAATAGAGATAATATATATATAAGAATGAAATATATATATATATATATATATATATATATATATATATATATATATATATATATATATATATATATATATATATGTTATTTGTGAAGTAAAGAATGAAATATCTAAAAACAACAATACAAATATATAAAAATGAACTGAGGTTATTTGATTATCAAATCATGGTAATATATGAATAGGTATATTTAGTTTTTCAAATAATGAGAATATATACAAACTGGCTTCATTTGTTTTGCAAATTTGTGAGAATATACATATAGGAGTGAACTGTGTATATGTTGACATTTAGAACTACAAAGAAATATATGTGAAAGTTGTATGAAATCTAGGTCTATGTTTTTGCTCTATTTGGGATGAGGTATTTTTTTCAAATTATTTGTATAGACTAAGTAATGTATTTGAATCACGATAGTTTTATATAAAACAAGTCGACATAGTCAAACCTGTAGCAATATATATAGATAATATACATAGATTGTTGTAGGGTACAAACATATAAAAGAACTATGTGAATGTATTATGTAGTGAATTGAATTATACGTTAATTTGATTTATTTTGAGAACCAACAGTAAATAATAGGAGTAGAATATTGATACAAAAGGGATATTGACTATAATACTCAGTTTATATTAATATTTTGATGATTCATGAATGTAATTGTGAATAAGAAAAGTATGTTGATTGTTGAAAACTTATGAAGTCCTTAAATTATAAATGACTGTTGGCATTTATATACGATATTTATATATTGTTTGAAAACTTGTGTGCAGTGCATACTATGAGTATATTAATATGTACAAGTGTATATACATATATAGCATATATTAGTACATTGGGAGGTGTGATTATATTTATAGTTTATTGTTTTTTAAAAACTAAGTCATAGATTCCTAAAGTATAGAACACTATTTATTTATGCTTACAAATTATTTAAATGAAATAATATGTTCTCTTGAGATTTATGGCTTTCTTTATCATGACTGATTGTTTGTAATGGAGTAGTTGCACATATGAACAATGGACTATGATATTATTGTTCGTCATAGATTGCATTATATTTGAATCTACTTACGAAAGTTAGAAAACTTACAGTCTAAATATATATATATATATATATATATATATATATATATATATATATATTACCCTAGTTGGTATAAATTGTACTTGTTATGTTTATTATTTACGTGATAAATAATATAGTGGAGATTTATTCATACGTTTGATGAACTAAATATATGTATTTTCATTATTCTTGTGTTTTGCATGTTTTATGTCTTCTAGTAGGAAGTAATTTGTATGAATCTTTTGGTTATATTTATATTAACCAAATCTCGTATTGTTGGTACTAAGTAAGTAGTAAGACATACTTCACTAGCTTATTAGCATCACCAATCCTAGATGAAGGTAATCCAATCAAGTGGTGTGTATGAATTTAATTGATCCTAGATATCAATAACTATTGTAAACTTTGGACAAAGTAATATTTAGTTAGACATTGTCATTTCATATGTATTATTTACATGTTTATGCGATATCATGTTAGAACTTATTTTTTTATGGTACACATCATGTATTAAAAAATTTATAGCACATAGGTACTAGCTTGCCACTTTGGATTATCGCACCATCACTATCTACTCATATGTGAAGGGAGGGCCTTTCCTGATGGGAAATTGTGTGGAGGATTGATGGTCTATGGTTGATGTGTAAAAGTGCTCAGATGATGCTCTCCGCCCCCACAGCAGTACTTATTTGGAGACTACACTTGAGATTGCCATAGATATTGGAGTTCAAGAACTCGTGCTCCTTGGAGCCTTGTATCTTGTATTTTGTATTGTATTTATTATTATTTAAATATTATCCTTGATGAAATGTAATTATTTACATATTTTAAATCAATAGTAGTGGTTGTATGTTTCTACTAGCCATAGATGGAATTCTGTAATTACTTTTTATATTTAGTTATGTTTTGATTCATCTGATGATAGTGATCAATGATAAATAAATGTTACATGTTTATTTTATAAGTTAACATGTTTGTTATGTTAGACTTGGATTACTAATTATATTCTCATGGTGAAATCTAATAAAATAATATGTAGGTTAATTAAATAATAATATTTTTTCACATTTTGTTAAGTAGATCACAATGGGGATGTTACACGATATGACCATAGAACCTAGGTGCCTAATCCAACTGGGAGGGTGGTGCATTCATTAGGCATCCACCAATGAGTCAAATAGACTTATAGCACTTAACTAGCTTATGTGGAGCATTTATTTTTCAGCCAAGTGTAACATCCTCATGTTAGATAATATGCTTTGTGAGCCCAATGTTCACAAGCATTGATGGTGGTGTTAAATATCTACTACATGTTTCCCCATTAAATTAGACCATCAGAATTAGGATATAAATATTCATTTCCTTGTGTTATGATATTATAAATATGGTTGAGGTCCTCGTTAGCATTAACTATTTCTACAAAAGGGGGCCCTTGGTCAGTATTGAGAGGAATGATCATGCACTGGGTTTCATTTTCAAATCTGATGTAACACTTATTGAAACATAAGTCAACATTATTGACATAGCACCACGATCGACCCAATAGAGATAGAAAATCATCAACTTTGATTAGTTCAATTACTTGAAAATCAACTTTGAATGGGACACCTAAGATGTTGATGGTGGCATCCTTAAAAATGCTTATAGGCACTACTCAAGTCTTATTGATCATGAATGGAACATGTGGGGAAGGTTTTAGAGTGGGAATTCCCATCTTTCTCCAAGCATCCTTTGTGAGAAAATTGACTTCTGTACCATGTCCACCAATATATCTCATACCATCCAATCGTGAATGGATGCATTCACAATGACCTCTTTTTCACATTTAGGATTGGTTTGGGCATGGGTATTTTGTCTTCATGAATGGTTCAAATGATTATCTACCAAATTATTGGTCATTTGTTGTCATAGATATTTCTTAAAGAGAGGGATGATGTTCTCACTAAGAAGAATCTTGGAGATCTCTCAAAATTCATCCTACCCTGAGTCCATTCAGATAGTTTCTCTTTGCATCTCAGCGTGCATGGTGTTGGGTGAATATTTTGTCGGCCAGCTAACTAGTGACCAAAATAGTTCCTATCACCACAACATAGGAAGATTGGTCATCCAGGTGTGCAGCTTTACTACATCAACTAGAGACAAATCTCTCCTCTCATCAAGGGGAGGTTCCCTATTAAATATGCGGAGGCTATATACTATATAAATAAGCAGAAAGTAAGACACAGGGGTGGGATAAACCATCCATCTCTCTTTTTTCAGAGATGATGCTGACAAACAGAGGAGGAATCCTAGGTGATTGGTGATGGCACTGCTCTTCTTTCAGAAGTAACATTCAACCAAGAGCCAAATCCCTTCCTAGATAGTAGAAATCTTGGTGAAGCAATAGAAGGCACTTTTCTTCTTTCAGAAGTGTTTGTTCTTGCAATCAACAAGAATCTTTCTAGTAGGATAAGTAACAGGGTACCAAGAGCGTAGTAATCAGGAATCTAAGATGTAGCACAGAGTCTCCACCTTGACTGCCCTAGAGTGAGATATGAAGAATGATGGGGGCACAAAGTCGTCCCAAGGTCCTTTACATATAAATAGAAAAGAAAAACACACATTGAAGACAACTATGATAGCACAAAGTCTGAAAGTAGTTGGCTTCAGGACACCTTCCTTATCACCTCCACTAGTCCTGCTTGTTAAATCAAATAAATAAGAATGCTTTCAAAAGACAGACATAAGAACAATCTCCTAAAGTAGCACAAGCTATAGTAGCACAAAGTCTGCAAGTAACTTGCTTTCTCATTCAATCAAAGAAATATGAATTATAATTTCAGCTCAAAGTCTTAGTAATGCCTTTCAATTCGGGCAGAGTTTCACTTCTGGTAAGGGGAAGATCTCCCTTATAACAAATGAGAGATTACAATATATAGCAGCCCAGAAAGACTTGGTGCTTTTTTCCATAGAATGGCCCATGCTATGCATTCAATGCCTTGAATGCATTTCTAGGTTTGTCCAAGGACTGCATTGAAAATAGGGTAGTTGTCTTAACTATGGCATGTCATTTCATCCCATATGTCTTCTCCCGAGTTTGGATCATCTAGTCTGTCCCCTCTGACATCTATGCAACTGTCCATTTTGTCTTTACTTTATGGAAGGAAAAATAGGTCGCGACTTTAATTTGCAAGCCAAAATACCTGCTTAGTGGACTATTCCACCTACTAAAATTACTTCTACATAGATATTTCAGGCTTTTCCCTCTTTCTTCTTTTGTCTTTTCCAACTTTGTCTCTTCCTACTGTGATTTGAGCTATCGAGCTATCTTTTGGTCAGTCACTTGGTTCTTCCTTTAAATTCTGCACTTTATTTGAATTTCCATGGATATTTCTTTACTTTAAATTTGATGTCCATAGGACCATCAATGGTTGCTAGTTGCTTGAACCATGTTGAACCTTGAACTTGTGAACCTATGAAAGTTCATTGGTTCATTGGTTCATTCTGTCTCTTTTGTTCCATCGCTTCCTCGTTCAATCACTTTCCTGCTCCTTGGTTGAACCATCCATTGAACCACCTGTTTGCTACTTTTTCCCTTGACTGAGGCCGCCCTTGAACCTTTGAACGTATGAACCATTGAACTTTGAACTCTTTCAGTTCAAGGTTCAATTGGTTCATCGATTCATTTTGTGTCTCATTCAATCACTACTTCCTTTAACTTTCTTCGGGCTTTCTTCTCGAGTGAATTCCTTCGGCCTTCTTCACTTAATCATTTCCATCAGACAAAAAGTCTAAAATAATTGTTCCTTTTGGGCCTTTGAACAAATTTGAAGGAATTATATCTTTTCTTTGACCTTCGAACCAATGTTGCCTGCCCTCTGCAAGGGCACTTGCCCTTTGGCTTCGGGGCAACCCTTTGAACCTACGGATTGAACCAACCGATTGAACCAACTTTGGTTCAATGATTCAATGGTTCAAATGGTTCATTCTTCATTATTTGGCTAAGTCTTTTTGATCTTTTACACCAAGCATGTTGAACCAATTGGTTGTTGAACCCGTTGAACTCGCCTAAGTGTTGAGAGCTTGTTTCTTTCTTGTAGAGTCCGTAGAAATCAACCTGTGAAGCCCGTAGAACTTGGCCTATAGAGTCCATAGATTTTCTTCCTACAGAGTCCATAGATTCAAGCCTATAGAGTCCGTAGATTCAAGCTTGTAGAGTTTGTAGATTTTTGAGAAGCTTGAAAAATGAGGAATTTGAATGCTCAGAACAAATTTTAAAAAGGGAAGAGACAACTTTGGTCTTGCAGTGCCCAAAATAGTTCATATGTTGTCCCAAAAATGAGTGATATTTATGGGGAACAACACATGGTAGCATCCTTCTCATTCAAAAACTCAATTTCACCATCTAGGTCACGTACTAAGACCATCGTGTTGAGAAACACTTATTTTTATTTTTGAGCATCAAGGTAGTGTTGAACATGAGGTTCTTCACATTGAACCTTCTCCATAAGTGGATTTGAAGCTGGTTGGGAATGAGCATCACTTTGTGTCATAATAATGACCTTAGGTCCATCTGGTGGGGTGGTAGGTCACGGTCTCTACTAAACACCTAGATTTTTTGTGACACAAATCATTCTAGTGCCCTTCTCATTATGTTCTTTAGTGTTAGTCACATATGGTTGGGGGAATTCTTCCAAACAATGCTCATTATTATAAAAGGCATAAGTTGGGTAAGCTAAGAAATCAGGTTGGTAGTGATCCAGAGATCCACACTTATAATAGGTCCTAGGTGAAAAAAAAACCACCTCATGTCCATTGCCACATCCTCAACCCCAAAAAGTGCAACCTCCACCAGTCTCATGATTATTAGAAACATATGTTTGGCAAGTTCCTCTCATGCATGCTTCATGAATCTCATTAATGACTCGATAATTATTAGTATCATGTTTGTACACATCACATATTTTATATTATAGTGACACTTTATCCTAGATATCACATTGCAGTAAAGGATAAATTATTACAACATGATCCTCCTGGTTCTTGTTATGACCCTCCACTTCATATTCAACACACCATAGGTTGTTGTGTGTGTCATGAACACTATTAGCCATTAGATTTTATATCTGAGAATCCATAGAATCAATTTGATCCTTATAAAGGGGTTGATATTCATATCTATACCCACAGCTTATGTGCAAAGATCAGCTTCCAGTGCCTCATGCAGGTCAATAAAGGTATTTTGGGATATAGCTCGATGAAATGGAATCAACAACACTCTCAAAAACCATTGAGCATGTTTTTTTGGGTTAGTTAATCTAAAATGATAGTTTTGAAAGACCCAATTTGAAACATGCATCATCTCATGCACACTCTCAATGAGCACTTGTTTGGTATCCTTTAGTGCAACAATACTTTATTACTCAAACTTTGGGATGTCAAATTTTTGGAAGAAAGTAGTTTTTAGTAATTCATAATTTACCACAACTTGATGAGGGTCAAATTTTTGGTACCATTGGTTTGTGTGATCCAATAAATTAGTAGAAATTTGAGTAGCCTTTCATTCTAAAGAAGTGATACCCCACACTCACTGAATGAGTTCACACTTATGAACATGTTTCATCACATTTTCAATCCCTCAATATTTATGGAGATGAAGCATCATCTCATATTATAATTTAGGTGCACTTGGTGGTTGTAGTGGACCCACTTGTGGTACTCCTCTAGTCCCTCCTAAACCTTGTGGTGGAGGCATGTTCGCACCTCCATTACAACTGCCTGATACTCCTCCAACTGAACCACCATTGATACTTCCTCTCATGCCTCTTGTAGCAACAAGTGCACCTAGAAGAGTGGGTGATAAGGAGGGTTGAATTTATATGGTTGGGCCTATTGTTTTCCCACTATTTATATTAGGTCCACTTGTAATTCTAAGGTGATCCATGTGTTGTACTTGCAATGGAAAAGTAAATGTTAAAGGTAAATTTCTATGCTGAACTTGCACTCCTAAATATTCCTCTACTGGTTGGGCTTTAAATTATTTATATTTTGTACTGTCAGTATCCCAATTTCTTAAAATAATTATATCAAACTCAAATGCATGAGCATGTGTTATGGGGTTGGGGGTGGGGGGCGGGGGGCGGGGGGGTTTGTGGTGCAGGGCAGTAGGAAGGAGGGAATTAAGCCTGTCTAGATTAGATTTCGTTATCAATGCTTATCTTATTTTTTCATGTATACTTGCATTATTGAAGAGCATATTACTATGGTCAGGGGGTACTCATCATACCTTTATGTTCTCCTATGGATTCCCATGACACTTACAGTATCCTCCCATTGACCCCTTGGCCCACTACCTCTCAGATCCCTGCCCCTAGCCTCATCATACTTTTGCTTTCATAGTTCCCATTGCAAAACTTCCATGCTAAAATCCCAATATCATACCAATGTATACCCCCTCATTTCCCCACCATTCACACTACTCATGCATGAGAGATTTTATCCATCCATAGGAAAGTTATCAATCCAATAATCAAGCATAAGCTTTTTAATCTATAAAAGGAATTATTTGATATATATTCCACGTGACTCTCTTAGGAATTTGAAATGTGCTTCTTTGGGTAAGAACATGTAGAGACCACATATTCCAAAATATAACTCTTAAGCATTTCCTTCCACCAGACGTCTACTATTTGTGTCCAAGTAGTTTCCAACTTGGCCAATGGCGGCTACTGATCTAATAACTAGGAAGCCTTTCGCCCTTAATTTCTAGAATAATTTTACTTATATGACAAAACCCAAACATCTAAGTATACTAGTAATTATATAAAGAATGTTTCATTCAAAGAATCATATAGATGTTTCTCTACCCATGTACATGCAGAAACTCATAGTTAAAGATACTAGAGCACAAATTTTTCTTCTACTATACCAATATAGCACTTGAAATTCTCCAAAGAAAATTGCTTGAGCATTTTTTACCATCGTGCTAACAAGTGCAATAGGTCCCAACAATGGAACCAAAATTTTGGGTTCTTTTCCTTTAGTCTATCATGACTTATCCTTGTCATGCACCTAAATATAATAAGTAGTCCAACAAGTTAGTGTACTGACATATCATGTGAGAAATGACCTCACGCACTCACCTAAAGCATGTAGCCTAAAATTGATTTTCATTGGTTCCATCGTGCGGTGGTGTATGAATTGAGTTTTCTATACTAGGGTGCTTGAATAGGCACATATTTCTTAACCATAAACATCATAGTATATATAATCCTAACAATCTTATTCCATACTTAAACTAATAATCATAAAAAAATAGGTGCAAATTGAGAAAAAGAGCAGTATTACCAATGATTCCATAACAAGATTACAAAAGGTATTTTAGCAGCACAAGTATTTTATCTCATTAGATAACAGATATCACCATACACAAGCTACATCATATATCAGGATCACGACTAAGCTCAAGATTACCATGACAAAATTACCTCTCTAACTAAAAATAGTGGGTATTTATACATAGTTTTACCCCAACCATTCTATTGAAATATTAATATAAAAATGATTACTTATATACCCTATCTATGCTAGATATTCATTATCATCCTCCTATATTATTACAAACTGGTGCTATATTTGAGCTTGACTATTCTCCTTCAATGCTCGCACAAAATGCTTCCTAACCATCTCCACTTTTTGCACCCTTATCCAAGTCATACGCTATTATCCAAACCTTGCATCCTTGGTTCCTTCATTTTTTCTACATCCTTGTTCCTTGTGACTTGATTCTCCTACATCAATCCTTTTGCATCATATCTCTCCTGTGCCTTGGCTCACTTTTGTGCCTCTATCTTCAACATCATTTCCAAAAAGTACTTAGAATAAATCAATACAAATTTTTAGGTCCAACACAATTGTACTTCTTAACTCACACATCCCTCTAGGGTTGGTACCATAAACAATCTAAATTAGACTCATACTTTGATTGATTGAATCATTTTAGGTAAATTTATCTTATTGTAACATCAAGTCCCACCATTTGGGTTTATCACCAACTAGACATCTCAATAAGTTACATAAACTCTAATTTACCAACTCTATTTATCCATTTGTTTGGGCATGATAGGTTGAAGTGAAGTCTAATATGGTTCCCAACTTATTATAGGGCATCTTATATAAGTGTCCAACAAAACTTTGTGTTTCTATTTGAGACAATAATATGAGGTAATCCATGCAATCTCATAATCTCTTGAAAGAACAAATTAGTTGTGTGTGACATCACTAGTTTTCTTGCAAGCCAAAGAGTGAGTCATCTTTGAAAATATATCCAAAATAAAATATATATAATTATTACCTTGTTGTGTTCTTGTTAAACCAAGAACAAAGTCTATTCTTAACTCATCCCATGGTCTATCTAGATTGGGCAATGCAAATACAAACCAACATTTTAACTTCTTACTTTAGCATGTTGATAAACTCTATATTGATGTATTAGTTTCCTTACATCCATGACCATTCATGGCCAATAGTATATCTCATTTAGCTATTCCAAATTCTTTTCATAACCAAAATGACCAGCATGTCTTTTGTTATGCTTCTCCTTCAATAACTTCTTTCTCATAAAACATTGTGGATACACAAATTTTGTCCCTTGAACAATAGACCATCATGTATCATGTACTCTAACCATAGATTCCTATATGTATCTATCATATTCCTACACACTGCCCATGCATATCATAAATATAAGTCTTCCTCATATAACTTTTTCATATCTTCAAATACAATGACCTCTACTTTTAAATCATTCACAACAAGATTTCGCCTACTTAAGGCATCCGCTACTTTATTGGAATTTCCATTCCTATGTTTTAAAATAAAATAATAGCTCTAAATAAACTCTACTCATTTCATGTGGCATTGATTTAGCTTACCATCATTATTTATGAACTACAAAGCATGATTGTCTATGTACACCATGAACTCCTTTGGCAATAAGTAATGCTACCACTTCTTGAGAGATTGCACCATTGTGTACATTATTAGCTATAGACCAAGCACTTCCTCTTTGCTTCATTCAACCTCTCACTGAAATTATCAATGGGCTTACCCTCTTGACTTATCATTGCCCTTATGGTTATTCTACTTGCATCACAATCAACCTAAAATACCTTTGAAAAATATGGTAAGGCTAACACTAGTTGTTCCATCAATTTTTTTTCAAAAATTAAAATTTATATTCTATTGCAATAGTCAATTTAAACCTCTTCTCGTCTTCATAGTCTTTATGATGGGTGCACATATACCATTAAATTTTTTGATAAATTTCCTATAAAATCTAGTAAATCCATGGAAACTCCATGCCTCAAACATGCTCTTTGGTGAAGGAGAATAAAAAATTGCTCTTACCTTCTCAGGATCCATCTTCAACCCTTCTCGTGAGATCACAAACCCCAAGTATATCACCTCATCTTCCATGGAACTACACTTTTCTCAGATTTACCAATAACTACTACTCTTTCAACTTATCCAACACAAACTTCAAGTGTTTCAAATGCTCTTCTTTGAAGTGATTAAAAATCAGAATATTATCCAAATAGATAATTACAAATTTACCTATGAATGGTTTCAGCACTTTGTTCATGATCCTCATGAATGTACTTGGATAATTTGACAATCCAAATGGCCATAGCAGCCATTCGTATAACCCATTATTCATCTTGAATTCATTTTTCCCCTCATCTCCTTCTTGTATGTGGATTTGATGATATCTGCTCTTCAAATCAATCTTGGTGAAGTACCATTCTCCACTCAAACACTCCATTAATTCATCCATTCTTGGCAACAAAAACCTTTACTTGATGGTGATCTTGTTTATTACATGTGAATCCATACACATTATCCATTTCCCACCTTTCTTTGGTGCCAAAATAGTTATAACTGCACATGAACTTAGACTCTCACGTATCAAACCCTTCTTGTACAAATTGTGCACTTGATTCTTTATATCTTTATTCTACATTGGAGTTAACCTATAGGCTCCTTTTTTAGGCAAAATCACTTTGGGCACTAAATCCATATGATGACTAATACTCCTTATAGGTGGTAGTCCATCTGATAACTCATTTATCATAATGTCAACATAATTCTTCAATATATTATGAATTTAAATGGGTAAAACACTTACTATAGTGGTTGTCAAAACCTATATCAGTTTGGAAATCAATGTGAAACTTGCCTCTTCCTCCTTATCCACCTTTAAAAACTCTTTTCCAAAACCAACATGTCCTTTGAACTATTGTCCGCCTCATCTGCTTTATCCTTTAATAGACTCAATATGAATTTATTGCCATCCTTTGTAACAATATATGTGTTTGCTCATCCGTCATATACATCTCTCCTATCAAACTTCCATGGCTTTCCTAACAACACATGACACGCATCCATGGGCATGATATCACACAAAACCTCATCCTATACAAACCAATTGAAAATTTCACCACACACTATTCATTCACAAGCCCCTGATGCCCCTTAAGCAACCAATAAACTCTATATGATGTAGGATGTGTTAAATGTATCAGCCCAAGTTTTTATACCATTTCTTCATAGACCCAATTATTTGTACTACCACTATCAATTATAACTTTACAACACTTAACTCTAAATTTGAAAACAGTCTTGAAAAAATTATTCCATTGTGTTGGTTCATTCACCTCCTTGGCTGGTTTTAACAACACTCATTTCATTACTAAGGCCTCTCCTTATTCTAGGTATTTTATATGACTTAGAGACCCGATGCTCTCCTCATCTCCAAAATCTATATGATTTGTTTCTTTAGATCTTTTACCATTGTTGAAGGGTTTTCTGGACAATATTCTCACTTATGACTAGCATCTTGTTGCAACCAAAACACTTACCACAAAAACCTCTACCTTTACCTCACTTGTATGAACCTATCCCTCTTGAATATTATCCTCCTCTCATGCTACAATTTTGATTTTATGAACAACTTTCTTCTCCACCATTGTTTTATTGATATTTTCCACCGCCATTGTGTCCTCGTCCTCTCAAAGACTATCCTCTACCTCTAGATTTTGTTTGTTATCTCCTTATCAATTTTTCCTCCACCATCAATGAAATTTGATAGGCTTATTCTATGTTCTGTAGGTTCAACAAACTAATTTCATATTGAATAGTAAAACATATTCCATTCACATACCTCACAACTTTCTCGGGATAATCTTCATCATGTCCTGCTTATATTTTGAGTCTATAGAATTATTCCATATAATCTTTGACACTCATCTCTTCCTCAAATTCTAAAATTTTTGGAATAGATTCAACTTATAATATGTGGGCAAAAAAATTGCCTTCAACTTTTCTACCATATTATCCCATGCAATGATTTTATCCTAATTCATCTATTATATTTGTGTCTGCATGTTGTCCCACCATAGTGAGGTGTGACATTTCAACTTTGTGCATGTGAACTTCAATTTTTTTATGTTCTTACATAGATGATAGACTCATTGTCAAATTATTTCTCTATTTCCATTGTTTGGTCCATGAGCTCTTCAGGATTCAATCTACCATTGTAGCACAGTGTATCAATTCTTGGATTACTACCAATTCTTTCTATAACTCTAATAAATCTTGTCTAAGCCATGTTGTCCATATCCTCAAGCCTAATTTATTTAGCTTCTTCATCCTCATCTTCACTCACATCATCACCATAAGCACTTCTTTATTGAGTCAACTCCATTTCATCCAACCTTGCTTGCATAACTCTCTGCCAAATCAGCCAAATTGGGTCCTCTCATTCTTATCCATCTTCGAACAACATTTGTGCGGTGTGTCACGCTTCTAATGGTGAAAACTTATCTTCCACAACTTGCCAATATACTCCACTTGAGTCTCCTTTATGCACACTCTATCCCAATAATGAAATGCAGCTCTTTTAGCAAATGATGCAAACATAAGGAATGAGAGGCCAATTCAATCCTGCCTTTATCTCCTATGTTTCAGGGGTTCACACTTCACCATGGACATCTATAAACAACTACACATTACATCAAATAATTATCAAACGTGTCATAATAATTATTTATTCAATTTGATTCTGATAGGTTATAGGCTAATACATGATAATATTTAGGTATTTAAAATACACAACATGGAGGAAAGCATTAACACTACTCCCCTAGTTATTCACAGACTTCTACCTTCCTTTTTGGTAGCATAATATCTCCCTTTTTATTAAAAAAAGGAAAAACCAACATTTATGGTTTGTTACATAAATTCTTAGAGTCAACACAGCTCCAAAACATTTAACCTTCCTCCTCTCCCTTTAAATGGGTTCATTTATGTTTCCAATGGGATCCTCTATGCTTTGAATGGGATCCTCTACCGATTTGAATAAATCCTCCATGCTTTTACCAAGAAACCCTTTGTCTTCCTTCCCCTTGGGCATTACCTCCAAAATGGTTACAAAAAAATCAAAAAAAGATCAAATAAATGAAATCCCACTTACAATAGATCTAGGCAACGTCCATAGGCAAAACCAATACATAATAAAATTCACTTATCATTTACAATACTACCTAGTCAAACTTTTACAAGCATAGAATAAAGTAAAGACATATAAGACCCAATTCAAGCTCTCCTTTAATACATAACACATGGTCGGTCTTTAGAAAACAAATACTAAATGAATTAGGGAATAATGTTGTTGGAAACACCAACAAGTAAGACACAAACTTCTTAAAGACCATATCAAAGAATGAGATAGCTGATAAACAAATACAAAACTATTCATTATCTTGGAATCCATGTTCAGACTTCACAAGGTCTACTTATAACTATAAAAGCACACAAATTATTTAGGACCAAATTTTCCAGTTAAAACCAAGGCATAATTAGTAATAGAAGTATATATCAATGAAGCATTCCAAGACCAATTTGGTGATGAGGTATCCATAAGAAAAGGAAAAACTCTTCATTTATTAGAAGATCGAATTGAATAAATACGATAGTCTGATTCAATTGTGAAAACAAACCTTTCCAACCCAAGAGCAACAACATGAATAAGCCACAAATAAGAATGGCACAACATGGAATCAAGAACAACATGAAACACAACCAAACCAAAAACAAATCAAAATAACAAATAAGTAAACCACTCTATTTTTTTGCAATACAGGATAATCTATTCACCTTGGATGCTCCTACATCAAAATTTGAGATAAACCTGAGTATTTTTGTATAAAATTAATCTATATACATGTTACAATTTGTAATTTATGTGATTATAATAATTTATGGAAATAACTATTCTTTGCATGTTGGTACAATAGCACACTATTTTGGATAAGGTCAGTTTGTACATCTGTACAAATGGAGTGCTCCTGTCTAAAATTATTTTCTATGTATGAAACTCTACCAATTTTTCAATACCTACAAAAAATGTTTGTGTACTTCACTTTAGGATCTTCATCTCTGAGACAAGCCACTATGTATGACCCCTCTTTTTCGGTAAATTATTGAGCATACACAATAACTTAACTCAAAAAAATATATGCAAGAGATATTATGAAAATATGCTAGTATGATTAGTAATGATAACATGGAGGATCATGAAATTTTCATATACATAAATTGAGTGAAATTATAATGTGAGATTCATGTAAAAATAATCATACATAGTGACATTGTCAACACAAATGTTAGCAATTAGACTTGCAGATAAATGACCAAAACTGAGTACTAAAAGTTGAATAGAACTACTTGGCGAAGGATGTCTAATATCCATAATGGCATTGAAAGGTTAAGAATATGCTTGATGTCCATCATGGCATCAAAAACTAAGAAAATAAGTGTTATGTCCATGACACACACAAATAAAGAGTACACATAAAAAACACAAATCACACAATAGAAGGCCAAAGGGCCACATACAAGGAACATGTTCAAATGTCACACACATAGAAACATACAATGAAGGATTTAAGGCCACATACAAGGACACGTTCAAATGTCCATAAGCAAAACAAATAATACACACAATACATGAAAAGAGAAAGCAAGCATGAAAAATATGTATGAATACATATAATTGATCAACATAAGCCATTTGTAACATTAATATATTTAGAAACTTAGGCAACCAGTAAGAAACATATAATAAAGGCTTTGGAGCAACATGCAAAGATATGTTCAAATGTCCACAATCCAAATAGAAAATACACATAAGACATGAAGTAGGAAATCAAGCATGATTCAAAGCATGCATTAATACATGTAATTCATCAACATAATCTATTTATAACACTAGTATACTCAACAACTTAGATTACCAGTAAGATATCAATGTGTAAGTAAGTGAGCAATATCGATAGCTTTTCAACAATATAAAGAACTGAGGTATGGACAATAAGGGATAGCCAAAGAAGGATAGAACCTATGTTAAGGGATAGCTAAAGAAGGATAGAACCTATGTATAAGATTCCCTCAGTGAGCTTGATGATGTATATACAAGCTATGAAAGTCATGTGTCTTGTTTAGATTTGATATCTGATGGCATGTGCTCATTGGGATAGGACTAGTGGAATAGGACAACATCATGCACTACTATTTGGGAATAAAACTTTTATATGTTTACAATTTTTGAGTCTGAAACAATTAAATGACTTGTAATTTTGTATGTAAGTGGAAACATGTATATGTTGCACTCACTTATGTACAATTTTTGAAGCATTTGTGATAAAAACTAGATATATAGGGAAATATAAAGTATATTGAGCACAAATTAATTGTTGCAAATAAACTACGCAAATCATGCATAGGTCTTGATTTTTGAATTGTTTGGAAAATTTTAATTTTTTTATATAAATAACATGATAAGCAAAGAAACTATGTACAAAGAATGATGCTACTATAGGGGAATGATATCTTCAAGGAGATACCTCTATATAGGTCATGTATCATTGTCATATTCATATTCTGTAAATCAGTATCATTGAGATCATACCAATATGTGATTTTATAATCATCATCATCTTGATTTTGAAATTGTGAATTCCACTCTTATCATCTTTTGCAATTGGATATGTAAAACCAATTATTTCATACTATGGTATTGATTTTTTTAATTTTCCTTTGCAATATGTATTGTGTCTTGTGCCTCTATTGATATGCCATTACTTATATTTATTTGTATACTAATTGAAGATATGCCTTTTTTTCGTTAATTTTGTTCTAAATATGTTCCTTCTTTTGAAATGGAAATGACCTTGCCTTATTTGATCAAATGATATGCAACCTTTTTTTTAATCAATCATTGATCCTATTAATTTTAACCATGATTCCTCCAAACACAACATTATATGCACTTGGATTTGAAATAACACAAAAATTAAGATAACACTTTTTTAAAGCAAACAAAACTCTTAACTTGATTGATTTTATACATTTTTTAGATGCATTAGTTTGATCTAAATGTTGAAGTTTATATCCAAGAGATAGAATAAATGACATTAAACAAAAAATTGTTCTTGATAGTCCATAACCTCAACATTGGTAAATTGTTTGTTATCTCTATGAGCAATGATAGTAAAAGGCTCTTGATATCAGAAAAGAGTGGTAATTACCTCATTTGGAACCATACTTGTAACAATAGCTTTTGTAGGTATCTCTTGGTTTTTAACTTCTCTTGTTATAAATCCTTTCTTAAAGATACTTTCTTACTTAGGTTGAACTTTTTCTTAAAAAATATTGTTCTCTATCTTTATGTAGTATTGCCTTTGTGATAGATTCCTTTTACAATTTATTTTTTTCATCTCATTCATTTTGTAATCTTGCTTGCTCTAATTTTGCCTTTTGAATCTTTATTTTCTCTAAATTGTCATTCTATATCCATACCTATTCTTTTTTCACTTATGCTTAAGGAGATGCAATCTTAATGTGAGTGGGTTATTTGATTGGTGGATGTAATTATAGGATCACCATTATTAATTTTTTTGTATTTTATCTTTCTAGATCTAAAAAACTATATGTATGATATGCCCATGTATTCTATGTTATGAATAATTAGTCTTTTGATCTCCTTATAGGATGTATAGGAGGTAGTTTGATCAACTTGTTCTAAAGCATTTCTCATAGAATCTCACTTGAAATTTTATTATCCTTTTGCATAATTTTTAAATCATTAGTTTTAGATGTATTTTGTTGTAACTTCACATTTTGATTTGAAGTATTGTTAGGCATAACATTGGTAGATGAAGATATAAATGGATGATTAAAATTAGCATATTATGGATTCTTTGTATATGTAATATAATTTTTCAATGTTCTGATCTTTGAATTTCAATGATAGTGATAGTATGGACCTAGTGAGAGGAAAAGTAGCTATCACAACCTTGAGGAGGGACAATATAATTTACTATAGACATAGAAGGTGTATTATGATTATGTGCAATTTAATTTTTATTGTACATTAATTTTATCTAATTTATTACATTATTAGGAAAGATATTGAATATTTATAACCAATGCCATGCAATTTAAATAATTAGTGTTTTAATTAAAAAGTATATAACAAAAGTAACCCATATTGCCATTACATTATGTGCACAATAAAGAACCAATTACTAAACTAGATTTGTTATGTATTTTTGAAATCTAAAAGATATTTTTGACTAAAATAATTAAATAGATGAAACTTAAAAATTAATTTTAAAATAGATACACCATTTAACTCTTATGCCAAATTTACTAAACATAGTAAATTAAAAGTTGAAAAAAAATTGTATAGTATTTTGGCAAACAAAAATAGGTTTATGATTTTATCAACATAACTAACAAAAACCTATGATAATTGTGAAAATTGAGTAGTTATGCATCGCATATAATCTGAGCAAGGAAAGATAAGCCACAAGCCTATGAAATGAAAACCCTAATATGAAAATGAGGATGAAGTCTTAGGGTAAAGAATAAAACTTTTGATTTGCATAGAGGATAAGGGGAATTAGAGATCAGATTTGAAGCCCTAAGATTTTTTTTGAAATATTATAAATAAGGTTGGAACCCTAAGGGAAACTTAGGGTTTGACAATGCTCAAACAAAAACCTGGGTTCACAAATATGTTTTATTAAATTTTATAAAAGTGTGAACTAATTACTTAAATGTGATAAATTATTGAGTAAAATTATAATGCTACAGATATGTAATAGATGACACAAATTGATCTGAAACTTAATAAATGTGTAAATATGCTAAAGGGGGAAAGTACTAAGAAAATACAACTTAGTTGGAAAACTAGAATATAAGACTATGTTTCAGGCTAAGACAGGCTATAGACCTGTGTTGACTAACTATGGATCAGAAACAAGGTTTTACAAGATCTCTAAATAGGAGAATTAGATCTAGACAAGGGCATAAGGTGATGTTATTCTTAGGAAGCATCAGTTTCCTATAGATGATGGAGCTCTGATATTTATGTGACAGGTTTGCCTTCATCGTGTGTTTTATTTACTACGCGATAGCCTTTGATCCATTGTGAAAACCATATATCTTCTCCTTTACTTGTGATCCTAGCTCAATAGACCAAAAGAACAAATGCAATCACAAAGCAAAAATGGGTTAGTGGTTCAAGTTGTGTTTGACCTCAACATTCAATGTGTTGAGTGTTTCATACATACCAATACTCTGAAGAGGGATCAAACTTCATGTATTTCTCTTATTTTACAGTAGTGTGTATGAAATATTAGTACAAATACTGAATGTCAGTTCAATCCTTGTGTGATTAAGTGCTTCAACCATGACTTATGACCTTATAACTGTATTCATACTTTAACTCAAGGCTACTAGTGTTTTATGTATTAAGAATTGGGAGAACTAAAGAATTTTCTCTCAATGTGCAATTAGAATTTTGATGATTTTCAATATAGAAGCCTCTTATGTGCAAAATGGTTTGAAATGTGGCTTAATAGTGATATTTTAATGATTCCTTTGAATGAGGCTTCTTAAAATTGTATAATTACCTATTAAATAAATTTTAAATTGAGCAATTTATCATTATTTGTTAGGAGGATAGGAGTAGTGAAATTAGACACTGTCAGGGAGTGTTACTATCTAAACAATGCATTATTGTCCTAGTAAAAAAATAGTTGATTTGGGAGTATGGAACAGACTCTGGATAAGCCTACATTATTTTTAATGAGGAATAGGGACATTTTTATATCATTAGTTTGCTTATATAAATATGTCATCCATACGGAAAATGAAGGAAAGTGGACAAAAGGTCATAGAATAAGGCATGATCTAAGTGTGTTAAAAGGTTGGTCACAAGTGAATTGTTTCACCTTAAATGTTAATCTATGTGTCTGCAAGAGCATAAGCAAGGATAAAAAACACACATCCACTATAATAATAAGCAACATAGATCTATCTATTAAGTAAATAAATGAAAGAGAATAGGGATAGAGATACTTACTTTGGGTAGACTTGTCGGTGCACCAATATTCCCTTGGCTCAAGTGGCACTTTGTAAGATATGTATTAGGTTTAAGACCTTAAATGTAAATAATATTACCTAGATATCCTTAGATGGGCACTCCAAATACTAGGACCCCTCCTTGAAATGACTCCTATTGAGCTTCAAAGACCTTTATGAAATACTAGACCATAAAAAATAAGAACTTGACCTATAACTTCTTCTTTTAATACTTAAGGGTAAAAGTGTGAGTGTAAATAGATAATATGAGTGTGTTATATATTTTATAATGATAATATGACCCCTATATATACAGCTTCAATACCTAAAACTAACCCTAAACTCTAAGCCAATATAGTAGGAAATGATGTCGGATGCAACAGAACTATATTGGCCAAACTAATATGGTACAACTGACTAAGACAAGACTTATAATTGTATCAACATGGAAGTATAGGGAAAGGTGAGCATGAAACAAACTATATTGGTCTGACCAGTATAATACAAATATATGGTGATTAACAAGACTGAACAAAAAATATATAAAGAAGTAAGATGAAAAGAGACTCAGAGGAGGTTAGACTGATAATAATAAAGGTATAATAGAATAATATGCAAACATATCTCAAAAAATACCATGATCCGATCTCACTTCATTGTCAGTGTACTCCTTAGGATGTACGGTCAAGGAGACTGATGTGCCAACAATCCCCTATAAGAGAAACTGTTAGTAAAGTGATAAAGTGAAAAATATCAAGTGTAAACAATGGTTGTTGACGTAGCTAAATTTCATCATTCTTTTAGCCAATTGGCTTGGTTATGGGGTTGTAAGCATTAATTTTTCTTCATCAATGAATAAAAGGATATCCTTGGTCAAAACTACTCATGGAGGTCATTTTGAGATGACTTAAACACATACAAGTAAATTATTACAAAAAATAATAATCTTGATTATATTTATCATGAAAGCCTTCCATTTCTTAGCATAAATACATGATTGGGTTGTCCCACGTTGGTATGAATTATGAGATGAGGGTGACTTATCATGTATTAAATGTTCTGAAAACTTTTCCAATATGGAAAGCAACTAAAACGTAAGAGGTATGAATCAGTGGATTTCAATCCACATGAATATATACTAAATTTAAAAAATATGTATTTATCCCCTATTACTAGATATGTTGAGTCACTTTTCATACTTATTTTAGAGAACATAGGATTAATTGAGTACAATTATCCCTCAAATGACTAAAAACCTTAAATCAAGCAAGCTTAAAAACCATTCTATCCAAAGAAAGCTTAAAACCTCCATTTGAAAGAGATTACAATAATTCAAAAATTGTACCCTCCATGATTAGGTATTACCCTAATGACATTTTACAATAATAATATTTTACAATTTAGCATAATATTCATAATGTGGTATTTAATAAATTCACGGTGTTTTAAATCTAATAAATTCACATTACATTATTTAATAAATTTATATTATGTTATTTAATAAATTTATAGTGGCTATTAAAAAAATGTTAACTTCGATAATCTTCCATAAGGTTATTCTATAAGAGGTCATCCTCATCACTACCTTAATTAAATACCTACTCGTAATAAAATATTACCATTATTGGCTCACATTGACCAATCATAAAAATGAAGGTTGATTTGGGGCAACACACATACAAATGACCATAATTGGTCATTATCGGTGGGTGAAAGAATGAAGGTGTGTTAGTTTTGGCAAGCATATATAAATAATATTTTCATAATAGGAGGTTTATGATAATCACCATAAGATGTGAAAATGGAAGTACTAAGGCCACTAGTAGTGTATGTACAATGCGACAGAACCCATGAGTCTACTTTCAACATGTCCCCCTCTATTATTATCTTGACTTTTTACTTAATTGGTCAAATTATTAGTCATTCTTATCACAACATAGTTGGTTTTCATCATTTCTATCAATGTACTCACTTTGGAACATACACATATATTACTTTATTTATTATTAAACAATCCATTCTAAATTTATTGAATAACACACTATGATTTGTTTTGGCATTATTATATGAGAAGAAAAAAGAGAAAAATGGAGATAAGAGGATTTATTTTTTAGCTTACCCCTTCATTGACCTTAATTGGTCATTATTAGTTGTTCTTAGTGCAAGAGATTGTTGACTTAGGGATATTCAAACTTAATTGGCTCTAAATAATTGTTTTTTGTCACAATTAGCCTTATTTAGTCGATTTGGGGTTGATAACCTATTAATGATCATAATAGATTTTTTATCTAGTTTTCATATGGCCCTTTCATTGATCATTATTATTCATTCTTGTTGCAACATAGTGAAGGTTTATTTGGGTAAATGTGCACAAAATTAAACATGATAATTATTTATATTTGATGTATGTCAGTCATTATTAGTATGAATTTGACAAACCAAGGCTGCGACTTAAGAGTTACTACAACAATGTAGGCTATTTTAGGGATAATTAGACAAACCAATGTCTTTAAATAATAGAGTGAATTTATTAAAATAACACATTATGAATTTATTTAAAATATCACACTGTGAATTGGTTTCTTCCATCATTCTTGACATACATATTGATGTGCATCCCATATTATTATATAAATTATTGATTTTCTAAATTGAGTACATATTCATGTGCATTGTTTCAATGTGTCACACCTTCTTACATGGTACCTTGGTTTTTTGAAAGTGAGTACTGAATGGTTTGAAATAACCAACATTTTTAGGTCACATGAATAATCTATCTCCTTCAGTTAAGATTCCAAGGTCTATGGGTCATAGTAATGATCAAACTATTGTCTAAGAATGACTAACTACATGAATGGTTGCTCTCAAGTGAACATGAGACATATTCCTATCATGTTCAAATTCCATGACCCTATAATGTGAGAAGTAAAGCCTATACCAAATTCTATGGTCACACTAGTAGAATGGGTATTTAGGGACCTGTGTAATCCTTCAATTACTATCAAACCCCTAAGATGATTGTACAATAATGATAAATTATGGCCAATTGAATGTGATTAGCCCTAAATTGACTATCTCTTGCACTATTAAAGTATAATTTGGACCAATAATGATCAATTAAGATTAATGTAAGGTGAGATCAACACCAAATTGAAAAATGCTTACACTTATAAGGGCTAATTATGACCAATAATGACTACTCGTAAGTAGCGCATTAGATTGTCAAATTTGTTCCAATAGTTCAAGTCACATAACTTAATATAATGACACAAATGGGTCAATTGTGTGCACATAACGCTAAATAGGCCTTCATTCCTCATTTGATCTCAATAGGGTCTTGTTTTATCAAACTGGACATAATAACTAAATATAGACACAAAATAACAAAAAAGATGGTCAATTGCTATGCATAAGTACTAATTGTCCTTCATTCCTCGTATCACTCTGTTGGGTGAATATTTTGTTAGCCAGCTAATTGGTGACCAAAAGAGTTCCTATCACCACAGCATAGGGAGATTGGTCGGCCAGTTGTGTAGGTTTACCACATCAATAGGGGACTAATCTCTCCTCTCATCAAGGGGAGGTTCCCTATAGATACGTAGGAGCTATATACAATATAAATAAGCAGAAAATAACAAATGGGGGTAGAATAAACCATCCATCTCTCTTCTTTCAGAGATGATGCTCACAAACAAAGGAGAAAAGCCTGGTGAAAACACTAAAGGCACTTCTCTTCTTTCAAAAGTGTTCTTACAGGAAACAGCAGGAGTTTTTTTTAGGTAGTGAAAGTAACTGGTGACAAAGGGCACAGTAACCAGCATGATGAAATAAAAAACAAAGTTTCCACCTCAACTGCCCCAAGAGTATAACACAAAGGATAATGGGGGCACAAAGTCATCCCAGAATCCTCAACACAGAAAGAAAAGGAAAAACACATGCTAAAAACAATTGTGAAAGCGCAAAGTCTTCTCACAGTTGGATTCAGGAGACCTCCCTTTTTTACCTTCGCTAATTCTATTTGTCAAATTAAATAAATAAGAATGCTTCTAGGAAATAGACATAAGAACAATTTCCTAAAGTAACACAAGCCAAAACAGCACAAAGTCTGCAAACAACTTGCTTTCTCATTCAGATAAAATGAAATGAAATTACAATCTGAGCTCAAAGTCTTAGTCTTCTTCTTTCAAAATGGGTAGAGTTTCACTCTTGTAAAAAAATGAAAAGTCTTTTGCACTGATACAAAAGACTAAATTATATAGAGGCAGAGAGAGGCCTGGCACCTTTTCCCATGGGGTGATCCATTCGGTGCATTAATGCCTTGGATGCATTCTTGATTTTGTCATGCTAAAACAGGGCAACTGCTTTAACTATGGTTTGCTGGTTCATCTCCTTTGTCCACTCCTTAGCCTGAATCGCTCATTCCATCACCTGCTAGCCATGCAATTATCTATTCTACATTTATCTTGTTAGGTTGTGGAGCTAAAAGCTTCAACCCTTTGTGAACTGTGGAACAATGGTTGCTGAGATCCAGGAGCACCGGCATCGGCAGCAGGACCGACGTCGGCAGAGACCAGTGCAGAAGGCCACCGGCGACGGCAGGAAGTCGGTCGACGTCGGCAGAACCAGACAAGCAGGGACCGACATCGGTCGCCTGTGTGTTCTAGAACTGCTCGTTTCACAGACAGTTAGTTAAGTGAACGAAGAGTTTGCATGTTGAGAACAGTTAGAGTCTTGGGCTGCGAAGATAATTATCTAAATTAAGAGTCTAAGTTATTGTTTGAGTTAGGGATCTATTTATAGACCCATTGGCATGTATTGTTTAAGGCATGAGATAGAAAGGAAGAGTTCCTTCTAGTTGTAAGATCTGTGAGTTGCAGGTTGTTGCAAGCTCATTGGGGATCTACATGTAAGTTTGGTCTTTGAATTGCAGGTTGCAGGTTCATGAGAGATCAGCTTGAAGTGCTATAGAGTGCTTGGTGTACCGGCAGGGTTATTACTGACTGGTTGGTGAAGTGAACACCAATTCTATGTGTGAGTTGGTTATTGGGACCGTTTTTTGTGTAGGAGAGTGTGTGTGAGAAGAATTACTGTACACTTGAGGTGTGGCGAATCTCTGTAAGGTGAAAGAGTGTGGCGGCTCTTTGATGTATTCTTTTCTGTATAGTGTTAATAAAAGATAGTGTATTGTCTCTCATATTCTGTGCTATTGGTGAATTCTAGTTACTTGTGTTTCTGGTTATTTCCGCATATTCAATTGCTTATATTTGGTAATCATACTGTGCTCTTTTTGAGGAGCAAGATCCTAACGGGTGGAATTAGAACAGGTGTGTTTGTTCTTGGATTTATCTTCCACCCTCCCAACAAGTGGTATCAGAGCTTTTGGTTGGAATACTAACAGATTGGTGTAGATCTGGGTAGTGTGTTTTGATTACAGGTTACTCACAGGGTTTCTGTTTGAGTGGGAGTTGAGCAATGGCAGAAAACAATCAACTACGAATGGAAAAGTTTAATGGCAAGAACTACCAATTATGGAGGATGCAGATTGAGGACTATCTGTATCAGAAAGATTTGTACTTACCGTTGGGTGGGGTTGCCAGCAAACCCTTGGATATGAAAGATGAAGAATGGGAGGTTCTTGATCGGAAGGCTCTGGGATCTGTCAGATTGAGTCTTGAATCATCTGTGATTTCCAGCTTATCATAGTGTAAGACAACAGTGGAGTTGATGAAATCTTTGGCAAATTTGTATGAAAAACCCTTGGCTTCTAATAAGGTATTTCTTATGAAGCGTTTATTTAATTTCCAAATGTTGGAAGGTGGATCTGTTCATAGCCATCTTAGTGATTTCCATGGTTTGGTAAACCAGTTAAGTTCAGTCAATATTGTATTTGATGATGAAATTAGAGCTCTCTTAATCTTGTGTTCATTACCTGAAAGTTGGGAAGGTTTGGTAATGGTAGTTTCTAATACTGTGTCTCCTTCAAAAGTCTTAAAAGTGGATGATGTTGTGAGTGTGATCTTGAATGAAGAGATACGCAGGAAAAGCACAGGTGAATCATCTGGAGATGCTTTGAGTGTTGAAGGAAGAGGAAGGCCAAGAGAGAAGACAGAGCGTGGGAGATCAAGGTCGAAGATCGGCAAGAGATCCAAGTCCAGGTATGGTAGAATAACCTGCTGGAAATGTGGAAAGCAAGGGCACTTAAAGAGAGATTGCAGATCGGGTACAGATCAGCATGAAGAACATGGAGAAGAAGCAGATGTTGTGGGTTACGTTGCACAGGATGCTCTGGTATGTTCTTTGGATAAAGTAGAATCTTGGGTATTAGATTCTGGTGCCTCTTTTCATGCATCCCCACATAGGGAATTTTTTCATGAGTATGTCCAGGGAGACTTTGGAGAAATTTGTGTAGGGGATGGAAAGCCTTGTCAGATTGTTGGCAAAGGCAAAGTGAAGCTGAAATTGCAGACAGGTGACACATGGGTGTTAAAGGAGGTCATGCATGTCCCAGTTCTGAAGCAGAATCTGATTTCTGTTAAAAGTTTGGGTGAAGAGGGTTGCACAGTAACTCTCACAGTGGACTCTTGGAAGGTTACCAAGGGTACACTTGTTGTAGCTAGAGGTAAGAAAGTAGGTATGCTTTATCTATCTACTTGTTTTACTGATTCTCTTTCTGGGTTATCTACTTCAGCTGTAGATTCAGAGATGTGGCTTGATAGGCTTGGTCACATAGATAAGAAGGAGATGCTGGTTCTTGAGTCAAAGAGTATGCTTTCAGATTTGGAAGGCATGGATCGTGGTTTCTGTATTCAGAAGAAGAAGGTGAGGTTTCTTGAGGAATCCGATGTTAGTGACAAGAATAGGAAAGCCTTGGTTTTCAAGGAGAAAGTGATGGACAGAGTTCAGCACAAGGTGCAGAGGAATTCTGAGCAGAGCAAGGGTGATTTGGACAAGGGTTTGATCCAAAAAGAGCTCGCGGGAAAAAGTCAGGTCTCACAAGAAAAACACAGAGACCGACGTCGGCAGGAAAACCGACATCGGTGTCCAGACAGGGATCGACGTCAGCTATGTGCAGCCCGACGTCGGTGACTCGGGGCAGACAGAGACCGGCGTCGGCCAGGGGAAACCGACGTCGGCAGGAAGGCAGTCGCAGGAAACTGACATCGGTCAGCTGTAGACTGAGATGTGACCGGCATCGGTCACTGAGACGAATTTTGGGTGGACAGCTTGTTGTCATGGAGTCTCAAGTGCCCATATGGAGGACTGAAGGTGTAAGTAAGTTCTTAAATTCGTCATTTCCCTTCTTTACACTACTTGTTGCTCACTTATGGCATAGGACCAGGAAGTTGTTAAAGAAGCAGAATAGGTAGATCCAGGAAACAGTGGGAGCTAGGCATGGATGAGGATGTGATTCCTTGGAGGAGAACCAAACAGGGCTTTTGGGTAGAGTTGCCAGCTGGAAGTAAGCACTGAGAGACGAATGGATGTTCAGGATAAAGAAGAGCAGAAATAGATACGTGAGATGGAAGATCAGGGTATTTGATCTTGTGTTAGCTGCAGGCCAATGGAGGTTTGATCATTGTGTTTCTCTTTACCAGGTTGGATAGTATTAGCTACACTATCCTATTTTCTGTATGATGTGCTTGTTGCAGGGCTACATATACAGGTATTGTTGAACTAAAGGTAAAGCTAGTTCAGGTGTATGTCATGGAGAATCTGGGAGCAGCAAGATTCTTTGACATGAGTGTGTTCTAGAGACATGGAGGTCTTGTTGACTTTGTTTCAGGATGATTGTGTGAAATCGGTTAGCACACCGATGGTTAGACAGTTCACAGAACAGGTGTCTTGATTCACATAATGAGGTTGAGTGCATGGTATGTACTAAACCTGAGTTTTCCCAAGCAGTGGGAGTTATCACAAGTTTGGAGTCAATCTGGGAGAGTAATACTGAAGGGCAGTTCAGTGGGACCAGCAGCAGGTGCACATGCTATGCAGGGTCAAGTTCTTTTTCTACATGGTTGTAGATGCAGATGTGGCAGGTAATTTGGATTACAGATTTTTTGCACCACGGATTTTGTGGTGGTTGGTCTTCAAGAGTGATCTTGAGGAAGGATACAAAGCCAAGGGAACAAACTAGACGGTGTACAGGTACAGGTATAGATTGCAACTGTTTATCTCCAAGTGGGAGATTGTTAGGTTGTGGAGCTAAAAGCTTCAACCCTTTGCGAACTATGGAACAATGGTTGCTGAGATCCAGGAGCACCGGCGTCGGCAGTAGGACCGACGTCAGTAGAGACCAGTGCAGAAGGCCACCGGCGACGGCAGGAAGTCGGCCGACGTCGGCAGAACCAGACAAGCAGGGACTGACGTCGGTCGCCTGTGTGTTCTAGAACTGCTCGTTTCACAGACAGTTAGTTAAGTGAATGAAGAGTTTGCATGTTGAGACCAGTTAGAGTCTTGGGCTGCGAAGATAATTGTCTAAATTAAGAGTCTAAGTTATTGTTTGAGTTAGGGATCTATTTATAGACCCATTGGCATGTATTGTTTAAGGCATGAGATAGAAAGGAAGAGTTCCTTCTAGTTGTAAGATCTGTGAGTTGCAGGTTGTTGCAAGCTCATTGGGGATCTACATGTAAGTTTGGTCTTTGAATTGCAGGTTGCAGGTTCATGAGAGATCAGCTTGAAGTGCTATAGAGTGCTTGGTGTACCGGCAGGGTTATTACTGACTGGTTGGTGAGGTGAACACCAATTCTATGTGTGAGTTGGTTGTTGGGACCGTTTTTTGTGTAGGAGAGTGTGTGTGAGAAGAATTACTGTACACTTGAGGTGTGGCGAATCTCTGTAAGGTGAAAGAGTGTGGCGGCTCTTTGATGTATTCTTTTCTGTATAGTGTTAATACAAGATAGTGTATTGTCTCTCATATTCTGTGCTATTGGTGAATTCTAGTTACTTGTGTTTCTGATTATTTCCGCATATTCAATTGCTTATATTTGGTAATCATACTGTGCTCTTTCTGAGGAGCAAGATCCTAACGGGTGGAATTAGAACAGGTGTGTTTGTTCTTGGATTTATCTTCCACCCTCCCAACATATCTCAAAGGGGACAAATAGATGGCACTTTCAATGTTTGGAGGCCCTAAATATTTATCTGGCAAGCTGCTTCACCTACTGGAAATAACTCCTATTGAGTTTCCCCCTTTGTCTCTTCCTTCTCTATGTCCTAGCCTTAGGGTCTTTGAATGCATCGGGTATATGTTATAAGCCTGCAAGGATCAATCAGACGCTTCACTATAGCAATTTTGACATATGTGGGTCTATCATTTTGTTGTGATGCTAGTGAGGACATGTGGCAGCATCTGTGGCTTTAAAATAAGCTTCTGGTAATAGGCCTTAAGACTTGTTAGAGGTTGGAGGCGTAGATGCAGACATGTGGCAGCTTCTGTTGCACTGGGATGGGACACGTGGTGAGTTCCACGCTTTGAAGCTTTGTCTAAAATTGTGTCTCAACATGTGACACTTGGCAGCTTTCGCTACACTTTTAGGCTTAGACCTTTCCTGAAGGGAACTTGCCCTTCGAGGTCTTGAAAATGGTTCATTTCATGTGCATCGAGTGTCCCTTTGCAAAGGTGTCTACCCTTCGGGATCTTTCGAGTGGCCTTAAGGTCTTTGATTTCTCTGGTGGGCTGTTGGTCCTTTATTTCATTCGAAAAAAATGTCTAAAGGAATTCCTTCAGACAATTTGTCTGAAGGAAATCCTTTCCTTGGCTTCATGAGTGCCTTTGCATTGTGAGTGACCCCTTTTATGACACGTGGCACCTTCCACCACTTTTAACTAAAGACACGTGACAGCTTCCACTATTGACACTTGGTAGCATCCACCTTCTCGAGTCTTTGCAAAACCATATAAATGCTTAGGGCTCAGTCAAGATCTCTCAGATGATGACACTTGTCGGCTTACACTGATCTCTGCAAGGGACACATGGCGCGGTCTGAATACATTTGTTAGTCACACTGATGCAGACACTCAGCGTGTTTTGCTTTATTTAGTCACTCATCCTCGGGCCCACCATGGTCTTTCATCGAAGCAATGAAGCTAAGGGAAGAGACTGCAGATATTGACACTTGGCAACATCTGCCTGACTCTTTCTTTTGTGCACGCTTCTTTCCTTAACTGAGGCAACCTTTGAAACTTTGAAACTGGTGCATTGAACCGATTGAATGTTGAACTCGTTGAATCGATGAACCAAAATGGTTCAAGGTTCAATGGTTGAATGGTTCAATCCTTGTTTTGATGCTTGCCGACAGACCCTTTTGATTGAACCAAAGTGCTGACCCATATCTGAAGGTGACCAAGCATTGGTGACTGGGTCTTTTGATTGAACTCACCTATAGAAGCCTTTGAACTGGTTCAACCTGCTAATCCTTTTACCAAAAAGTTGAGAAAATGATGAAATTGAATGTTTAGAACAAATTTTTAGAAATGGAAGGGACAATTTTGGCCATGCAGGACCAAAATAGTCATATGTTGTCTGAAAAATGAAGAGTCATTTTTCAGGGACAACAGCTGGCTCCAGTTAGAGAACTTCCTTCAATTGGAAACATGAAACAGCTGAGGGGAGTAGAAACCAGAATCTCTAGTGCCTTGAAGTGTGCCATTGGGCTATGGAGTCACGCTACCTAAGAAGAAAGGCTCCAAAAATGAAAACAAAAGAACAAAATAAAAACAAAAGACTACACAAATATACATATGTACAAGGGAACTCATTTGATACTTCAAGAGTTGAAGTGCTTCAGATGTTGCCCATTGTGAGGCAGAGAAAAGAGAGTGCCATCTTGATATTTTAATAAAAAACTATTTTTACCGTTGAGCTGATGAATAGTAAAAGGGCCCCTCCATAGGGAATCAAATTTTATGTGCATCCCATTTGGTTTTCTTCTCTTGTCCCACAGCGGGACTTGATCTCCAATCTAGAAATCATAATTCTTTGCTTTTTGGTCGAAGAGCTTCTTCATTAGACTTTGATGGATGGAAATTCGGTCCACCAATGTAGTTCTCTACTCATTCAACTCAGCAAGGCACATGATCCTCTTCTCAAGTGAGCTCTCATATGTTTGATCCTCAATCGCCTTAGCCAATTTCAATGCTGGCAATTTCAAGGTGATTGGTATCTCAGCATTGACACCATAAAGGAATGGAAGGGAGACATATCAATTGCCCTCTTGGGTGTAATTATGTCTACCCATAGAGCATCAACCAATGCATTATGCCAAGTCCTTTGGTTGTCATCCACCAGCTTCTTGATGATAGTCACCAGGTTCTTATTGCTTGATTCAGCCTATCCATTCCCTTGTGGAAAGTAATCAGAAGAGTGGGAGAGTGTGATTTCGTAATGGAAACATAATTGAGTAATCTCCTGGGAAGTGAAACAGGTGGCATTGTCAATGACAATTTTGATTGGGACCCCAAACCTGGGCATGATGTTTTCTTTGAGTAAATTGCACACTACTTCTGAAGTAGCATGTTTGGTTGGAACTGCTTCTACCCATTTGGTGAAGTAGTCTGTTGTTGTGAGGACATAGTCATGTCTAGCACTTGATAATGGGTTTATAGCTCCAATAAAATCAATCCCCCATTGCTGGAATGGCTCCTTTGTGATCACTGGTTCGAGAGGTAGGGCAGTTAACTTGGGCCTTCCAACAAACTGCTGGCACAGTTCACATCCCTTGACCCACTTGTATGCATCTTGAAAGAGAGTTGGCCAATAATACCTAGCTCGTAGGATCTTATGGGCAGTCACAGGGGCAAAAAAATGTCCTCCACAGGTCGAATTGTGGAAGTAATTCAGGAGTCGACTTTGTTGCTCCTTGTCCACATAGCGAAGGAACATTCCATCAAGGCTCCTCTTGTATAAGCCATTGTCCCAGAGGACAAAATTAGTAGATTTCAGCTTGATGGTTCTTCTTTCTTTATAATATAGGTGAGCATGACATTCACCATAAGTAAGGAAATGAGCAATACCTGAATACCATTCATTTGTGATGGAGACAAAGAGGACTATTGGTGTGTCATCCCCCTCAAGTTCTTCATGCTTTGTTCCTCTTGGCTTGTTATCAGCAATTAGTTGGCATAGCCCCTTTCCACATACCATCTTTGTTGGCTTGATGATCAGATCAAACTCCTAGATCTTTGCAACCCAATTGCCTCTTTTCATCCCAAACTCCTGCTGAGTTAGTATAGATTTCACTGTGGTGTCAGGGACCAAGGCAATAACTCAAGAATTGAGGATGTAGAAATGAAAATGTTTTACAGCCTTCACCACTGCATAAGCGTGCTTCTCCATATTTGAGTACTTCATCTCATGAGCTTTGAGAGGACAGCGCATGAAGGAAATGGGAGATTCCATACCTTTTTTATTTTGTTGAACCAGAATTGTTGAAAGCGTATGTTCTGAAGCATAGTTGTAAATGGTGAACTCTTTGCTATAGTCTGGACAAGCCAGAATTAGAGCATGGGCAATGGCAGCCTTGACATCCTCAAACATTGACTTACCTTCTTCAGTCCAGCTGAAGGTGTATTTTCCCTTCATCATGTTTACAATGTGCCTAGTCTTCTAGGCAAACTCAGGGATGAACCTCCGTAGGAAATTCACATTTCCAAAGAAAGAGTGAATAGCAGTCTTGCTTGTGGGCAAGGAAAGTTCTTGGATAGACTTGACTTTGTCTAAGTCAATATTTATGCCTCTTTTGGACACAATGTGTCTGAGAAGTTTCTCCTCTGTTTCTCCAAAGACTGACTTCTTGGAGTTTAAAGAAATGTCATTATGGCGGTAGCACTCTAGCACTTGTTACAAATGGCTCACATGATCTGGGTGATGCTTAGAGAAGACAGTCAAGTCATCAAGATAAACTACAATGAACTTACCCATCTCATCCTTGAAGGCAAGGTTAATTTCTCTTTGGAAGGTAGCGCCAGCATTTATCAAGCCAAAAGGCATTCTTCTATATGTAAACATGCCCCAAGGTGTGGTGAAACCAGTCTTATGCTGGTCTGCTTCACCAACTTCAACCTGATTATATCCTGAGAAGCCATCTAGCATTGATAACATCTCTGAGCCCATCACTGTCTGTAGCACTTGATCCATGATTGGCAAAGGATAATTATCCTTCAAGGATGCCTGATTCAAATTTCCAAAATCCACACAAAGGCGAATTTCACCATTCTTCTTTCTCACAGGCACTATATTGGCAACCCATGTGGAATGATGGATTGAGACGATTATCTTAGCATTTAACATTTTTTGTATCTCAGATAAAATAGTACCTGATATTTTCAGATTATAATGCATGGACTTTTGCCTGTAAGGTGTTGAATCAGCCTGGAGAGGGATGTTGTATCGAATTTCATCAAGCTAGAGTGATTTCAAGTCAGCATAAGAGTACGCTAAGACATCCATGTATTCATTGAGCAAAGAGGTGAACTTGAAATGCTCTTCAAGAGTACAACATTTCCCAATGTTCACCATCTTGGGGTCTTCCTTGGTTCCCAGATTTACTTGATCAAACTCCTGAGATGAGCTTGAATCCATCGGCTACTGTCTAATGAATCTATCATGCTTATCAAACAGCTTCTCAAAGGAAACTAGGCCTTTGGGAATCTTATTCCCTTTGAGTTGCAAGAACTCCTCACCCATGTTTGCATTTGATTCAGGAGTCGTTTCACACTTATGAGGTTCACTGCCTTCAAAATGCAACTGTTCAAAGCCATCTTTTTGCTTCAGGAAGGCAATGATTTGGTTGTCATTGTTAAATACCTGCCAATGACTGGCATTATTAGGCACATTTGGCCAAAAGACCAGCTCAATTATGTGCCTATTTCCTTTGAAATTTGGGTGGGGGACCAAGAGAGTAGCTAAAATAGCCAGTGCATCCGTTCGGTCATTGAATTCTCTGGGAACTGCAGAGATGCTGAAAGCGTCAAAGTCTTCAAGCTGGTCCCAGACTAGGTTGCGGTAATGATGAAATCTTTCATTCTTGGTTTGATACAAGTTCCTCACCTGACAAACCACTAGTTCAGAATCTCCTTTAACATGAAGGAGCTTGATGCCTTTGTCTCGAGCGACACTCAATCCAAGCAACAGAGACTCATATTCAGCTGTGTTATTCGTGTTGCTGAATTGCAATTTATAAGATGAGGGAAAAATATCTCCTTGAAGAAATATTAACACGACCCCAGCTCTTGAACCAGTGGAAGAGCAGCTGCCATCAAATTCAAAAATCCATACCTCATTTAATACTGATTTTCTTTTTGATTCTTCTTCATCCGGGGGTGGAGATACTTCCACACTTGCCTTGTGCTCAGCCAATTCCTCTGCTATTCTAGCTAAATGCATTTCCAGGCTGTCATCTACAAGAGCTTCATCAGATGTCTCATGAACTCCATCTGTGTACAAAAAGTAGTTACCTATGCCTGAAGACTCAAACAGAATTTGAGCTTCAAGTGCTGAGGTTTGGGTAACTACATATTTCACTTCTTTCTCAGGGAGTAGCCTCTTCATAACACCTTTGACTGGAATCATCACTTCTGATAAATCCATGCTCAATTCACCTCCAACATCCCTACAGAAATTCTACCCAAGAAGGATGCCATATGATGCTGGGACGTCTGCTACCAAGACAGGCATCTTGATTCTTTTGTCTGCAAAGGCAGCAAACACAAATTAGGCATCTTTAATTTGTCCCAACAAAGGCACTTGCTTGTTTTCCATGGAGAAGCATCTACCAAAAGTCTTAGTCAATGTGAGGTCAAGGGATTCAGCCACTTTAACAAGCATGATATTGTCTGAAGCTCCAGAATCAATGATGCAATTATTCAGCTGATGTCCATTTATCAGTAATGAGACATAAAAAGGTTTAGTTTTGCCAGGAGTAGCAGGGGGAGCAATGACAAGGTTGTTCCTGGTGGGTGCATTCCTGGCAGGATCATGTGTCACTTTGGGAATTGCTTGTTCAACAGGGATGTTCTAATTTTTAACACATTGAACCAGTCTATCTAATTGCTCAGGATGGGACTGCAAAAATTCAAATTTAGACATTTGAAATTTTGGTTTTCTTTACATGGTCAATGATATCAAATGTCTAGAACGAGCTAGGAGCAGAGGATGGGAGTTCCTCCTTTAGATTTTTCAAAAGGGGAGGACTGGACTACAGATTTGAAGTAGAAGGCGTAGGGGTATTTAGGGTACTTACCTTTTTCACAATCACCGAGTCCTTTGGCTAGAAAGGAAGAGTGGATCCCCGCTTAGCAATTGAAACTACCATTTGAGGTCGCTCCTCTACTTTCTCTTTATCAGCTTGTTCAGCTGATTGATTCTTGGACCGGATGAATACAGCATATGACCCCTCAGCTGCATTGCCTTCACTTCTAAGTTCATCCTGATAGTTCAGGAAACCAATATGGGAGTCACCAACTAATTCTTCTTCTTCCTCAGTGAAGAGATTAGCGTCATCTTCTGGATTCAACTCAGGCTGGAATGATAAGTCTAATTTAGCTTCAAGATATTCAACTGCTGAGTTAGTTGGAGGTGCTTTGAGGGTGAGGTTTTTTTGTGGAGGAGGAAGGCGATTTTGCTGTTCTTGATTCCTGGCAGCATTGCCTTGGTATGCCTAATTTTGAAATGTCCTCCTAGGCATATCTCTGTATGTAGGAGAAGATGACATCCCTTGTGCCACTTGCTTTTTGAGAGCTAGCATTTCATTTTCCAGCTTTTACACCATTGGGTCAGTGGTAGTTGTAGGTGAGTATTTAGAAGATGAAGAGGATTTACCTTTATTAAGGTCTCTCCTTATCTTTCCTGCCAAGATAAGGTCATCTTCTACCTCAGTAGCCAAGTCTTGAGTAGCAGCAAGGTCTATGTGTCTAGCCCGTCTCAGCAAGAAACTCACTTCAAGCAGTTGTGAGTTGATGAAGAAGCATTTGAGGTTCTGAGGTGTCGGTTGGGTGACCATGGGAATCCTGTGCCTCAGCTTGTCAAACCTGGCAATAAAATCCCTCATAGGCTCATGAGGCTCTTTCTTCATCTGAGTGAGCTGGGCCAGTAAGGCATTTGCATCTTTTATAGGCTTAAACCTGGCTTCAAACTTGTCTTTTAGAGTGTCCCAATCAATCACTGATCCACCCTGTAGGTGGTAGAACCAGTCTATAGTAGCGCCTTGTAGTGTCTCCACGAACAGCTTGACTGCTATGTCTTCAAATTCCACCCCTATTATGCCACAGGCTATGCTGAAAGCTGCAATGTGTTCATCAGGATGAACTTTCCCATCACCAAAGAATTTGGGGAAATTTTTCTTTGAACTGCATGGAAGTTCATGCAGAGGTGGAGTCAAATTCAGTGGATCGAAAGAGTTACCCCAGAGGCCTTGAGCCATGATTTGATTATGTAAAAGTGGGATCACTAATCCAGGTGGAGTGTGGATAGGCAAAGCTCGGCTAGCAGCAGAAAAAGAAGCTCTACCTTGTGGTGGTGACCTGGTAGGGCTAGGAGGAAGACTCCTAGTTCGTCTAAGGTGAGGTTGTGGAGGAAACAACTCAAAATTACTTTGTTGCACCAACTCAAAAGCAGGGTCAACAACGCCTTGAGATTTTTGGCCTTTGGTATAGCGTGGAGTTGCCAGATTGTGAAACAAAAATGGAAAAGGATTGGTCTTGCTTCAATTTGAAGCTTGAGGCTTCAAACTGCTTGTCCCTCCCCAACAGAGTCACCAAAAACTGTTGGGTGAATATTTTGTCGGCCAGCTAACTGGTGACCAAAATAGTTCCTATCACCACAGCATAGGGAGATTGGTCAACCAGTTGTGTAGGTTTACCACATCAATAGGTGACTAATCTCTCCTCTCATCAAGGGGAGGTTCCCTATAGATACGTAGGAGCTATATATAATATAAATAAGCAGAAAATAACACATGGGGGTAGAATAAACCATCCATCTCTCTTCTTTCAGAGATGATGCTCACAGACAAAGGAGAAAAGCCTAGTGAAAACACTGAAGGCACTTCTCTTCTTTCAGAAGTGTTCTTGTAGGAAACAGCAAGAGTTTCTTTTCGGTAGTGAAAGTAACTGATGGCAAAGGGCGTAGTAACCAACAGGATGAAACAAAACACAAATTTTTCACCTCAACTACCCCAAGAGTATAACACAAAGGATAATGGGGGCACAAAGTCGTCCCAGAATCCTCAACACAAAAAGAAAGGGAAAAACACACGATGAAAACAATTGTGAAAGCGCAAAGTCTTCTCATAGTTGGCTTCAAGACACCTCCCTTTTTTACCTTCACTAATTCTGCTTGTCAAATTAAATAAATAAGAATGCTTCTAGGAAACAGACATAAGAACAATTTCCTAAAGTAGCACAAGCCAAAATAGCACAAAGTCTACAAACAACTTGCTTTCTCATTCAGATAAAATGAAATGAAATTACAATCTGAGCTCAAAGTCTCAGTCTTCTTCTTTCAAAATGGGCAGAGTTTTGCTCTTGTAAAAAAATGAAAAGTCTTTTGCACTGATACGAAAGATTACATTATATAGAGGCAGAGAGAGGCCTGGCGCCTTTTCCCATGGGGTGATCCATTTGGTGCATTAATGCCTTGGATGCATTCTTGATTTTGTCATGTTGGAACAGGGCGGCTTCTTTAACTGTGGTGTGTTGGTTCATCTCCTTTGTCCACTCCTTAGCCTGAATTGCTCATTCCATCACCTGCTAGCCGCGCAATTGTCTATTCTGCATTTATCTCAAAGGGGACAAATAGATGACGCTTTCAATGTTTGGAGGCCCTAAATATTTATCTAGCAAACTGCTTCACCTACTGGAAATAACTCCTACTGAGTTTCTCCCTTTGTCTCTTCCTTCTCTATGTCCCAGTCGTAGGGTCTTTGAATGCATCGGGTCCATGTTCTAAGCCTGCAAGGATCAATCAGACACTTCACTGCAGCAATTTTGACATCCGTGGGTCTGTCATTTTGCTGTGACGCGGGTGAGGACACATGGCGACATTCACAGCTTTGAAATAAGCTTTTGGGAATATGCCTTGAGACTTGTTAGAGGCTGGAGCCGCAGACGTAGACACGTGGTAGCTTCTGCTGCACTGGAAAGGGACACGTGGCGAGTTTCACGCTTTGAAGCTTCATCTGAAATCATGTCTCAACATGTGACACTTGGCAGCTTCCACTGCAGTTTGAGGCTCAGACCTTTCCTAAAGGGAACTTGCCCTTTGGGGTCTTGAAAAAGGTTCATTTCATGTGCGTCGAGTGTCCCTCCGCAAAGGTGTCTACCCTTCGGGTCTTCTGAGTGCCCTTCGGGTCTTTGATTTCTCTGGCGGGCTGTTGGTCCTTTATTTCCTTCGGACAATTTGTTTAAAGGAAATCCTTTCCTTGGCTTCATGTGTGCCTTTGCATTGTGAGTAGCCCCTTTTATGACACGTGGCACCTTTCACCGCTTTTAACTAAAGACACGTGACAGCTTCCGCTATTGACACTTGGCAGCATCCACCTTCTCGAGTCTTTGCAAAACCATAGAAATGCTTGGGGCTCAATCAGGCTCTCTAGGATGATGACACTTGTCGGCTTCTGCTGATCTCTGCAAGGGACACGTGGCGTAGTCCGAATACATTTGTTAGTCATGCGGATGTAGACACTCGACGCATTTTGCTTCATTCAGTCACTCGTCCCTGGGCCCACCATGGTCTTTGCTCGAAGCAGTGAAGCTAAGGGAAGAGACTGTGAATATTGACACTTGGCAGCATCCGCCTGACTCTTTATTTTGTGCGCGCTTCTTTCCTTAACTGAGGCGGTCTTTGAAACTTTGAAACTGGCGCGTTGAACTGATTGAATGTTGAACCCATTGAACCAATTGAATGTTGAACCCGTTGAATCGATGAACCAAAATGGTTCAAGGTTTAATGGTTCAATCCTTGTTTTGATGCTTGCCGACAGACCCTTTTTGATTGAACCAAAGTGCTAACCCATATTTGAAGGTGACCAAGCATTGGAGACTGGGTCTTTTGATTGAACTCGCCTGCAGAAGCCTTTGAACCGATTGAACCTGCTAATCCTTTTACCAAAAAGTTGAGAAAATGACGAAATTGAATGTTCAGAACAAATTTTTGGAAATGGAAGGGACAATTTTGGCCATGCAGGACCAAAATAGTCATATGTTGTCTGAAAAATGAGGAGTCATTTTTCAAGGACAGCACACTCCTCATTATCCCACCTTAGTAATTGTGAAATACAATTTAATAATAATATAAGAGCACGTAATAATGATAAACAAAAGTTAACTACATGCACAGTACCCTAAAAATAACTTCATTTCTACAATTCCCTTGAGAAAGAGACTAGAAAGTGAGAAGTCCAAAGTGGTTCATTAAATTCACCATTACAAGCACTTGTATTATTAGTGGGTCCCTTTACCTCTTCATTATTACCAAAAATATATGAAAACATAAATGTCATTATATTTTCATTTTGAAATAACTTATAAAACACACGAACAAAAACCCACAAATTTTGACAATAATTATATATAGTTGTTTTAATTTTTTTCTCTCTTAGACTCTTTAAAAATTGCTAGCTCTGTCATATTTAAATAATAATATCATTATCTATATAGTATCGAGAATTCACCAATTGGTTGTGTCTAGTCTTTTCAACTCTAATTAATTTCATTTGATGTTTAATTTCAACAACTCTATAATCATATCAGCTCTCGAATATCAATTTGACAATCGACTTCTCTTCCAATTTTAGTGGTTGATTGTTAGGATTCTTTCATCCAAAGGTTGAAATTTAAAAACTGCGAATAAACTCAACAAAAAATAAATTAAATCTTTGAAAAACTTATCATAACAACACTCTTATTTAAAGTTATCACCTTCTAGTTTTTAAAAAAAACACAATCTTCGTGTTTGAAATCACAAGATAATATGAGATGCAAAATTTTACAAAAAAGGTATTAATTAGTATATATATATTAGATACGTGATTTATATTGATTAATAATTACATTCTCTTATATATTTTTATTGATGGGTGATAAATGGTATCCATCTAGCTACATCAATATGTTAAGGTTAGAAATGATATTTTTAGAGAAAAAACATCTCTAAAAAAAAACCACCAACTTTACCATTTGGCCACTTGAAGAACTTGTATTGTTGAAGTTGTGTTGCTGCTAAGAAATTTGAAATATTTAACTCCCATGTTAATGGACTGGAAATAGATAGAGCAACAGTCCTTTTGACAAAGCAGTACTGCCCATTTGCATGTTGTGATGGGAATAACCAAAGGCTGCTGTCAGGCGTGACTGACTTCCAAAAATAAAGTCAAAATATCTAAAATTTTGTGCCCATGCTTACAGCAGATAAGGAAAGTGAATTTTCTTAGTATCTAACAATGGTGAAACTGAAAGACATTCAAAACATTTAAGGTTGTCGTTATAATGAAAGAACTTTCCCATACCAAGGCATTAACACTGCTCCTCTCTATTGTTGAATCCCAACAGCACCCCACACGTCCAACATGTCTATCAGCATATATATATTGTTGGAGGTGTTTTCATTGTTATATCATAATTGAAGATTCATCTCCAGATCTTTATATTTATTTACATTGTTTTTTATTGGTTTTGATATTGTTATTGTGCATATTGAATGGGTATGATGTTGACGAAGGTTATGTGGACAAACAATTTGTAACAAAATATTGAATGGATATAATGTTAATAACACTTATGTGAGCAAGCAATTTATAACGAAGCTCGACGCATTGGCTAGTTTGATAACTTGCACAAACATTCTCTCCTGTGGTTTTAAGTAAATTTTTTTTTGCAATGTGATTGGCTTGATTTTCAGTTTGGGTTGCGCTACCTTGCGATTCCTCAATTTTCCAAAAATGCAAATCATAATTTGAGGAAGAAACTGATGTGGAATGGTCTATATCAAGTTCAAATTGGAGGCATTGTCATGCCGAAGAAGATATGACTATACCGATGGATTTTCTCTCTAGATCTATGGGGGAAGAACAATAATTATCACAAACGATGAGAAACAAAATTGTTGAACTGCATTGCTTTGGATTTTGGATGCCCATGCAAACCTAATATTCTTCATATTCCTCACAATTCCTTCATTAGCAGCTAACCCTTCATTTGCACCTATTCCAATTTATATAGCTAACACCCTAATTCCTAAGTGTTATATGAATAAGAGAGAGGTCTAGAGTTTGATCCTACTACGTTGTCATTGTATTCATTGTGTAGATGAACACATAGCTAAATTGTTCTTATAGCAACTTCTTTCTTATGCACGCCCAAGAGACAAAAATACATGCATAATATGTTTCACAACAATTGTCTAAGCAACCTAATAACAAGATAGAGGCTTATGCTATGGATAAGAAAATTAAAACAACACACTTCACACTATTGACAACATCAAAAATCTTGCTTTGCACCCTTAACCGCATAATAAGGGGTAAGAGAGAAAAATCAATTAAAAATATATATTAAAAATTATGAATACTCAAATAATAGAGATTGATTTGTTAAAAGGACAAAGTAATACTTTAGTGATGACTATAGTACCCTTGGAGGTACTAATAAGGAGGCAAGAGGATCGTAAATTACCAACTGTGTCAAGGTGCAAGTTATGTTGTAAGGGATATGATTTTTTATTTTGGTAAAGTGGGAAAGTGTATATCGGCAGTTGTATCACATTTGAAACCTATGACCCTGCTAATCTTGCTCACCTTTTACGCACGAAGTGTTAAGGAACAATAAAATAATATTTCTGGTGGAGGTGACAGTGGAAAATGAGGTGTGTTCCTTCATATGGTGTGGCAATGCGTTGTGCGAGGAGACGTTATGTCTCACAGTGAGCTTGAGTAATGGAGAAGTGGTTGGGAAGGGAAAGATCATGTGCAAAATATGCAAGCAATGAAAGATTTTTATGTGAGTTGAGCAGTGATGTTGAGAGGCAACGACAGGGTATTTCAAGGGATGAATTCAAAGAACCCCGAAGAGATACACATGCAAAAGGTAAATGCAATATGTAACTTCCATTGAATTGTTTCAATTACACAATACATAATTGAAGCAATTGTCATGTCAATGAAAATAGGTATTAGATATACAACATCTCCTCTAAACATGTAGAGAATGCACCACATGTCTATTTAGACAAGTCAAAAACTAGTTAGACAAAAAATATGATTGTTGTAACTATATAAAACCAAATTAGATGACTCTCAAACCAAATTGACAAAAAATGGAAAGGCTTCCTTAAAAAGACGCTTCTTATCTAATTTCATTGACCAATGCAAAATGCCATATGCAAATAGATATAGATACAAATATTTCCAATTTTTTTTCATTTTGAATCTTAATAACACTTAACAACAACAATATTTATAACAATAGTGTTCATTTCTTTTTATTCGGTAAATGGAGGAAAGTCAACTACCATTAAGACCAATCTTCCACCGAACACTATTAGTTGCCCAATAAATGATTGAAATAGGTGTCATATCAATTAAAATAGGTGTTAGATACCCTGACTCCTCCAAAAATGTAAAAAAATGGTCCATATTCAACCAACTCCATCCTTCTATGAATATAGAGAACATAGTCTCTATTCAAGATCAGAGGTAGCCACAAGGCTTTGGGCTCCATAGTTATTAAATTCAAATCCATTGGGCTCATGTTAAAACTTTCATAATTTCATTAGTAATTCAAAATGACCGAATTGCATTGACATTAGACCTGGGTAGTTCCATAGAATGCTTGTAAACAAAGGGAATTTGCTCATTAAAATCCACATCTATAATTGTAACAAGGAAGAAGAATAACAATTTTGATAATGCAAATAGACATACAAGTTTAATTGTTTCAAAGCTTCCAAATAGTTTTGCCATGGCTATTGTTTCATATGATTGGTGCAATGTGTTTGAACATGTTAATGGTGTTCATGTTTATATAGTGTCACCACCTTTTGTAAGCTTAAGATAAGCAGTGCAACTGTGTGGATCATAAAAGTTCCATTAGAAAAGTTCTCATGAAGAAGAAAAGTAATTTCTTGAGTACTTTTCATATATTTTAAGAACTTTAATGTTAATTATAATGTTCGATATTTTTACAAAATCATATAAATAAACAACAGAAGTCTAAATGGAGTATAAAACATACTTTTATGATAATGGAAAATAGTTGGCCCGACCTATGAGAGAGGGAGTTTACTTAAGGTCCACCAAACCATATTCTTAGGATGATACACTTTAAAAATCCCCTTCATGTTTGTGCAAGTCCTATTACTGAACGAACTTTACCCAGAACAAAAGCTATAACAACCAAAGTGGTGTCTAATTTAAAATACTTCAGATTGCCATAACGTTTGAAGAGAGTATGTAAAGACTGGCGGGGATTCAAAACCAAAACCTATACCAAAAATTGGCAACACGTGTGGCCCTAGTGGCAATTTTACCTTTAATCCATTCATCAAATAAAGAGAAACGAGCACTACCATTATGATTACAATCGTTGATGTTAGTGTTAATAAGAGTGAGAATGGAAAAAACTTGGAAACATTTGTATCCATATTTATTTGCATATGAAACCCTGCATTAGTCGATTAGATTATATAAGAAGCATCTTTCATCGAGGAAGTCTTTCTATTTTTTCTTAATTTGGTTTTAGAGTTGTCTAATTTAATTTTATATAGTTAAAATAGTCATAGTTTTTATCTAATTAGTTTTAAGCTTGTCTAAATGTACACATGGTGCATTCTTTACTTTTTTAGACAAGTCGTTGGATATCCGACACTTGATTTCATTGAGATGACACGTTTCAATCATGTATTGAAGAACTAAAACAGTTTTGTAGAAGATTGGTCTCAGTGGTAGTTTGTCTTTCCTCTATTCACCAAATAAAGAGAAATGAGCACTAATATTACGAATACAATGATTGTTATTAGTGTTACTAAGAATGAGAATGAAAAAAACTTAGTAATATTTGTATTATTATCTATTTGCATATGGCATTTTACATCAGTGAATTAAGATTATATACCTCCTATATAGAGGAAGATTTTCTATTTTTTGTCAATTTGGTTTTAGAGTCGTCTAATTTAGTTTTATATACTTGAAGTTATGGGAATTTTCACTCAATTAATTTTTGACTTGTCTAAATTGACGTGTATTCTCTAAATTTTTAAAGGAGCCATTAGATGTTTGACACTAGTTTCATCGAAATGAGCAGATTGATGAAAGCTATAGATTGTTTTTACATATGTGACATGTCATTGAACTCTGCATGTGTATCTCCTTGAGCTTATTCAAGTCCATCACTTAAAATACCCCACCATCATCACCCAGCACACCTAAAAATCTTCCATCACCTTCATGTTTTGTATAACCTTGCCCTTCCCCACCACTCTATCATTACTCAAGCTCATCATGAAACGAAATGTCTTTTCTCCATGCAACTCATTGTCGCATCATATGAAAGCACACACCTTATTTTCCACCATCACCTCCCTTAGAAATATCAGAGTATTGTTGCTTAACATTTTGTACACAAAAGATGAGACAAAATCAACGATGATAGGTTTCAAGTACGATATCACGATTGATTTACAATCCTTCGTTTTACAAAACCCCATTTTACGAAAACAAAAAATTACATCTCTTCCAACATTACTTACACCTTTGAAACATCTACTAGTTATATCATTGTAATAAAGACACAAATTTATATTTAAATATTACATATAATAAAAAATATGTATAATGTCAATAAGATGTAAACCTGCATGAAAAACATTCAAATATTATATATAATAAACAACTTGTGTGATGTAAGTGTAATCCTCCATCATTAAAAAAAATTATGATTAGATATATTGAAAATGTAAGACTTCTTTTTTTAAATGTAAGAAAAAGGTTCAGTTGTATTTATTTATGTTTTATTGAAAAATAAGTGGTTCGGTTTTTTAAATTTTCATAGATAAAGTAGCCATCGGCATAAAAATAGGTGTAAATATAAATAACAGCTAATTTAACAATTTATTTACAGTAGTGAAAATTGCACAGTTGTCAAGAGGTTATTAAGGAAATTTACACTGGTGAGAATAAATCAATAATAGAAAAGAAGTTGGGCTTGTTGAAGCCACAAGCATTTTAACAGGGTGGTCCCGTGGAGGAGGTAAATGTCATTATTTTGTAGTTGCAACAGTTTTATGTAAATATAAACTTTTTAGACTGTAAAATATTGAATCTTTCTTTGAAAAATAAGAGCAACAACTCTATAAAAGAAAGGTTTTCAGAGACGGAAAAGTTAAGGGCAAAAAATTTATAACCCTTACAAAGAATATTTAGGCACAATGAAAACACTTTACAACCAATAAAAATTTATTCTATAAATATTTATAATGCTTTTTTACATCCAATCTAGACTTCTTCTGTAGATATAATTAAATTATATTTTAAAATACATGACTGTTTCAACGCATATCTACTTCTAAATAATCTCTACAAAACCGATAAAATATTTTTACAATTGCAGTACACTATAAGACCAGGCCATAAGAGTATTATGCATAGAAGTTCTTCAAAGAGCTATGATTAATGGCAAAATGGCCAAAGTTTACCGTCATTGGCCCAGGGTTGGGCCTTAGGGCTGCTTGCAGGGTCACCCCCAAATGATACCAAAATCCCAGGGTTTCAGAACTTCTCGGCTAACTCTTAAATAAATTCTTAAAAACAAAACGTAAAGAAAGCAACAAGACTTTTTTTGTGAAAGGTTTTCACCAGGTCCGCTCCCCAAATGACATCAAATCCTATAGCTTCGGAATTTTCTGGTTAACTCATAAATTCTTTAAAATAATATGTAAATGAAACAAGAAGAAATTTTTTTGTAGAAGGCTTTAACCAAGCTTAATGTTATTAGTGACAACCACTTTAGAGTCAATGTTCAAAAATTCCCAGTTCAAATCAATACGGATAGACTGAAAAAAATTGCTCTCATCAAAGCAAACAGCATTTTTTGAATGTTTTTTTTTTTTTTAAATATTTAAACTAGTTTCATATGCAAACATATTAAAAGGAATATAGATTATATTCTCTCTAAACCAGGCTAAAAATACCAGGGGTTCTGATTGTATATCTTGTTTTTAGAACAAATTGTTTTAAATGAATGAATGAAACTAATTTTCAGTTATTGTAGTATTTTTTTCTTTTTTCTTTTGGGAAATTGAAATTAGTAGAAAACATTGTGGCTATCATGTTTTGGTTAATAACCATGTTCAATGTTTCAAATTGTCAATTGAACTCGAGCATCACATAAAATGAATCAAAATATAGATCAGGAAAAATTACATGACATGCCTTTGGAGTGCATTATTTGCCTCACTTCCATCATAATGCGAGGAAACTCGTAAAAAAGAGAACTTTTAGGAATCTCATCCTTGGTGTTTCTATTGTTGCCAGGTACGCTGTTACCAGGGCAACCACCGATAATGAGATCAAAACCTCCCACTGTCTGTATTAAGTTCTCTAGTTCTTCTCTAGTTAAATGTTGGACATCTTCCTTCTGGATCAACTTACCTGTCTGTTGGGTTTTCTTCCACCAACTATTAAGGATAAGCCTGTTTTTTGGACATATTTCCACGGATACAACATACCTTAAATGTATCCCAAGGCGATGCAAAGCAACCTCTGCTCCACCAATACCAGAAAACAGAGAAAGTACTTTGAGGCCACCAGGATAAAATGCTTTCAAAACAGACAAATGGTATGCAACTGTGTCTATTTGGAATGAATTACCCAAACATTGCAGACGGTCAGTCCGACTAGCTGATCCTCGAGTGTGATCTGTTTCATACCCTAATATAACTTCCATCTCATGAGGTTCCAGAGGAGCCATCTGACCTGGGCCCACCCAAACCAAATTCCACTGCTCACACTTGTCGAGTATGTACGCCTGTTCGCTAAATGATGGTTTCCCTTGTGAATTTTGAATTATATCCCTGAGTTCTTGGCAGAGGACATCACCACACCGTCTAGTGTCTATAAAATTAAATTTTTTCCTCTGATCCCAGGAAGGCCAATAATTCTTTGTTTGAGGAAGTGCATCATGAATGGTCATTGGAGGTAGAGGCAATGCTTGAAACCGCCCTTCTAATGGAAGATTATGTAGATAGCCTCTCGGTCTCCTAGAAGCTGAAAAGTACTTAGAATCAACAAACTCTGGCTCCACACCATTGAAATGCCGTGATATTGTCTTCCAAGTGTCATTTGGTGCAAAAGCATCATTCTCAAAATAGAAAAAAGGTGGCCCTTGCATAAACACCTTTATTTCCTCCGAGCGCTGGCCAACAGGTTTTCCAGGAACTCCAAAACCAATTAATCCCTTCAGAGATGGATTAGAGACTCCACCAGTCACTCCAACTACAGTTGGTTTGCAATGCATGCTCTCTTTGTATTTATCATTCTTTAATAATTTCTTCTCCTTTTCTCCTATTGTTCTCTTCTGAGCAGATGCTGAGCCAATTTTCAAGTCATTTGAGATTGTGTCTGCCTGCTTTCTTTTACGAAATTTACTTGTACATGCCTCTTCAACTCGTATCTTTTGTTTCTGCACGCACATAAAGCATAATTCAGGTTCAGATAATTAAATAAAATGAACATATATGGAGAGATTTGTCATTAAACATTACATCTGATCTGACAGAAAGCTCTTACATCAAATTCTAATAAGAATAAATATCATCGATAATCTTCTATTTAAATTCATGATCACAGTCAAATTAAATATACACATTTCATGTAATTTTCAAGCTTAGAAACTTCTACAATTGCTTTCCTCATCAGGACTACCGGTACACATTTAAAATTAAATTAATTAAGTGTAGGAAAAAGTGAAGAAAGTAGTAAAAAGGGTTCTATGTTCTCTAATATGGGCATATCAAAATTTGATGTTTTTCTGTTGTCTCATTGGATGAATGACAGATCGTGTTCAATACAAATCTACGAAGCCCTTATGTCACTATTATGACTGGAGGATATGCAAACTAGATTCTTAAAAACAAATTGCAGTTCCTGATCACCGACCTTTTCAATTGAGAGCAATCATCAGGCAGTTTTGCATAACTTGCATGAGACGAACTCTACCTGGTAGCTCAAAACTTAAGCAGCTAAAATATTAAACCATACACGGAGTTCTTTGCAGCCGTATAAAAAATCTTGTAGTGAAGAACCCTTCAGGATAATTTGGAAATTTTGGAGCAGATAGCATGCAGAATCCCTTTTTGCTCTCCAGTTCAGTTTAAACATTTATGATTGAATTAGTCACCGTGGACTAGGATATAATTAAATATCAAATTTCTAATTGGGCTTCATATGATTTTCTAGCACTGAAGAAGGTCATTATCAGAGTCTACCCTCATCTAACTTAAGTAAATGAACACAAGCATATTCTTATTTCATTTTGTATTTTGGACACTTAAAAGTCCAAGAATGTTTTCAGTATAAAATATGTGTTTGTTCCTGCTTTTCTGTGTATTCCACTTCTATTCGATGCGAGTCAATATCTCTAAAGTGCCTCTCTTCTTAAGGGTTGAGCCCAAAAATGCTTCCTCCGATTTTTTTTTACTACACCATGGTCTAGCCTTGGGTAAAAGGCTAGTAAAGCTTTGACTATATTCTTTCAAGCACCATTCCTTTAGATTCGTCATTTTCTTATGCGTGCATTTTGTAGTACTTCAATGCCAGGGCAATATGGGAATTAACTAACTTGATAGAGGAATCTTCCACAACTTTTTTTAGTGAGTCTAATAGTGTTGACATAGGTGTGTGCTACGTCATTTCATATTTAGAATAAGTGTCAAATTTAATGTTGGGTTATATATATGAATATTGTGTAATCATCAAATATGTAATCATGAAGTCTTAATTACAAATTCATGTATGAGTATTATGACGGAGAAATCGTCAGGTTAGCAGACCACTCCCGACAAATACCAGGAGCTTTAGCACCTACTTGCAATGAGTCAAATTATTTTCTAAATATATTTCTTCTATCATATTATTAGACACAAGTCTGAATCAAAGGATTCAAAATCTCCTAGCTGAAGGGGAAAGGGTTCTCCCTGAATAGATATTTTAAACCTACTTTTCCATAGAAAAGAGATTCCTACAAGTCTTACAGTTACCCAAATCTCTTTCCCACGAGCCTTAACACATGAGTTTTTCTTAACATAGCACCTTTCCATTTTAAAGTCGCAACAAAAAACAGTACTCTGTTTGGCTCCAATTTCAAAAATTTCTAGCTATTTTGCATTGGCTTAAGGTACAAAACACAGTTTCATTTTTCTAACAGAAACACAAGCAAGAGTTGGTGAATCTTGACTTGTTCAGTCTTGCCTCGACTCGAAAGCATTTTTTTTTTTAATTTGGTAAATTCTTCTTATATAGTACCTTTGGCTTAGATGCCACAACCTGGTATTTCTTGCATCAAATTCACCTAGGGCTTGCACCTGGCCAATTTCAACGCTTTATCTTGTCTAACAGGAATTTGAACTCAGGGCTCCGCTTTAGAAGCACCAATGCTTTTACCACTTGAGCTATCCCATTTCACAAATGTTAAGAGTAGGAATTAGGGCAAAGCTTGTAGACAAAATGGAATTGGGACTGGATCTGTAACCTAATTAGACTTGAACCCTACCTCCAGGGGTCCCCATAGTGATACATAGGAGTGGTCGTAGGTTAATATATTGCTATAAGTTCAACCCCTACCTTGGGTGTCCCCAAGGTTAGCATAAGGTGCCCAAACCCCATTAGAAAAGAAATTGGAATTATGGGGAGAAACTCGTCATTATTTGGCTGCAAAGAAATGATGAAGAAGCAATCCCAATATGTTTTCATTTAGAAATTAGAAGAATCAAACTTCCATATACTTGTGCACCAATAATTCCCCAAGATAATATGTTCCCATTTTTGGTTAAATGAAGGTAGCGTAGGCAGCCTATGTTGTATTTTGTTGCCGAGCTCCTTTATTTCATAACAGTAGAAAGGATTCCAATTGCTCCAACAACAGTCCCTCCAATGTTGACCGAGATTTTTGAATTGCAGTTTAAACAAGCATTTCAATGGGAACTGAATGGCAAAGAGAAAAATAGATGGGCATGTCTACCCATGTTAATCTTTCATCTTGGTTCAACACTCTTCAATATTTCCACATTTTTTGTTGTTTGTCTCAACCCTTGACAATCTCTTCCTTCCAAGTTGGAGATTTCCCAAATGGCCTCTTGGTGAGGGGAGAATCCAAAAAAGCTTTGCAACTATGTACCATGTGTACATTGTCCCTCATATGCCAAGTGCAATTGGCTAGAGATCAGTTTCCAAGTTTGTATTCTTTAGAGGCTGAATAAGTTGTTTAGCTTGAAGAACTTGCTCCAAGAATATCACATAGATTGAAGGAGCCTCTAATACCTATTACATGTTAGGATTTTTTTATCCTTAACTTGACACGAATTTTCCAAGGGGCTTACCCTTCTATCATCGGAACAATCTGTTTCCCTGTTAGGATTGCTACTTGTGATCCAATATCAATAATGTCAAGTCCTACTTTATCTTTGACCAAGGTGTTGTCCCCCAAAAATATCACTCATTTTTGGGACAACATATGAACTATTTTGGGCCCTGCAAGACCAAAATTGTCTCTTCCCTTCTCGAAATTTGTTCTGAGCATTCAAAATCCTCATTTTTCAAGCTTCTCAGAAATCTACGGACTCTGCAGGCTTGAATCTACGGACTCTGCAGGAAGAAAATCTACGAACTCTGCAGGCGAAGTTCTACGGGCTTCACAAGTTGATTTCTACGGACTCTGCAGGAAAGAAGCAAGCTCTCAACACTTGGGTGATTTCAAAGTTGGTTCAACGACAAGGTTCAACCAAAAAAGTTCATCGGCAAGCTTCTAAGCAAGGATTGAACCATTGAACCGTTGAACCTTGAACCATTTTGGTTCAACGGGTTCAAAGGCTCAACGTCAGCAGCAAGAGTTAAGCGCATTTGTCAAGGTTCAAAGTTCAACTACTTCAAGGTTCAACGGCTTCAAAACACTTATCAAAGAGAAGAAGGCTTGAACCATTGAACCACTTTGGTTCAAAGGTTCAACGACCAAAAGGTTCAACGAGTTCATAGGTTCAAAGGTTCAACCAATGCGATGAAGATCAAAGAGTTTAGAAAGAACAAGTGACGGACAAAGGATGAACCAATGAACCGATTGAACCTTGACCCGAAAGAGTTCAAAGTTCAATGGTTCATGGGTTCAAAGGTTCAAAAGCGGCCTCAATCAAAGAAAGAAGCAGCAAAAGGTTGGTTCGATCGGTTGGTTCAATCGGTAGGTTCAAGGGGCTGCCCCAAAGCCAAAGAAACAACTGCCGCCACGTGTCCATTATAAAGCAGAGTGGAAGCCGCCACGTGTTATGACTTAGCGAAACGTGACAAGTGTTTGCATCTGTGTTCCCCTTTTGAAGTTGCTCGGGCAAGACATGTCGTGGATCCCATTTTCCATAAGTTTCTAATGAGTTTCATAACAGCGGAACTTGCCACTTGTCAAAGACGCAGAAAGGAACCCCCAAAGACTTAGACAAGAAGGGCTATAAAGGACAAAGAAGCAACATGGACGATTCCAAAGGCAAGTTCAATTAAAGTGATGGTTCAACCAGAGAGCAAATAAGCGCTTAAGCAGTGAAGAGAGGAGCGAGACCAAAGGATCAGAAATATCTTCAAAAGAGTTATTTCTAGTAGGTGAAACAGTGGATCAAGTAGACTTTTGAGCGCACCAAATCAAGGACGCAAGCCTGTTTTTCTTCCATGAAGTAATGGCGAATTGGACAGCTGCGCAGACATCAGAGAAAGGACCAAACAGTCCATACCAAGGAAGAAACATTAGATGAATGGACACGCCATAGTTGAGGCAATGCGTTGTTCCCAGCATGGTCCCTCCAGACAGAACTGAAGGCGCATTGAAGACATTGACTGTAGCATAGGCCTTTTTCATGAAAACAAGCGCCCAAGTCTTTCTTGGAGCGCTATATATTGTAATCTCTCATTTGTTACAAGGGAGATCTTTCCCTTACCAGAAGCGAAACTCTGCCCAAATTGAAAGGCATTACTGAGACTTTGAGCTCAGATTGTAGTTCGTATTTCTCTGATTGAATGAGAAAGCAAGTTACTTGCAGACTTTATGTTGTTATAGCTTGTGCTACATTAGGAGATTGTTCTTATGTCTGTCTTCTGAAAGCATTCTTATTTATTTGATTTAACAAGCAGAACTAGTGGAGGTGATAAAGAAGGTGTCCTGAAACCAGTTACTTTCAGACTTTGTACTGACATAATTGTTTTCAGTGTGTGTTTTTCTTTTCTGTTTCTGTGTAAAAGACCTTGGGACGACTCTTCACCAGAATTTCTACTATCCAGAAAGGGATATGGCTCTTGGTTGAATGTTACTTCTGAAAGAAGAGAAGCACCTTCACCAATCACCCAGGATTTTTTCTCTGTTTGTTAGCATCATCTCTGAAAAAAAGAGATGGATGGTTTATCCCACCCCTGTGTCTTACTTTCTGTTTATATATATAGTATATAGCCTCCGTATATTTAATAGGGAACCTATCCTTGATGAGAGGAGAGATTTGTCCCCTGTTGATATAGTAAAACTGCACACCTAGACGACCAATCTCCCTATGCTGTGGTGATAGGAACTATTTTGCTCACCAGTTAGCTGGTCGACAAAATATTCACCCAACACAAGTTACATAAATATAGATCCTAAAAGGTCTATTCCTAGTTATATTTTGTTCCTGGACATGCCAGCATGTATCCAGGAAAGCTAACTTAAATTTTATTCTTATCAATAACTGCATTATCCTTCGTCAAATGTAAAAATTTCATAAAATCTGTAGAATATGAATGGTGTATTCGCGATGATATTAAATTAGTAAGGATGTATGCAAGAAAGCTATATGTACACACCTTATCGTCATAGTTTCCAACAACGGCACCCTCTGTGGCTTTGTCATCACTTTCTTTTCCACATAAATAAGCATCTATAAAGTCTACCAATTCGTCTATAGGAGTATCAATCCCTGCAACCCAGACAAGTAATAAAATTATCAATCAATATTCACATATGCGTATGACGAATCACCATGAAAAACACATATTGAAGAAACATGGGACATAGAACTTCCCCCCAAGGGCCCAAAGCCAAAGACTCAAACAAATACAAGGAACATCAGAGAGGAAAAGGAATAGTAACATTAGATTAAATTCAGAGCTAGACATTGAATAGTATCTCAAATGCACAAACGCAAATTGACTAGTTAAAAAATCACTACATCAGGTAAAAAGGTAAAAATTTAGGGAAAGTGACTTTTTTGAACTGTTCATTAGAAGTAAAACAAAATACATCTGGAAAATTACTTCATTTTTCACTACTTAAGCTATTATGCCTGTTTAAAATTTTACCAATATTGAACCTGTCATATGACATCTGACTTCTGACCACTGTTCAACAAATTAAAATTATTTATTAGAGATGTTACACATTTCTGGCCTCTGTTAACTGATAAATCAAGTATGAGTTTTTACAGGAGATACACGTTTATTTACGAGCATTTTCTTTCTGTATGTTAGTTTAATGTAGTACCTATTTGGCATCTGCAGATATCTACCTTCTGACTATGTCTTACTACAATTAAGTTACCCCTTGATATAAACAGAATCTGCTGGCAGCTGGCCTCTGAGTGCTAACATGATTAAACAAATGTATATTGCAGCTTCTAAACTTAAGGCAAAATCCACAATTTGGTATTTTAGATGTGTTTACATCGCTGATGGCATTATGAAAAAAGAGGAAGTACAATAGAAAGTTATATCTCTCTTTGATAGGACAGTTGCTTATATTTATAAAGTACCACTTACATAAGCACAAGAAGATCAGCATAAAACCTATTATTAAGCTAGATGTTGTTTCCATATCTAAAATTCATCAAGATTGGCTTTAGTTCCACTATTGGTGTATTCCCACATTACCTAATCTTTTAAATTATAGTAACACCCAAAGATAGAGATTGCAACGTGATTTTTTAGGGTTCGTCAGTTTGCTAAATCTGAAATCCAGAAATTGTGTTTTTTGAGCAACATGAGAACTGAATATAAACATAATTTCCAACAGAATACCTATTCAGTAACGTGTAATTTTATGAAGGGTATTCTCATAAATGCTTTTCAACAAATCCATGTCCAACCAATAAATAGAATCTCAAAGTACCAACTCAAATGATTTTCCTATTCATTTGGATTGTCCTCTGATTAATTATATCATAATTAAATAATTCAAGTAAGTTGTCATGTTATCCTAAGGAAACCATATTGCTATCTAAATTATAATATTTGAGGGAGAAATGCATCTTATATTACATCAAAGAACATGATAATTACATCAGCTGAATGACAAGGATTACAAGAAAAAAATTGCCCGATAAACACTTGACAAGCTAACATCTGAGCACGTGTCCCGAGGGGAAGAGAATTAACATCTATAAGAGAAAAAGTAAGCTTGGATTTGAAAAGCTTAGCCAATTTTTAATTGAGAAGCCTGAACTTCCCCAAGTTGAGTGGGGAACTGTCCCCAACAAGAGTTGCTGTGCATCTTTCTTCTATAGGAAACTGTATATACTACGTTACTAGATTCTTCAGAGCCCCCGGCTCCCCTTCTGTACCAGAACTAGTTTGATTCTGGTTCTGATTGCGTGTCTGACTCTCCTTAAAAACGTCCTGGGTTCTTCAGAACCACCGGGCCATTTCTGGGACAAACACGTGGTAGACTCTGCTGAAACTATGAATTAAACAAAGGAAAAAGAACTAGGTCAACCTCAACTACCCCAACCTATTTCTAACCGGCTCCCCATCCAACCCTACCTAAGCGAGCAACCTCTAAAACATAGTAAGATTGATATTAATGTTGATATGCACATAACATTGATATTATAGTTATTTTCTCTTTAAATTATTCATAATATATGTACATATGTTTCCCAAGAAAAACCATACCCACGGTCCAAAAAAAAGTTGCAATTATTGTACCTGTACCATAGTCACAAGGTTCGGAAATCCGGAAAGGTTCAGAAGGGGGAAAAAATGCGGAATCCGAAATTTTTTGAAAAGGTTCGGAAAAAATCCAGAAAAATTCGGTTATATATATATGTATGTATAAATGCAAAATATTTAAGTCTACTAAAGAATGAACATTAATTTGACACTTGCAAAATTGAGAAACGCATGAGTTTCAAAATTGAATTACATTAAAAGATAGCAAAATATAATATAAAATAAAATAATGACTTGTATAATATAAATAAAATCTGAGTATGACTTATATAATAAAATTTAAATTTGAAAAAAAAAAAAATATATATATATATATATATATATATTAATTATAATCTATAAAAGATAAATATAAATATTATATAATAAAATATAAATTTTAAAAAATACAAAAAATAAAAATATTTATTATAATTATAATTTATAAAAGATAAATCTAAATAACTAAATATTATATAATAAAATTTAGATTTTAAAATATATATAAAAATAAATATATTCATTATAATTATAATTTATAAAATATAAACCTAAATATAGTTTAAATTTATTATAAAGATATATAATACAAGTTAAAAAAATAAAAAATAATTTTTTTAATATTAAGATTATAAAATATAAATCATATTTGTATTAAAAATATTTAATAAAATTTAAATTTTAAAAAAATTAAAAATATTTAAAATTAATATTATAAAATAAAAATGCTATTTACATTTATATTTTATTAATTATAAATGAAAAATATTAATACAAAATAAATAATATTAAATAATATATTTAGTATTTTGTAATAATAAAAAAATGTAAAATATGAAATAAATAATTTAAAATATATTAATAAAAATAAAAATAAAATAATAAAAAATATTAAATAATTATAATAATAACATAAAGTTAAACGGTAAACCTAAAGCTAAATGCGGCAATCATAAACTGGTAAACCCTAATGCTAAACAGCGGAGAACAGACCCTACCTGGCTACCTCCCGGCGGCGGTCACAACCGGTGTGATTCGGCCTTTCGCTCAGCGGCTCGTCGGATGTCTCCGGGCTCCCTCGTTCAGCCGCTCAGCCGCTTGTCGGACGTTGCCGGGCTCCCTCGTTCAGCGGCTCAGCCGCAAAAAGCAAAAAGCTTTCAATCTTCTGCCGCGCGCGCACTGCTTTCAATCTTCTGCCGCGCTCACTACACTCAGTCTCTCACTTCTTTCAATCTTTTGTTGCTCGAAATTGCGCTTTTTAGGGTTCGCAAGGGAGACGAGGCCATGTTTTTTAGGGTTCTATGAAAGTCTTTTTAAAATATTTATTTTTTAATAATAAAACGGCCCGAACCCGGCGGATTAATCCGGACGACCGAAAAAATGCGGATCGTTCCAGATTTGGCCGAGATTCGGCCGAACCTTGTGACTATGACCTGTACCTGTTCCCTGGAAGCTAAGTAGGAAACCAATGCCAATCCGCAGTATTATGTGCCATAAATTTTGGAAAATATCCCTAATCATCCAAGTGTCTCCTAAAAGTGTATCTCGCCAAGTGAGGGGAGCAAAAAATAAATAGTTGGATTCAGCCTATAACCATACGCAAAAAGTCCTAGAAGTACACCTTCAGAAGACATGACCAATTGACTCCTCCCTGCCACATAAAATCTAAGTAGCTGATCCTTGTACTAGTACAGGAATGGGAATGGGGTTCTTGTATGCCAATGCCGTGATTTTTTGGCCCAGGTATGGCTTGGTATGGCCATACAAAAATATATATAAAATATTAAAAAATATAACCCAATAAGCAAAATTAACCACATAAAAGGCATAGAGTAAACTAAAAAAGTTAAATAACCAATTTAACGAAACATATTGATAATTCGATGTGAATTGTCATGATATTCAGTGGTCAAACTTAGAAAATATACATAATGCAAACGTTACAATGTATACACAAAAATCAAAATAAATCAGCATATTCATTAATTCATATTATCCTTCAATATCTTCATCAAGAGCATCAACACCATAATGGGGTTCATTAAAAAAATGAAAGTGAGGGCAAATGTGTAGAAAGGTAAGTATGCAATAAGAGGTAAATGTGGTGGTGTTGTTTGTTTTTGATAAAATGAATGTGAGAGTGGATTTTAGGGTTTCCCCATGCTTTCTTTTGTTTTTAAATTATTTTTCAAGTCCAACTTTGACTTTTTTAAGCTGAAACAAAAAAATTAAAATATATATATTTTTTGCTAAAAATCCCTATTCGGTATTCCTCAAGTACTGTCAAACATGGTTGGGTACATACGGGTTCATCCTAGGACAAACCCAGCCATACCCAACCCTGTTGGATGGTACCCAAAGCATATATGAGGGCAAATCAGACTGGGACCAGTATCCAATACGCATTGTAGACTGTAACATTCGTTTGGTCATGATTATCAACATAATTATATATATTATATTTTAATAGCTGACAAGTTGTGGCTTTATTGCTAGCTTTAGGTAATTTGTAATGAATCTTGTTAGTTATGTTCAAGGGTTCATGGTTGTGTCGACCACCAACCATATGTCATTTGTATTATATAAAGCAAGAAACATATCAGTGGGGGTGCTTGAATAGGGTCCTCCCTATACCGTGTGCATTGTATTGAGACTTATCTTTTATGAATACAAGCTGATATTGTTCAGACACTTTCCTCTACCAAGGAATATCATGCAATTTGTATGGCTTTTTACAAGGTATGTTATGCAACTACTATTATGTATGCTCTTTTGCTAGGGTGTGTTATGCAACTACTATTTTATATGCGTTGTCATTGATAGTCTAGTATCTTAGCAAACATTAATCGTACTACATTTGTCATTGTTGCCTTAGAGAACATTGGGTCAAGTAAAATTTGCAAATCTATGTGCCGAACATAACCATAAAACACAACAATAAAAGATATTACAAGGACATAGAGTTCACGAAGAAGAAGACTGATGTGAATGATCAACAATTAATATTGTTGACTTCGAATAAAGGTGGGAGAGAAATACATAGTCAGGGAGGGGACCAAGAACTTAAATGGTCTACTTGATTGGTGGAGCAACACCAAAGAAGACAAAGGCTGCAACAAACAACCATTTCTAAGATCCACCAAGTGAAGTACAAAGTGGAATCCAGAGCAAAAGCCAAGGCCAAAGCGTGAGAAGTCGTAGCCAAAGCCAAAGTCAAAACCAACAAAGGGTTTAGTTGGAACTAGTGGACTCTACACCGCTCACAATAAGGAGTGGGTAGAGATTGTCATAGCTCCTTCCAGAGGAAAGAAGTGTAGACTTTGTCGACTAGTTTGAATTAGAGGGTGTTGCAAGAGAATCATGTGAAAGTCTAGGGAAGCCCGAATGACAAATTGATGTGCACAAAAAGGGACTTGACAACAGATAATATTGCCTACGAATCCCAACCAAACGAAGGGTCGAATATAGGGACATGTCTAATAGTGCTAAGAAAGTAGAGGAACATTTGATGTTAACCTTCTTAAGAGGGAGACTCGTATTTAGAAAACCACGCCAAAGCCATGATTATCCCATCAACTCCATCTCCCAAAAATCAAAAATTGCCAAAATTTATTAGTGATCGATATGACAATTTGAGATAGCACTGTCATACGTGCAACACAATCTGGACTGCCAATAGGCAGACATATACCCGGATGTGGTTAAGATGCTTCCCAAACACCCTTCAGGGAATGGCCATCAATTGGTACACTGATGCATCAAGTACTGACAAAGCAACATGGGCAACACTTGGACAAGCATTTGAAAAGGAATTCAGACACCTAAGGGATGACAACAAGATTGTCGCAGAGATCTACAACAACAGACGAGGTGAGCACAAGATACTTTGGGCTAACAATAGGAGACTCAAGGAATTGCTTGGCGAACTTGAGAAAGAACAAGCCAATGGGCTGAAAAAGAGGTGGTTTATTGAAGGATCAGTTCTCTCACTAAAAAAATGAAGGTTGTCCCACCCTCTGTAGTATCCCCAAATAGGGATAATAGAAAAACAACGATATCTCCAAAAATATGCAATAAAGAATTTTGTTATTTTATTTTCAAATAGAAATCCCTTCAACAAACTCATATCTAAGCTCAGAATATTTTTCTAATCTTTTAGGAGTTTCTGAATATTTCTGAGTATAAAAAAGTTGCAAAAAATCCACTAAACAGCCCAAAAATTACAGAAATGTATTACAATGATTCCCCTTAAAATTTCAAAGTTTAACAGAAATAAATATGCAGATTTTTAATACCAAAAATACCTCAAAATGGTTCATAATTATTTCCAAACCCTAGCCGACCCTCAAATTGGCGCTAGACTCCCAAAATGGTCAATGCTAGTTATATTTTATGTGCTCCTCAGTAGCCATCCACCAAATGCTTAGAAACTGACGATTTGTAGCTGTAGAAGTTTCCAGATCTGAGTTTTCAGCACTGAGATTCTCCTCAAATTTGGCCTCCAAACCTGATGAATACTTGCAGCCCAGAAATAACACTGTGCTAGGGTTTCACAAACTGGAGTTCTTCCACCGAAACACATTCTTCCGACTAGGGAGAGCCCATATGTCTCACCGAAATCAGGGATACTCAAGGGTTTCAATCCTCAAGCCAAGTTGCAGCAACAATAAACAGAAAACTTCATCACATAATGCCCAAAATGAATCCTCAAAGAGTTATATAATAACTTCTAAAAGGAAGAAATAATATCCACCCTTGAAATTCCACCTCTTAATCCAATGGTCCAAAATAAAAACCTAAAGTTTGCACTTATCAGCTCCTAGAAGATGTACGCCCCCCTTTGGCAATTTACCACATGTTTTAAAAGTCACTTTAAGTATATGAAAAGGAGACAACTTAAGCCCTTTGGCTAGGAAAGTCTTAAGTTGCCTAGAAAGATGTGCCCATAACTTAAAATAACTTAAGTTCACTTAAGTTGCATCAAAAGATGTTCACACAACTTAAAAATAGAATTAAGAACAAGCCAAAGACTCCATATCTTGCCCAATGTTGCTCTACGTCCTCCTCTTGGGTAATCCAAGGAAAGGACAGCCCATCTGCTGCTAATCATCTTGATTTGAGTTGGGGACATTAAACCTTCGTCATATGAGATTCCTATAACCGAGCAATGGGCATCCAAAGTGAGAAAAAAGCATCATCCTGCACGCAAAAAGACAAACTGAAGATGCGGACTTCGATTCCAATGACAACAAGCCAAGGTATGTGCAAGCCTTGAGAAAAGACATGCTCCAAATGATGAAGGAACTAAAAGGAGATTGTAAGAATGAAGGTAAGGATCTTTTGTGCAAGATTTGTCAAGTATAGGGCATTTAGTCAATGGATTACCCATACAGTTTGCGAAATAAGAACGGCCAAATATTGTTCACACAAGGAGAGCCATTGACACCACCCACCACGCTGCAAAGGAACTACTAAAGATGGAATAACAGTGGCAGTGGGAGTCAAATTCAGTATGACTTTGAAGGACAACCAATTGTACAATGTTAGGTGTGCAATGAGCAGGGCCATTTTGCAAGAGATTGCCTGAGCCCAAATGAGATTGGACTTCTTTATAGATGTGTGGGCACAGAAAACATAACAATAGCAATTGTCCAAAGCAAGCCAACGTTAACATGATTGACATAGCCAAGGGCAAAGAAGTTATGACAATTACCAAAACACAAGTGCAGAAATCAAATTGCCTTGACCCCCCGTATGGGGAAGGAAAGGCTGGCCAAAGCAAAGGCAGAAATTGAGAGGGCCATGGTCAAAGAACAACGTGCCTCAAATGAACATATAAGTACAGTGATGAGTAGATTGGAGTTCGACAAAGATATAGCATGTCATGTATTGCAAACCACTATCTTGTGAAGATGGTGTTGACAATTTTTCCCCCACAAGGCAAATTGTGACACCTACTATTCGAAACTTTGCTATGGTGCCAAGTTTGTCTTATGAATCAGTTTTGGGGTCCTTAAATATGCATTTACAGCCACCCAAGTGGCCATCTACAGCTAAGTGAAGTTTAGTCATTCAGAGGTTTCCAAGGAGCTTTCTTGATTACAGCCAATGCAATGTACAAATACAGCCATGCAAATGATGACGAAAAGGTCTCCTACGGCCATGCAAATTCTGATGGACTCCTACAGCGATCATATAAAGCATACAGTTCGTCAAAAGGAGACACATGCAGCAGTTTTAAGAGGGTTTTTCTCCTTCTAAAAACGTGATCTACAGCAGTTTGAAAGGGTTTTTCTCCTCTTCTAAGCATCACATACAGCCAAAAGCCAAGACGTACAAGTTGTAAGTTCATTTATTTTGTCTAAGCAAATATTTTTTCGGGGTTGTAAGAGGAAGAGTATTTCTTCGGACTTTTTGTCCGAAAGAAAGAGCTCTCAGAGGACTATGTAAAAACCCGGAAAAATTGACTGTGGATATTACAAAGTTTATTTCCTTCGGACTTTTTGTCCGAAGGAAATCAGTTCACGGGAATCCGTAGAAAGAATTCGAGCACAGTTTTTTCGAAGGGCTCCAACTTTCCAGGGGTATACAATCAAAGTTTCTTTCCTTCAGACTTTTTGTCCGAAGGAAATAGGCAGCAAAGGGACATTTACAAGAATCCTGAAGGGTTCCTGCCCTTCGGGAATATGACAAGTGACTTAACCGAAGGGCCAGGGCCACAAAGAAAAACAACTATTATCAAAAGTCCCGAAGGGTACATACCCTTCGGGGAAGTTCTTGACTTTTTGTCCGAGGGAACACTCTACAAGGTGCCAAAGGGCACTTATCCTTCGAAGAGGACACTTGCCCTTCGGAGAGGACAATTGCAAAAGTCTCAAAGGGTATGTACCCTTCGGGAAGGTTCACTTAGAAGCGCTGCGGGAGATTCACTTGGCAGAAAAGGATCAAGGCAAAAATTCCGAAGGGCACCTATCCTTCGAGAAGGTGCAAGCAAAAGTCCCACTTAGCCTTCGAGAAAGACCATTTTAGCGATTCCGAAGGGCACCTGCCCTTCGAGAAGACTTCGGAGGTGCCCTTCAAAAAACCCGAAGAAATATAAACAAAAAAAAGAAAGAAAATAAAGAAGGAATTCTTTAGACAAAAAGTCCGAAGGAATTCCTTCGGACTTTTTGTCCGAAGGATTCCTTCGAGAAAGATGCAAACAAGAAAGCCGAAAGAAAAATAATAAACCAAAGAGAAGTCAACAGGGAAAAAAGGTCAACAAGGGACAAAATTCTGAAGGAATAATTGGACTTGGGCAAGAAATGAAAGATCCAAAGAAAATAAGACCATGGAGATAAAATCCACAAAACATGAAGTCCGCAAGAAATAAAAAGACCAAGGTAAAGTCGACGAAAAGGGTCAGAAAAATAGAATCCCACCAAAAATATACATGAACAGACAGACCAAAATAAGAGAAAATACATGCGAAGGGCTATTTTTGGCGAATGGCTAATCTTCAATTGACTAGTTATCCAACTCAACCCTCTAAACATTCCAGCTCGTGTCCCCAAACGTCCAGCTCAGCTTTCAAACAACTCAAGATGAAGAAGCCAAATTTAGAGGTGGATGTGGATTTCCATGCAAAGAGAGGTTTGACTTTCAAACGCCCAGCCAAAGAGCTAGTCTCTAATTTTAGACATGGCTCAATCGAGCATGCATAAGCAAAGTCAAACGTTTGAGCCTGCTGTTCATTTCAACGCAAAAAATTTTCATGCAAGGCAAAAATAGAATTTTGTAAAGGTTGAGTTGGATTAAATTTACTCCTCTATTTTCCAACACCAATCTCTTGGCTTTTTGTAATTTTCTATATTAATGGCTTTTCATCCTTGTAAAAAATTATACCCTCTTTTGGCAAACAATCTTCTGCCAAAGTTTGTGCTGTAAACTTTTTTTCAGAATCAATAAGAAGAGGACTGTTTTTTCAATTTTCAGCAACTGATATAATGTACTTTTGTTATAGATTTGCCTAAGTCATAGATTTTCTTTCTTGTCAAATCTGGATTTGTACCTAGTTACTAACTGATCATTTATGCAGGTCACGTTCTGTGTTGGATTGTCTTTTGCTAAGTTTATAGTGGATATCAGTGGCTGTTAGTGCCTTCAATTAGGCATATTTCTACGTTTCCCTCAAACTTAGGTCACTAGACAGAGCCTTTTAGTGAAATACTTGTGTATTGATTAACTGGAGTTGAAGTTCTGCATTTTCCTTGTCTGAATCAGTGTTCTCAAAAGCTCGATTTAAGTGGATCAAGCAAATTAGGTGTAACACCACTTTAGCTAGGATTTCCTTTCAAGTTCTTTCTCCCCTTTTCCCCAGACAATTTGCAGCATAAAAGTTGAGATCCTCACTAATACATCTTATAGGAACTAGCCTTCTCTGGAAGTTCTTCTCACCATTGAGGCACCCACTCTCGTGAGATCTTATTATTTCAATAGAGGCGAAGATTAGCCATTTCAACACGTCTTCGATTAGGGTGCAACTCCAGGGTGGCAACAATTTTTTGACATGCCCAGTGGGACCACGAAGTTCTTTGCATATCTAAAGAGGTTTCGCAAAAGTAGAGGATATTCATCTGCATTCAGTTGCAGAATTCATAGCATCATCCAAGAAATTCGTTCATGCCAAAAGTTACCACAAGATCAACAAGTAAAGGTATTCCTTTTGAATTTGTAACTTATAAAAGAGCAAGGTCTAGGAGGGCAAACCCATATCCTCAAAGAAAATATTTACCTCCCCCTCATCCTATTGTCCTAAACACTGTAATCCCCACTATCCAAATAGCCATTAGAAATCGAGTGTTTGCTCCATTCAATAGGGGAAGTCCACTGAATTTCGCCCAGTTGGATGATATCCCAGTGTTTGCCCTCATGCATTCCATTTTTCTCAAGGGAAAATCGAACAACCCCTATTGAGCATATCCAAGATGTTGTTAATCTCTGTTCAATCCATAATGTTGTTGAAAATAACGTTGTTAGATTGTTGGCTGCCTCTTTCAAAGGAAAAGCGTTGCAATGGTATAGAAATCTACCACTTAATTCCATTACCACCTTGGACGAATTGAGCACAGCATTGGTCAAGCAATTTGAGGACAAATCTGATCATCTCTCTTTGGTTGAGCAATTGACCACCATAACAAGGGCTCCTCATGAGATCATCTCTAATTTTAACCTCAGATTCCAAAAAATATGGACTAGGATACCTGCATTGATTAAGCCATCCCCTCAATATGCATTTTTTTACTATTTGAGGGCTCTTAATTCTGACATTAGTGTGATGATATAGTCAATGGGTGGTACTACTTTGTCAGATGCTTATGAGATTGCAATTAAGGCTGAAAATAGTTTGATACATGTTAGTAAGCTTTCTCCAAGACCTCCAATGCCCATATTTCTAGAAATAAGTTCTATATCAGCGCCTCAAGTTCCTCAAATTTCATCCTTGGCTCCAATTCCAGCACCTCAAGTTCCTATTGCAGCCCCTACTAGTCTAGCTAGTGAGATAGAAGAGTTGAAAATTTTGCTACAGTCTTTTGAAAATGAAATAGTACAACCCAAAATGCAACAATTTCAGTCAAATAGGCCCTATCAACAACAAAATCAGAACAACTTTCAGTGCTTCAAAGATCAAAGGTCTCCTTATCAAGATTTTAGAGAAAATAGACCACCTTATCAAGCACAAGGAGTCATAACTCCAGCTAAGCCATATGCTACTCTTGATCCGAATGCTCCTTCCATTTCAAAAGTTATTGTTCCAACCCCACCTCAAAATAATTTAGTGCAAGATTCAGGTTGGCAGCCTTCAAATCTCAATGATGCTCAAAACCAAGCCTTGGTATCACAGAACATCACCATGCCACAGATGACACAAAAGTTCTCTTTTCAAAGAGGTCAATATCAAGATACAAGTTTGACATCACAAAAAGAGACTCATCAAGTTCAAGGGCACCTTGACGCTATTAATGTAAAATGACAGGGAGATGATCATGTTGTTTTTACTCAAGATGTTAAAACTAATGATTCAAGTGGTCAGGATGCAGCTATAACCTATCAAAGAACTAAAAGAAGAGTTGATGAAGCCCAAGCGATAGCAAATACTTCAAGTACTCTTAGTATTGTTGCTAAAAGTACAAAAGAGCAACTCGCTACCCCCACAGCCCAAAAAAATCAAAATATAGAGGTTAGTAAAGTGCAGCAAGTACTTCTAATTCGTGAGCAACAAGTGCCTCAAAAAGTGCAATCAAAGTTTAGTGCATCTCAATTTAGTATTGTAGATCAAATGAAGAAGTCTAACATCAACATTAGCATGTGGGATTCTCTTTCAATTATAGGGCAAAAAAATAAACTCATTCAAGAACTTTTAGCTCTTGAATTGTCTCCAAAACCGATTGAGAAAGAGGGTGTTGTCTTGGCTAATTCGGATCAGCCAGCGAAACAACAAGTACAGCAAGGGATTAAGATGACAAAAGTAGACAAAACTGAGGTAAAGTCAAAGAAAACTCCTCTCTTTTACCTCTATTTGATAGTAGGTGATACTTTGGTTCATAATTGTATGGTGGATAGTGGAGCTAGTAGTACAATCATCCCTAAACAGATTGCAAATAAGCTTGGACTCGATTATGAGACAAATACTAAAGGAGTATTGCAATTGGATGGGTCACCAACAAAGACGATAGGCATCATCAAGGATTTGAAATTGACAATGCAGATCCTAATGTTACTATTCAGCAAGATATTGTTGTGGTAGATTTGTCTCCCTACTTTGCTATGTGCCTCTCAAGGGATTTCACCTCAAAGATTGAGAAATATTTATCAACGGATTGGACCTATTTGTTGTTCAAAACTAGATATGGTACAAAGGTAACAATTTATTCAGAGCCTATTGCACGTTTTCATATGGAGCTATATATGCCTAGTGTTGTGAATACTAATTGTATCATCTCAGATGAAATATTACAAACTAGTGATGTAGAAAAGGACTCACCTTTGGATGGAGTCCCAGATTTGTTTCTCGATGAGTGGGCTTCTACCATGCATGAGCATGATCCCTACAAGCTGATTGAAGAGGAAGGTCTTCGTGTGTATTGTCTTCATGAAAACGATGCACCGATTCCAGCGATGGCCAAAGAAGACAAATCTAATGAAGGCTTGTAGCAATTGTACTTTGATGGATCAAGAAATAAGCATGGAACCGAAACTGAAATGATGTTAATTTCTCCTACAAAACAAAGGTATTTCTCCTCTATTAAATTTCAGTTTCGCTGTTCAAACAATGTTGCTGAATATATGAAGCACTAGTTCACGATTTGCAGTGGACTAGGAAGATGAAAGTCAATTGTTTGCAAGTATTTGGAGATAGTGAACTTATAGTCCACCAAGTAAAAGATTTGAATGTATGCAAGAATTTGTTGCTTAAATCTTACAAACACAGAGTTTGAAATTTACTTGAAGATTTTCAAGCTTTTAATATTCAGGGAATACCAAGAGATAGGAATAAACATGCCGATAGGTTGGCTGTTGTTGGGGCACAATTTAACATTCCAGTTGATGTAAAAAATGACAATTTTCAGTCGCATATAAAGGTAGTTGTAAAGCCTTCCGTTCCGGATAACCATGAGAATTGGCAGGTGTTTGAAGATGACAATCAAATTGTGATATTTTTGCAAGAAGACATTGAGTTTTTTTCAAGAAATCAGTCAAAACACTGACAGTAGTATGGGGATCAGATTGTACAACTGAAAACGAATACGCTGCCCAAGGGATTGGTCACTCTTGAAAATATTTTCAGTGGAGATGATGAGCTAAGGAAAGAGAAATCATCCTTGTCAACAAAGATAGAGCACTATGCCAATCTAGAGATTGCAGATGGTAAAATTTTGATATTGGGCAAGGTATGCACTCCACAAAAGAAAGCTTTCATTGATTTATGCACAAGTTTTGCTGATATATTTGCATGGCAGTATAATGATCTCAAAGGTTTTGATCCAAGTTTGGCTCAACACACCATTGAGTTAGAGGAAACTAAACCAATGAAACAAAGACAAAGGCCAATCAATCCAAAGCTTGAGCCTTTGATGAGCGCTGAGTTTCACAAGCTCGTAGAATCAGTTATTATATTTCCAATCAAGCACTCGACTTGGATGGCAAACCTTGTTCCGGTACGGAAAAAGAATGGTGAGATTTGTTTGTGTGTTGATTTTCGTGATTTAAACATGGTTTCGTTTAAAGACCACTATCCATTGCCATCAATGGGACAAATTTTACATCTTGTTGCAGGTTCAGAGAGGTTTTCTTTGTTGGATGGATATAGTGGTTACAATCAAATTTTGGTCAAAGAAGAGAACCAATTCAAAACAGTCTTCAGAAGTAAGTGGGGGACATTTGCATACATAAAGATGTCATTCGGTTTGTCTAATGTTAGAGCAACCTTTCAGAGAGCCATGGATATGGCCTTCCAAGGCCCTAATAGGTTTGTGCTTGTTTATTTGGATGATATAACAGTGTTTTCAAAAAATGCAAAAGATCACATGGTTCATCTTAAGCAAGTTTTTGAAAGGTGTAGGCAATTTGGAATATCTCTAAATCTCAAAAAGTGTGTATTTTCAATTCATGAAGATAAGCTTCTTGAACATGTTTCAAAACATGGTTTAAACATAGATTCTGAAAGGATTCAATCCATTCTTGCACTCTCCTTGCCTAAGCACAAAGAGGCTTTGCAAAGTTTTTTTGACAAAATCAACTTTATAAAGAGATACATTTCAGATTTCGCTACTGTAACTAAACCACTTACAACGATTCTAAAGAAAAATCAGAACTTCAACTGGTCGAAGGAGGGAGTAAAAGGGTTTGAAGATGTTAAGAAAGCCATAGCAAGTGCTCCTACACTTTTAAATCCAGATTTCACGAAAGATTTTATCTTGTACACTTATGCTAACATGGACACCATTTTAGGTATTCTTATGCAGCGGAATCATGAAGATTTGGAGCAGCCAATAGATTTCTACAGCGAAGGATTGGAGGAGCATGAAAGAAGGTATTCTTTTGTTGAAAAGCATGTCCTTTCAGTTATAAGATCTCTGAAAAAATTTGGTTACTTGTCCAATAATAAGATACATATAATGGTTGTTCATCCAAGCATCAAAAAGTTTCTTCAAAACAAAGACATAAATGAGAAGAGAGTTGGTTGGATAACCAAGGTAATGGAATATGACGTGGAAATTAAGGTTACAAAGTTGGTTAGAGGCAAAAGACTTTGTGAGCATCTAGCTCAAGGCTTGCAAGAAACTAATGAAGTTGTTTTAGTGTCAAATGATGAAGAGATTGTTGTTCACACCTCACCTTCCAGCGGGTTTCATGATTTGGTAAGCTATCTACAAAATGATATTTACCCTTCTCACCTAAGTGCTTCAAAAAGAAGGTATTTCAAATTGCAATCAATTCCATTCTTGCCCATTGATGAAGTTTTGTTCAAAAAAGATATTAATGGAATGTTACTAAGGCGTGTGGAACCTAGCCAAACTCAAAAATTACTTGAAGAATTTCGTGATGGACATGGTGGACACTTTTCCGCAAGAACTACAACACTTCAAATCATGAGGTGGGTATTGTTGGCCTACTATATTTGGCAATTGTCATGCATGGGTTAGAAAGTGCAAACAGTGTGCTATGTTTGTAGGAAAAGTCAAGCTTGCAGCCTTGCCCCTTCAACAAATTGCAGTGGATCAACCTTTTGTCTAGTGGGGATTGGACTTTATTGGTTTTATAAATCCTCCTTCAAGTTCAGGGCACAAATGGATTTTAACAGCTACAAACTACTTCACACGTTGTGTTGTCCCCAAAAAATGTCACTCATTTTTGGGACAACATATGAACTATTTTAGTCCTACAAAACCAAATTTGCTTCTTCCCTTTTCAAAATTTGTTCTGAGCTTTCAAATTCCTCATTTTTCAAGCTTTTTTTTAGTAAAGCGACTAGTTGGTTCAACGGGTTCGATGGCTTCTTCGGGCGAGTTCAATCGAAAGGGGCAAGTTTCCAACACTTAGGCATTTTCAGGATTGGTTCAATGCCTTGGTTCAACCAAAAAGGGTCCATCGGCAAACTTCTAAGCAAGGATTGAACCAGTGAACCCTTGAACCGTTGAACCAAACAGGTTCAAGGATTCAACAGGTTAAAGGTTCAACGTCGTCGGCAAGCTTCAAAGGGTCAAGCGCTTTGTCAAAGTTCATCAAAGGTTCAACATTGCAAAGGTTCAACGAGCGGTTGGTTCAACGCGGTTGGTTCAAGCGATCAATTGAACGAGTAAAACAAAGGAATGAACCGTTGAAACCGTTGAACCAAAGTTGGTTCAATCGACAGGTTCAAGGAAGTGCCCCGAAGCCCGAAAGCCGAGTGCCCTTGCAGAAGGAAAGGAACAAGCCCGAGAGCGGAAGCTACCAAGTGTCATCTACCAAGACACATTATAAATTGTCGCTAAAAGCAACGGAACGTGCCGCGTGTCATCTGCTAAAACTCGGCGGAGGCCGCCAAGTGTCAACATACGCAGTTATTGAGTAAGGACTGTGGTGGACCCCAGATAAGTCGCAGGAACAAACGGAACACGCCAAGTGTCATCGCCCACGTGAATCCAAATAAGTCCCGAATGTTTCTGTAGTGTTTCTAGAGCTCAGTGGAAGCTGCCACGTGTCATCTCCCACAGGACTCTCAAAGGTTTTTAAAAGCTCCTATAAGTTAGTTTGATGCTGCCAAGTGTCCTCGCCTGTTCCATCGAAAGATGCCACGTGTCACTTGTTAAAAGCAGCGGAATGTGCCACGTGTCAAAAATGAAACACTCCCAATACAAAGACGCAGAGCCAAGGAAAGATTTCCTTCGGACAAACTGCCCAAAGGAAATAAAGGATCAAGCCTCACCAAATAAATTGAGACCCGAAGAGGCACTCGACACTCAACAAGCGGAAAAGACACGAAAGAATTGCTAAAGAGGATGACAGACCCGCAGACGTCAAATTTGTGGCAACGAAGTAACTGTTGATCTTCGTAGGCTTGAGCGCGGAATCAAGTGCATTCAAAGGACAAAACTAGAAAAGGGAAAAGATAGTCTGAGGGCTCAAATCACAGCAGGAAGAGACAAAGAGAAAAATATCTACAGGAGTTATTTCCAGTAGGTGGAACAGTTTATCGGATAGATATTTGGGCCTGCAAACATTGAAGGCGCAACCTGTTTGTCTCCTTTGGAGTAAAGGCAAAATGGACAGTTGCGAGGATAGCAAGTGATAGAATAAGTGACTCAGGCTCAGGAGATGACATTCGAGATGAATCAACACACCACAGTTAAGGCAGCTGCCCTGTTCCAAGTATGGCCCTCCCTGACAGAACCAAAAATGTATTCAAGGCATTAATGCACAACATGGGCCGCTCCATGGGAAAAAGGGCCAAGCCTTCATTGGCCTCTATATATTGTAATCTCTTGGTTTGTTTTAAGAGAGATCTTTTCGTTACCAGAAGCAAAACTCTGCCCAAATTGAAAGGCGAATACTGAGACTTTGAGCTCAGATTGTTGTTCATATTATTGTATTTGAATGAGAAAGCAAGTGACTTGCAGACTTTGTGCTGTTATAGCTTGTATCATTTTAGGAGATTGTTTTTATGTCTATCTTTAGAATGTGTTCTTGTTTATTTGATCTAACAAGCAAAACTAGTGAAAGTAATCAGGTAGGTGTCTTGAAGCCAACTGTGGAGAGACTTTGTGCCCCCACAATCGCCTTCAGTGTGTTTTCTTTCTTTTTTTGTGTAAAGGATCTTGGGACGACTTTGTGCCCTCATTATCTTTCGTATTATGTTTCTGTGTAAAGGACCTTGGGACGACTTTGTGCCCTCATTGTCCTTCATATCTCACTCTTGGGCAGTCGAGGTGGAGACTTTGTGCTACATCTCAGGGCGCTGGTTACTACGCCCTTGGTTACCAGTTACTCTACTACCTGAAAGAACTCATGTTTCCTGCAAGAACACTTCTGAAAGAAAAGAAGTGCCTTCAGTGTTTTCACCAAGATTTTCTCCTCTATTTGTTAACATCATCTCTGAAGAAAGAGAGATGGATGGCTTATCCTACCCCTGAGTGTTATTTTCTGCTTATATATATAGTATATAGCTCCTGCATATTCATAAGAAACCTCCCCTTGATGAGAGGAGAGATTTGTCCCCCGTTGATGTAGTAAAAATGTACATCTGGCCGACCAATCTCCCTATGTTGTGGTTGAAGAGACCTTTTTTGCTCACCAGTTCGTTGGTCAACAAAATATTCACCCAACACGTTGGACAAAGGCAATAGCATTGAAAGAAGCAAACGAAACCAATGTTCTTCATTTTTACGAAGCTTTGCTTACTAGATTTGGAGTTCTTTCAACCATTATTTCTGACAATGCAATGGCTTTGTGGGATCTAGGATCAGCGAATGCACTGTCCAACATGGAGTTTATCTTAACACTTCATCGAACTATTATCCACAAGGAAATGGCTTTGTTGAATCTACAAACAAGAACCTCTTAAGGATCATACAATGGACTATTGAAGACAATCAGAGGTCATGACATCTCAAGTTGAAGTCAGCTCTATGCGCTGATAAGATCACCTACAAAAGGTCAATAGCCAACTCTCCATACAAGCTAGTATATGGTAAGAAAGCAATGTTACCTATTTCTCTTGAGTTTCCAGCTTTAAAACTAATACATCAACTTGAATTGTTGGAGAATAAGCCTATGAAAATTAGGTATGCAGAGCTTATGGAGCTGGAAGAGATAAAAAATCAGTGCATGCTAAGCATGGAGGTTCATCAAGCACAGGTAAAGAGAACCTTTGACAAAAGAGCCTCCTCACGAAGCTTCAAAGAAGGAGATTTGGTGTTCAAGTGGGATGAGGATCGAGCCAAACCAAGAAGGCATACAAAGTTTAATTCCCTTTGGAGTGGCCCATACACAATCTCCAATTGCAAATCCCACAATGTCTTCCAACTTGCAAAGATGGATGGCCAAGAGCTTCCAATCCCAGTCAATGGGATACATCGGAAACATTGCTATTGAAGAGCAAAGCTCTATGTACATAGTTTGTTTTTGTTTTCCTCCAAGTGTTGTTCAAGCACAATTTTTCCATTCTGTTTTGTTCCAATCAGTGCTTGTTTGCACATTTGTTTCTCAGTTAGTTTTCCTGCTTTTGTGTGTTTCCCTTCTTATTTTGAAAAAGGAAGGTTACTTCAATGATGGTCAAAAGGAGATGTTCAGTCAGAAATCAGGTTTACCATTTGGGAGTTCAAATATCATTTATATGGTCTGAGTTCTCTAACATAGCAGACATGCTTCCCAGTTGAGTTGCCAAAAATGTTGACAATTTTGCCCCCACAAGACAAATTGTCACCCCTACCATTCGAAACTTTGCTATGGTGCCGAGTTTGTCTTATGAATCAGTTTTGGGGTCCTTAAATATGCATTTACAGCCACCCAAGTGGCCATCTACAGCCAGGTGAAGTTTAGTCATTCAGAGATTTCCAAGGAGCTTTCTTGATTACAGCCAACGCAATGTACAAATACAGCCATGCAAATGATGACAAAAAAGTCTCCTACGACCATGTAAATTCTGATGGACTCCTACAACCATTATATAGAACATACAGTTCGTTCAGAAGGACACATGCAGCAGTTTTAAGAGGGTTTTTCTCCTAAAAACGTCATCTACAGCAGGTTTCTCCTCTTCTAAGCATCATGTACAGCCAAAAGCCAAGACATACAAGCTGTAAGTTCATTTATTTTGTCTAAGCAAAGATTTTTTCAGGGTTGTAAGAGGAAGAGTATTTCTTCAGACTTTTTGTCCGAAAGAAAGAGCTCTAAGAGGACTGTGTAAAAGCCCGAAAAAAATGACTGTGGATATTACAAAGTTTATTTCCTTTGAACTTTTTGTCTGAAGGAAATCAATTGACAGAAATCTGCAGAAAGAATTCGGGCACAGTTTTTTCGAAGGGCTCCAACTTTCCCAGGGTATACTATCAAAGTTTCTTTCCTTCGGACTTTTTGTCCGAAGGAAATAGGCATAGTCAGCAAAGGGACCTTTACAAAAATCCCGAAGGGTTCCTACACTTCGAGAATATGACAAGTGACTTAACCGAAGGGCTAGGTCCACGACTGAAAACGACTATTACCAAAAGTCTCGAAGGGTACATGCCCTTCGGGAAAGTTCTTGATTTTTTGCTCGAGGGGACTCTCTGCAGGGTGCCGAAGGGCACTTGCCCTTCGGAGAGGACAATTGCAAAAGTCCCGAAGGGTATGTACCCTTCAAGAACGTTCACTTAGAAGAGCCACGGGAGTTTCACTTGGCAGAAAAATATCAAGGCAAAAAACTCGAAGGGCACCTGTCCTTCGGGAAAGTGCAAGCAAAAGTCCCGAAGGGCACCTGCCTTTCGGGAAGACTTTGGAGGTGCCCTTCAAAAAGCCCAAAGAAATATAAACAAAAAAAAAGAAAGAAAATAAAGAAGTAATTCAGACAAAAAGTCCGAAGGATTCCTTCGAGAAAGATGCAAACAAAGAGAATAATAAACCAAAGAGAAGTCAACAGGTAAAAAAGGTCAACAAGAGACAAAATTTTGAAAGAATAATTGGACTTGGGCAGGAAATGAAAGATCCGAAGAAATTAAGACCAAGGAGATAAAATCCACAGAGCATAAAGTCCGCAAGAAATAAAAAGACCAAGGTAAAGTCGACAAAAAAGGTCAAAAAAATAGAATCCCACCAAAAATAGACAAGAACAGGGAGACCAAAATAGGAGAAAATACATGCGAACAAGGGCTATTTTTGGCGGATGGCTAATCTTTAGTTCACTGATCGTCCAACTCAACGCTCCAAACATACCAGCTCGTGTCCCCAAACGTCCAGCTCAGCTTTCAAACAACTCAAGATGAAGAAGCCCAATTTACAGGTGGGCGTGGATTTCCATGCAAAGAGAAGTTTGACTTTCAAACACCCAGTCCTCCAATTTCAAACGCCAAAGAGCTAGTGCTCAGCTAAGCATGCATAAGCAAAGTCAAACGTTTGAGCCCACCGTCCATTTCAACGCAGGGAATTTTCATGCAAGACAAAAATAGACTTTTGTAAACGCTGAGTTGGATTGAGTTTACTCTCTCTATTTTCCAATGCCAATCTCTTAGTTTTTTGTAATTTTCTATATTAATGGCTTTTCAGCGTTGTTAAAAATTATCCCCTCTTGGCAAGCAATCTTCTGCCAAAGTTTGTGCTGTTAACCTTTTTTCAGAGTCAATAAGAAGAGGATTGTGCTTTTTTCAATTTTCAGCAGCTGGTATAGTGTACTTTTGTTATAGATTTGTCTAAGTGAAATTTTCTTTCTTCCTTGTCAAATCTGGATTTGTACCTAGTTATTAACTGATCATTTATGCAGGTCACGTTCTGTGTTGGATTGTCTTTTGTTGAGTTTATAGTAGATATCAGTGGCTGTTAATGCCTTTAATCAGGGCTATTTCTACGTTTCCCTCAAGCTTAGGTCATTAGACAGAACCTTTTCATGAAATACTTGTGTATTGATTAATTGAAGTTGAAGTTTTGCCTCTTTTTTGTCTGAATCAGTGTTCTCAAAAGCTTGAGTGGATCAAGCAAATTAGGTGTATCACCACTTTAGCTAGGATTTCCTTTCAAGTTCTTTCTCCCCTTTTCTCCAGGCAATTTATAGCGTAGAAATTGAGATCCTCACTGATACATCTTACAGGAACCAGCCTTCTCTAGAGGTTCTTCTCACCATTGAGACACCCACCCTCGTGAGAAGATCCCATTGTTTCAACAGGAACGAGGATTAGCCATTTCAGCACGTCTTTGATCAGGTTGAAACTCCAGGTTGACAATAGATAGTTAACTCATTGCAAGGCATTCGAGGACTAAAGAATCCTCTAACTTCTACCATAAAATACATTGGTTTGAACATGGAGCATACATTGGCGCCCCTGACATTGGGTGATGGGGATAGCACAAAATAGAAAAATAAACCCATAGTCGAGTCCCCCTTGTTAGGTGACCAAGTGATCAATCATATGCTCCTCATGATAAATCTAGTCTGACAACTGATAGTTGTGCATATGGAAATTATTGGTAGGAATTTGACAAACACCATAGGCGACGGTGGTTCTAGCATGAATGTTCTTCCAGAGGAGACTTGGAAGGGTCTTGGGAAGCCAACTATGCGGGTTCTAACATTCCAACTCTTAGGAGCAAATCAACTTGGCATTAAGGCACTGGGTGCTTCACTAAAGGGACAAAGGTAACTCTTGGAACCCAACCCTTTTTGTTGAATTTTGTGGTCATCTCATTACAAAAAAAGGCTTGTGATGCACTAATGGGTCAGGGTTGGTCGATAGCAGCGAAAACCGATCATAAATGGAAAAAAAAATTGATCTCCATTGAAAACAAAGGGTAGAGGTATGTCATAGATTTGAAGAATTAAGCAATCAATGAGGAAGCAATGTCATCTAACTCATCAAATACAGATTAGGAAGAAGAGTGCTTGGTTGACATGAACTGTGGTCCGATGGAGCCAATCGATGAAGGGGTCTTGGAGCTATAGTTGTGCTCCGATAATGAGACAAACTCCCTCAAGGGTCTGCTCCACTGACAAATGGAAGACTACTAAGTGTTTTAGCCTAATTGCATTTGTGATATGATTATGGAGATTGAAGAAGTCCAAGGCTTGCAACAAGATGGGTAGAAGTAGATGTTGGTGATGCCAAGTTCTTTCAAACTATCAACATCACCATCAGTATACCCACCGAAGTTCAAAGAATACAATGCCAATGTCATAGGGGCAAAGTTCGATGATAAGTGGGCCCACCAAGTTGAACAGGTAGTGAACATACAATCTAAGGAGCCAACATCAATGAGCATTTGGGGAATATTGTAATAGAAATTTTATAAAAGATGATGTATGACCTATTTTGGAAGTATGAATGGAGATGACAGATAAGCTCAACCTGGATGAATGTCAGTGATGGCACAATTGGAAACTAATGTCATGCAAAAGAGAAGGAAATATTGGCACAACAAACACCTCCACCATGAATTTTAAAGTCAGAGCACTGGTACTAAATTATAATTAGAGACGTGAAATTAAACCAAGTTCAAAGTATTGTGGCTTGAACCTTTTGAGATTGTAGAAATCTTTGAGAACAAAGCAATCAAGTTAGAGAACTTGAATGGAACACCCATCAAAGATACAATCAACGGTTCTAAGCTGAAGTTGTATAAAAGTTAGACTGAAAGGCATAAATATGATTAACCTTTTACTTCCATATACAAAAAAAAAGCCCATTCATCTCAAAGGAAAAAAGGAAAGAACATAACCAATCAAATAAAGTCACTTGTATGACCATGGTAGTCCTATACCATCATACACCACTAACCAACTCGTCAAAGTAAAGCAGACTCAATAGTAAAAACCACTACCTGACATCCACCAATTTGAAACCCATGCTCTACTTGATTGCCACCAACAAGAAGTTGACCCCCACACCCCTGATGACTACTCCTTAAACAACAATGGTCAGTTCGATAGGGATCTAATCACCAATCACCCTAACACCATGTGTTTAACAACCATCTGTTGTTTGACACGCTACCTAATGCCCATGTGGTTGATCACCACCTATTGCTCGAACCGCAACCTAATGGTCAAAAGTATGGCGACGTAGTTGGCAACCCATGTGACAACAAGAAGGTTGATGGTGGAACAATTATGACCATGAAATAGACTTGTCCCCAAAAATATCACTCATTTTTGGGACAACCTATGAACTATTTTAGTTCAACAGACCAAAATTGTCTCTTCCCTTTTCGAAATTTGTTCTAAGCATTCAAATTCCTCATTTTTCAAGCTTCTCAGAAATCTACGGACTCTGCAGGCTTGAATCTACGGACTCTGCAGGAAAGAAGCAAGCTCTCAACACTTAGGTGATTTCAAGGTTGGTTCAACGACAAGGTTCAACCAAAATGTCCATCGGCAAGCTTCTAAGCAAGGATTGAACCATTGAACCGTTGAACCTTGAACCATTTTGGTTCAACGGGTTCAATGGGTTCAAAGGTTCAACGTCATCAGCAAGAGTTAAGCGCATTTGTCAAGGTTCAAAGTTCAACCGCTTCAAGGTTCAACGGCTTCAAAACACTTATCAAAAAGAAGAAGGCTTGAACCATTGAACCGTTGAACCATTGAACCACTTTGGTTCAAAGGTTCAACGGGTTCAATGGTTCAACAGGTTCAACGGCCATATGGTTCAACGCGTTTGGTTCAAGAGAACAAAGGACTTAGCCACATAAAGGGATTGAACCGATTAAACCATTGAACCGTTGAACCAAAGTTGGTTCAATCGGCAGGTTCAAGGGAGTGACCCAGGGCCGAAGGAACAAATGCCCTTGCAGAGGGCAGGCAATGTTGGTTCAAGGGTCGAAGCGACTGACCGAAAAGATAGAATTCCTTCGAATTTGTTGAAAGGCCGACAGGGAACATTTTCTTCGGACTTTTTGTCCAAAGGAATTCACCTGGGAAGAGAGCCCGAAGAAAGCAAAGGAAAAGCCCGACTGAAGAGAAAAGCCCACGGAAAAACGCTCGATGGAAAAAGACAAAGTGCAGTGAAAGCCGCCACGTGTCCATTATAAAGTAGAGCGGAAGCCACCACGTGTAATCTTTCGCAAGATCCTCAAAAGGTTTCTAAAGCTTCTATAAGTTAAGCGGAATACGTGACGTGTCCTATTATGACTCAACGGAACGTGACAAGTGTTTGCATCCGCGTTCCCCTTTTGAAGTTGTTCGGGCAAGACGTGTCGTGGATCCTATTTTCGTAAGTTTCTAATGAGTTTTATGACAGTGGAACTTGCCACTTGTCAAAGACACAGAAAGGACCCCCCAAAGACTTAGACAAGAAGGGCTCGAAAGGACAAAGAAGCAACATGGACGATTCCAAAGGCAAGTTCAATTAAAGCGATGGTTCAACCAGAGAACAAAGAAGCGCTTAAGCAGTGAAGAGAGGAGCGAGACCAAAGGACTAGAAATATCTTCAAAAGAGTTATTTCTAGTAGGTGGAACAGTGGATCAAGCAGACTTGACTTTTGAGCGCACCAAATCAAGGATGCAACCCTGTTTTTCTTCCACCCTGTTAGATTGCTAGTTACTACGCCCTTAGCACCCTGTTACTTATCCTACCAGAAAGATTCCTATTGTTTGCAAGAACAAGCACTTCTGAAAGAAGAGAAGTGCCTTCTGTCGCTTCACCAGGATTTCTACTATCCAGGAAGGGATCTGGCTCTTGGTTGAATGTTAATTCTGAAAGAAGAGAAGTACCTTCACCAATCACCCAGGATTTCTCCTCTGTTTGTTAGCATCATCTCTGAAAAAAAAGAGATGGATGGTTTATCCCACCCCTGTGTCTCACTTTCTGCTTATATATATAGTATATAGCCTCCGTATATTTAATAGGAACCTCCCCTTGATGAGAGGAGAGATTTGTCCCATGTTGATGTAGTAAAATTGCACACCTGGATGACCAATCCCCTATGTTGTGGTGATAGGAACTATTTTGCTCACCAGTTAGCTGGTCGACAAAATATTCACCCAACAAGACTGCCGAAAGCTTCTTGGCGGCTATCAACCTGACGAAAACCCCTTGCCTAATGTTCATTTGATTGACGTCCACCCTAATGGTGCCTTGTTTTCCACCCAACCTAACGAGCATTAGTCTAACAGTCAACTTTTGCCTAACAACCACTGTTTAATCCTATGGCCCTTGGTTGACGGTTACAGCATAGATAGCTCCAGAGAAAGGGTTGATGACCTCCCCACATGAGTTGTTAGGAGCGTAAGAACACAACAAAATCCCACAACATTTTCAAGTCCTTCAAAAGTAGTGTTTTTTAAAAGAAGTTTGGTTGTCATCATGACTTTTAAAAGGTTGCCCCCATACACCCACTTTACTTTTCTAAGAACAAAAAACAAGTGGTTGAGAATCACACTATGTAAAACATGCTTTTCTTGCCTCCAGGACGATTGCAAACTTTTTACATCAACAACACCTCCACCACAATGACTATCTTCCCTCTTCATTCTAACTTTTATCATGTTTTGTATGACTTATGTCGAAAGGGACTCCGACTTCTTTAAAGGGCGGCTAATATAGACCATAACATTCATACTGTCATGATTATCAACATAATTACATATTTTAATCGCTAACGAATTTTGTGGTTGTATTGTCGGCCTTAGGAAGTTTGTAATGAATCTTGTTGGTCATGTTTGGGTGTTGATGGTTGTGTCAACTGACAACCATATGTCACTTGTATTATATATAGCAGGAGATACATCGGGGTGAGGACACTTGTATTTGTCCTCCTTGTATTGTGTGAATTGAAATGAGACTTATCTTTTATGAGTACAAGCTGCTATTGTTCAGATACTTTGCTCTACCAAGGTGTGTTATGCAACTATTATTTTGTATATGTGTCATTGATAGTCTAGTATCTCGATAGACATCAACCATACTATACACCTTGTACCAGGATTGGTCCCCCTAAGTATAAGGACCCAATAATGCAGTAGCATAAAAGGAAGAAGAATCCAATATTCAAAACTTGTGAAACATTGATTTGACTACCAAGCCTTGGGGAAGCACTAGCCACATCAAGGCTTTGAAAGAAGCCCTTCATTTTCATATATTATGGCAACACTCTTTACCCTGGGACAAACCTAGCCATGCCCCACCCTATTGAGCAGTGTTTGGGGCATATTTGAGGGCGAATCAGATCAAGCCCTGTAGGCGTGTACTAGGGCCAGTCCCCCTGGGTACGAGGACCCGATAACATGGCATAAAAGGAAGTAGAATCCAATATTGCAAACTAGTAAAACATTGATTCGACTACCAAGCCTTGATGAAGCACTAGTCACTTTAGAGCTTTGAAAGAAGCCCTTGATTTCAATATATACTAGCAACACTCTTTCACTCACTCTTCAAGATAACTCTCCCACTATTGTTTATTCAACCAAGGAGCAATAAAAGCAATGTGTTTTCCCTTATCATATAAATTGTCACAATCATAAAAATCCTTCAAGTTGCTCCACTTCCAATCTCTCCAACAAGGGCCTACTCCTTGAAGTTGCATTTCGAAAAGACAACTATCAGGAATCATTTTGTAGAGCTCTTAATGAGCTGGTTTGTTTGCCCTTTTAACTTTTTGGTTGATTAAAATATTGCTCAATGTAGCATTGAATGCACTCATAGTTCCAAAGTTAAGTCACCAAAAGAAGAAAACGAGTACAAAGACTAGTTCAAGTACAAGAAACGCCAATTTTTTGGGACTATGTATAGTTTGTTGGGTGAATATTTTGTCAACCAGCTAACTGGTGAGCAAAATAGGTCTCTTCAACCACAACATAGGGAGATTCATCAGCTAGATGTGCAAGTTTACTACATCAACAGGGGACAAATCTCTCCTCTCATCAAGGGGAGGTTCCCTATGAATATGCAGAAGCTATATGTTATATATATAAACAGAAAATAACACTCAGGGGTAGGATACACCATCCATCTCTCTTCTTTCAGAGATGATGTTCACAAAGGAGAAAATCCTGGTGAAAACACTGAAGGCACTTCTCTTCTTTCAGAAGTGTTCTTGCAAGGGACAACAAGAGTTCTTTCAGGTAGGATAAGTAACTGGTAACAGAGTACAGAGTAACCAGCAATCTAAGATGTAGCACAAAGTCTCCACCTTGACTGCCCAAGAGTGAGATACGAAGAACAATGAGGGCACAAAGTCGTCCCAAGGTCATTTACACAGAAACAGAAAATAAACACACACTGAAGACAACTATGACAGCACAAAGTCTGAAAGTAGCTGGCTTCAAGACACCTTCCTTATCACTTCCACTAGCTCTACTTGTTAAATTGCATAAACAAGAATGCATTTAGGAAATAGACATAAGAACAATCTCCTAGAATGATACAAGCTATAACAGCACAAAGTCTGAAAGTAACTTGCTTTCTGATTCAAACAAAAAAATATGATAAACAATCGGAGCTCAAAGTCTCAGTGATGCCTTTCAATTTGGGCAGAGTTTTGCTTCTGGTAACGGGAAGATCTCCCTTGTATCAAATCAGAGATTATATTATATAGCAGCCAAGAAAGGTTTGGCGCTTTGTTCCATGGAACAGCTCATGCTGCATTCAATGCCTTGAATGCATTTTCAATTTTGTCAAAGAGGGCCATGCTGGAACAGGGCAGTTGCCTTAACTATGACGTGCTAATTCATCTCATATGTCTCTTCCTTAGTATGGACTGTCTGGTCTTTTTCCTGGTGTATGCACAATTGTCCCTTTGCCTTTATTTCATGGAAAAAAACAGGGCGCGTCCTTGATTTGGCGTGCTCGAAAGTCTGCTTGATCCACTGTTTCACCTACTAGAAATAACTCTTTTGAAGATATTTCTAGTCCTTTGGTCTCGTTTCTCTCTCCCCTGTAGCAATTTGAGTCTTCGGCTCTCTTTTCAGCGAGTCGCTTAGTTCTTTTGGTTCCTTTGGCCGTGGCAAGTTCCGTTGTTATGAAACTTACGTAAAATGGGATCCACGACACTTCTTGCCCGAGCAGCTTCAAAAGGGGGAACGTGGATGCAAACACTTGTCACGTTCCGCTGAGTTATAAAGGGACACGTGGCGTGTTCCGCTTAACTTATAGAAGCTTTAGAAACCTCTTGAGAGTCCTGCGAAAAATGACACGTGGCAGCTTCCGCTCTGCTTTAGAAACAATATAGAAACATTCAAGACTCATTCGGATTCACACGGACGATGCCACTTGTCGCGCTCCACCTGACCTTAGCAACTCACTCGGGGCCCACCACAGTCCTTACGACACAAAAGGGAGAGACTGCAGATGTTGACACTTGTCGGCTTCCGCTGAGTTATAACGGAACACGTGGCACGTTCCGCAGCGTTGAAACTTATTAGAAACTGTGTCTCGACAGACGACACTTGGTAGCTTCCGCTTCGACTCTAGAAGGGACACGTGCTGACTTCCGCCACACTGTCTTTTTTCCATCGGGCGTTTTTCCACGGGCTTTTTCCTTCAGACAAAAAGTCCAAAGGAATTCCTTCGAGCAATTTGAATTTCAACGGATATTCCCTTACTTTAAATTTGACGTCCACGGGGCTATCAATGGTCGCTAGCCGCTTGAACTATGTTGAACCTTAAACCTTTGAACACGCTAAAAGTACATTGGTTCATTGGTTCATCAGTTCATTCTGTCTCTTTTGTTCCATTGCTTCCTGGTTCAATTGCTTTCCCACTCCTTGGTTCAACCATCCGTTGAACCACCTGTTTGTTGCTTTTTTCCTTGACTGAGGCCGCCTTTGAACCTTTGAACCCATGAACCATTGAACTTTGAACTCTTTCGGTTCAAGGTTCAATCGGTTCATTGGTTCATCCTTTGTCCGTCACTTCCTTGTTCTTTCTAAGCTCTTTGATCTTCATCGCACTGGTTGAACCTTTGAACCCGTGAACTCGTTGAACCTTTTGGTTCAAGATTCAATAGTTCAATCGGTTCATTCTTTTTATTTGGCTACGTCCTTCTGATCTTTTTGAACCAAACGCGTTGAACCATTTGGTCGTTGAACATGTTGAACCTTTGAACCTTTGAACCCGTTGAACCATTAAACCCGTTGAACCTTTGAACCAAAGTGGTTTGATGGTTCAATGGTTCAAGCCTTCTCTTTGATAAATGTTTTGAAGCCATTGAACCTAGAAGCGATTGTACTTGTTGAACCTTTTTCGAAGCGCTTAACTCTTGTTGACGACGTTGAACCTTGAACCCATTGAACTTGTTGAACCAAAATGGTTCAAGGTTCAACGGTTCAATGGTTCGACGGTTCAATCCTTGCTTAGAAGCTTGCCGATGAACATTTTTTGGTTGAACCAAGGCGTTGAACCAATCCTGAAAATGACTAAGTGTTGGAAACTTGTTCTTTTGATTGAACTCACCTGCAGAAGCCTTGAACCTGTTGAACTTGCTAATTTCAAGCATGATGAGTCCGTAGAAACATATCTGCAGAGTTCGTAGATTTCTGGAAAAGCTTTGAAAAATGAAAGACTTGAATGCTCAGAGCAATTTTTGAAAAGGGAAGAGATGATTTTGGTCTATTGAACAAAAATAGTTCATAGGTCATTCCCAAAAAGAGTGATATTTTTGGGGGACAACAGCTGGCTCTAGTTGGAGAACTTCCCTTAGTTAAAATTTTGAAACCACTGAGGGGAGTAGAAACCAAAATCTCCGATGCCTTGAAGTATGCCATTGGGCTATGGAGTCATGCTACCCAAAAAAAAAAGCTCCAAAAAATGAAAACAAAAAGCACAAAACAAAAATAAAGACTATACAAGTGTACATATGTACAGGTGAACTCATCTGATACTTCAAAAAATGAAGTGATTCAGACGCTGCCCCTTCTGAGACAAGAAAGATGGCGTTTTGTCTTGATAAACCAGCAAAAAACCATTTTGTCCCCAAAATCGGTGACGGGCGAATGGAACTCTCCACCAAGAAGCACATTTTCTGTGCACTCCTTTTGGTTCTCCCTTCTTGCCCCATGGAAAGGCGTGGTCTCCAATCTGAAAACCATAAATCTTTGCTCTCTTGGCGAAGAGTTCCTTTTGTTGACTTCGGAGTACAGCAATATCGTCCACTACCATAGCTTGTTTTGTTGGTTCAGTCTAGCACATATTTTGATTGTCAGCATCAGACCCCTGACAAACCATCGATTCAGCATCTCCTTTGACATGAAGGAGTTTGACATCTTCAACCTGAGCAGCGTTCAACCCGGCTAACAAAGATTCGTACTCGACAGTGTTGTTGGTGTTGCTGAACTGCAACTCGTGTGAAGGAGGAAGAATATCTCTTTGAGGAGATATCAACACCATCCCGGCTCCAGCATCGGTAGAAGAATTGCTGCCATCGGATTCCAAGATCCAAACATCATCAGAAATTGATCTTCTATCAGATTTTTCTTCATTGGAAGTAGAAGATGCTTTTTCATCTGTACTGGGCCCTACCAATTCTTCTAATATCTTGTTTGAATCAATTTTCAGATTGCCACCTACAGGACTTTCATCTGCAGAAACATAAACACCATCTGTGAACAAAAAATAATTACCCCTGCTTGAAAATTCAAATAGAATCTGAGCTTCAAGGGCTAATGTCTAAGTGACTGGGATGGGCATGTTCCTTGGGGGATCATGAGTTACCTTTCTAATCTCTTGTCTTGCAAGGACCGTTGTATTCTTCACACACTCCACCAACCTGTCCAACCGCTTAGGGTTGGCTTGTAGGAATTCAAATTCAGTGATTTGAATTTTAGTTTTCTTGACATAGTCGACTATGTCAAATGACTGAAATGGACTATAAAGAGAGGATGGGAGTTCATCCTTTTGATTTTTAGGGGGAGATGACTTATCTGCGAATTTGAAATAAAAGGTGTAGAGATGTTTGATGTATTTACCTTTTTAGCATTCACTGGGTCCTTTGGTTGGAAGGGTAGAGTGGTTCCCCGCTTAGCAATTGAAATTGCAGGCTGAGTTCGTTCCTCTGTCTTTTCTTTATCAGCTTGCTGGACTAACTGATTTTTGGACCGAGTGAACACAGCATATGATCCATCAAACGCTTCACCTTTACTTCTGGGTTCATCCTGATAATTCAGGAAACCAATGTGGGAGTCGCCAGCGGACTCTTCTTAACCCTCCATGAAGAAATCAGCGTCATTTTCTTGATCAAACTCAAGTTGGAAAGAGAAATCATGTTCAGTTTTCAGATATCCAACTGTTGAGTTGGTTGGAGGTGCTTCAAAGGCGAGGTTCCTCTGTGGGGGAGGAAGACGATTTAGTTGTCCTTGATTCTTGACAACATTGCCTTGATATGCCTGATTATGAAATGTCCTCCTTGGCATATCCCGATTAGGGGGAGCAGACATGCCTTGGGCCATTTGCCTTTTCAAGGCTAGTAGTTCATTTGCCAGCTTTTGCACTATTTGATCAGTGGTCGCTGAAGATGGATACTCAAAAGATGAAGAGGATTTACCTCTGTTAGGATCTCTCTTTATCTTTTCTACCAAGATAAGGTCATCTTCTAGCTCAGTAGCCAAGTCTTGAGCAGCCTCAAGGTCTATGTGCCTAGCCCGTCTCAACAGAAAACTCACTTCAGGCAGTTGCGAGTTGATGAAGAAACACTTGAGATTCTGAGGTGTCGGCTGGGCGATCATGGGAACCCTATTTCTCAACTTGTCGAACTTGGCAATGAAGTCCCTCATAGGTTCATGGGGCTCATTCTTCATCTGTGTGAGCTGGGCCAGCAAAGCGTGTGCATCTTCTGCAGACTTGAACCTAACTTCAAATTTATCTTTAATAGTGTCATAATCAGTTAATGATCTAGCTTGCAGATGGTAGAACCAGTCTGCGGCAACACCTTGTAGTGTTTCCACAAAGACCCTGACTGCAACGTCCTCAAATTCCACTCCTATTACGCCACACGCTATGCTGAACGCTGCAATGTGTTCATCAAGATGAACTCTTCCATCACCAAAGAATTTGAGATAATTCTTTCTTGAGCTGCGTAGAAGTTCATGTAGAGGTGGAGTAAGATTTAGTGGGCCAAATGAGTTACCCCAAGGGCTTTGAACTGTCATGATTGGATTATGAAAAAGAAGGATAACAAATCTGGGCGGCGTGTGGATGGGCAAAGCTCTGCTAACAGCAGAAAAAATAGTTCTACCTTGGGCTCTCTGGGTTCTTGTATAGCGTGGAGTTGCCAAATTGTAGAACAAAAATGGAAAAAAACTGGCCCTGCTTCAGCGTGAAGCTTGAGGCTTTAAACTGCACGTTCTATCCCAGTTGGTGTGGAGGTGGAGAGAGATGGTAAGGCTATAATGATAATGGGTAAGACACGAAACGAAGTCGCCAGAGTCTATAATGGATAAGGGTAGGGACTGCTTCAATCTGAAACTTGAGGCTTCAGACTGCACGTTCATCCCCAGCGGAGTCGCCAAAAACTGTTAGGTGAATAATTTGTCGACCAGCTAACTGGGGAGCAAAATAGGTCTTTTCAACCACAGCATAGGGAGATTGGTCGGCCAGATGTGCAGGTTTACTATATCAGCAGGGGACAAATCTCTCCCGTTATACTTATAGGGAACCCCCTTGATGAGAGGAGAGATTTGTTCCCTGCTGATGTAGTAAACCTGCACATCTGGCCGACCAATCTCTCTATGTTGTGGTTGAAAAGACCTATTTTGCTCACCAGTTAGCTGGTCGACAAAATATTCACCCAACCACTGAATATTTTGTCGACCAGCTAACTAGTGAGCAAAATAGGTCTCTTCAACCACAGCGTAGGGAAATTGGTCAGCCAAATGTGCAAGTTTACTACATCAACAGGGGACAAATCTCTCCTCTCATTAAGGGGAGGTTCCCTATGAATATGCAGGAGCTATATGTTATATATATAAACAGAAAATAACACTCAGGGGTAGGATACACCATCCATCTCTCTTCTTTCAGAGATGATGTTCACAAAGGAGAAAATCCTAGTGAAAACACTGAAGGCACTTCTCTTCTTTCAGAAGTGTTATTGTAGGGGACAGCAAGAGTTCTTTCAAGTAGGATAAATAACTGATAACAGAGTACAGAGTAACCAGCAATCTAAGATGTAGCACATTGTCTCCACCTTGACTGCCCAAGAGTGAGATACGAAAAACAATGGGGGCACAAAGTCGTCCCAAAGTCCTTTACACAGAAACAGAAAATAAACACAAACTGAAGACAACTATGACAGCACAAAGTCTGAAAGTAGCTGGCTTCAGGACACCTTCCTTATCACTTCCACTAGCTCTACTTGTTAAATTGCATAAACAAGAATGCATTTAGGAAATAGACATAAGAACAATCTCCTAAAATGATACAAGCTATAACAGCTCAAAGTCTGAAAGTAACTTGCTTTCTAATTCAAACAAAGAAATATGATAAACAATTTGAGCTCAAAGTCTCAGTGATGCCTTTCAATTTGGACAGAGTTTTGCTTCTGGAAAAGGGAAGATCTCCCTTATATCAAATCAGAGATTACATTATATAGCAACCAAGAAAGGTTTGGCGCTTTATTCCATGGAACGGCCCATGCTGCATTCAATGCCTTGAATGCATTTTCAATTTTGTCAAGGAGGGCCATGCTAGAACAGGGCGGCTGCCTTAACTATGGCGTGCTAATTCATCTCATATGTCTCTTCCTTAGTATGGATTGTCTGGTCCTTTTCTTGGTGTCTGCACAGCTATCCCTTTGCCTTTACTTCATGGAAGAGAAACAGGCCGCGTCTTTGATTTGGCGTGCTCGAAAGTCTGCTTGATCCACTGTTTCACCTACTGGGAAAACTCTTTTGAAGATATTTCTGGTCTTTTTGGTCTCGTTCCTCTCTCCCCTATAGCAATTTGAGTCTTCGGACTCTCTTTTCAGCCAGTCGCTTGGTTCTTCCTTTGGCTCCTTTGGCCGTGGCAAGTTCCGTTGTTATGAAACTTATTAAAAACTTACGGAAAATGGGATCCACGACACTTCTTGCCCAAGCAGCTTCAAAAGGGGGAATGCGGATGCAAACACTTGTCACGTTATGTTGAGTTATAACGGCACACGTGGCGTGTTCCGCTTAACTTATAGAAGCTTTAGAAACCTCTTGAGAGTCCTGCAGAAGATGACACGTGGCGGCTTTCGCTCTGCTTTAGAAACATTCGGGACTCATTCGGATTCACACAGACGATGCCACTTGTCGCGCTCCACCTGACCTTAACAACTCACTCGGGGCCCACCACAGTCCTTACGACACAAAAAGGAGAGACCGCAGATGTTGACACTTGTCGGCTTCTGCTGAGTTATAACGAAACACGTGGCACGTTCCACAGCTTTGAAACTTATTAGAAACTGTGTCCCGGCAGACGACACTTCGCAGCTTCCGCTTCAACTCTAAAAGGGACACGTGCCGGCTTCCGCCGCACTGTCTTTTTTCCATCGAGCATTTTTCCGCAGGCTTTTTCCTTCGAACAAAAATTCCAAAGGAATTCCTTCAAGCAATTTGAATTTCAACGGATATTCCCTTACTTTAAATTTGACGTCCGCAAGGTTGTCAATGGTCGCTAGCCGCTTGACCCATGTTGAACCTTAAACCTTTGAACCTGCTGAAAGTACATAGGTTCATTGGTTCATCGATTCATTCTGTCTCTTTTGTTCCATCGCTTCCTGGTTCAATCGCGTTCCCGCTCCTTGGTTCAACCATCCGTTGAACCACCTATTTGCTATTTCTTTCCTTGACTGAGGCCGCCTTTAAACCTTTGAACCCATGAACCATTGAACTTTGAACTCTTTCGATTCAAGGTTCAATCGGTTCATTGGTTCATCCTTTGTCCGTCACTTCCTTGTTCTTTCTAAGCTCTTTGATTTTCATCGCACTGGTTGAACCTTTGAACCCATGAACTCGTTGAACCTTTTGGTTCAAGGTTCAATGGTTCAATCGATTCATTCTTTTTATTTGGCTACGTCCTTCTGATCTTTTTGAACCAAACGCGTTGAACCATTTGGTCGTTGAACCTGTTGAACCTTTGAACCCGTTGAACCATTGAACCCGTTGAACCTTTGAACCAAAGTGGTTCGATGGTTCAAGGGTTCAAGCCTTCTTCTCTTTGATAAGTGTTTTGAAGCCGTTGAACCTAGAAGCGGTTGAACTTGGTGAACCTTTGCCGAAGCGCTTAACTCTTGCTGATGACGTTGAACCTTGAACCCATTGAACACGTTGAACCAAAATGGTTCAAGGTTCAACAGTTCGACGGTTCAATCCTTGCTTAGAAGCTTGCCGATGAACATTTTTTGGTTGAACCAAGGCGTTGAACCAATCTTGAAAATGACTAAGTGTTGGAAACTTGTTCTTTTGATTGAACTCACCTGCAGAAGCCTTTGAACCTGTTGAACCTGCTAATTTCAAGCATGATGAGTCCGTAGAAACATATCTGTAGAGTTCGTAGATTTCTGGAAAAGCTTTGAAAAATGAAAGACTGGAATGCTCAGAGCAATTTTTGAAAAGGGGAGAGATGATTTTGGTCTGTTGAACCAAAATAGTTCATAGGTTGTTCCCAAAAAGAGTGATATTTTTGGGGGACAACATAGTTGATGTAGAAACATCTATCCATAAACAGAAAAAATTATTAACAAAACATAATATCAATGTTTTGTGCATAATCAACATAAAACTTAACAAAATAAACAAAACACCACATAATTGATGATATAGCATGCTTATATGGGGCTAGGGGGGTTAGAAGTGGTTTACATTAGTTAGGCTTGACTTTCTCTTTTCAATTTTAGTCACTTGAGACCACGAATTCTCTATGGAAATAAGGTGTGCCCTTCTTGCAAACAATATGAAAATGTCATTGGCAGTTTCGAATTGTCTCCGAGAAGAGCTTGACGATTCCATGGAGAACCCATCCCTGTAGTAGAGTCTAAAATGTTTCCAGACTGATGGGGAGGAGAATGTTTGCCATTTTTTGAAACATTGTTCCCAATAAAACAGCCATTTTCTTGTTTTTTTTAATTTTGGAAAGCTGACCTCGTGGGGAATGAGGTGTCCATATGGGCCGCAATGTTAGATCCCAAGCACCACGTGGTCCCTCAAAGTGCCAATGAAGATAGTCAACTACCAAAACCAAGCGGCTCATATTTACTTACAATGTCTTACATGATGTTGATTCTGAAATCATAAATGCCTTGGCATTATGAATTATACCAAAACATTGGAAAGGCCCCCTAACTCCTCAAATGTAATGGATAGGGTTTTCGGATATGCCACCCTTACTACTAGGGAAAACATAACTGCATGCTGGATACAATGGGGCCCAAATATGCCTCAGACACTGCACCCGTTCGTATCTAGATACAGACTTGTAACAAGGCTTTATTGGATACAACTAGATACAATATGCAAGAAATTCGTAGTCGTATCAGATTTAAAAGTTCAAAAAAATCTACTTGAATACCAATTCAAAATACTAACATGATTATTCAAAACTACAAACAACCCTCTGAAATGCAGCATTTTAGCAACAACAATTGAGGATGTGGAGGTGAATGAGAGTTGATTTGATCTTTCTTTCATAAATGCACATTGGCTTTGCTGAACCTGCTATGATTTCATTTGATTTGTTTCCTTTGGCCTATTATACTCCTTTTCTTTCATTTCGACTATTTTCCTTTGGCTTGCACAACTTGCAATTTATTTTTATACATGGAATACCCAACTTCTTACCTTTCTAGTGGGATAGGAGTGTGTAATTCGCATGCATTTTATGAGGTTGTGATAGAAGAAAAAGAAGTCATATAATGTATAATAATTTAAATATAATGTATATATATGTCATATCCAACCGTATACATATCAAGGGGTCTAAAAAATTAGTTGTATCTATACCCAATACCGTATCCGTATCCATGCAACTCTGATAATGGCAAACTTAAATTCTATGGCAAAGTAAGGTCTGCTAAGGAGCATCACCTTCCACTACTCTTACTATCCATTTTCCTACATGGTGATTCCCATGTCCCCTTTGATACCTTCGAAGACTAAAAAGACCCCATGCCACAAAAGGAATCACTTTCATCCCTCCTTGCTTGCCCTGAATAGAGCTTCCAAGCAAGTTTTTAGCCTTTTATTTAAGTTGCTTGAGAGGGGGAAAAGCATCAGTAGTATATGGGCCTCTTATCCATAGTTGTGGGTCTTGTGACTTTCATAACAAGAGGGGAATCAAGACTACTCATGGTTTGAAACACTGCCTTTGGTGAACAATAGAGAATTAAATATTAAATGGGATACCTAAGTATCAAACGATTTCACCCTACTTTATGAGCTTTTGCATTTGGTTTATCCAAATCAAAGGCTTATCTTAACCAATAAATAATACCTCCATTGTTTTTTTCTTACCACTACATTAACAATTTCTAAAAAGGTATGTGTATATAAATAAACTATATTTAAATAATTGTTCGAGTTAGTTCAGGGGTTGAGACCTAATCATTAGAAAAATGCAAATTAAGTAATCAATTCTCCCCTAGTAAATAAATTTCTTTAATAATTTAATTTGTCCCTACAGTCAAGCCACCTCCAAAAGATAGTCAGAGGCATTTGCAATAATCACACTTACCCTGTTAGATGACCTTTGAAGATGATAGACTCTAAAATCCTTCCATCACACTAACCCTTTTGGATTCTTATTAAAAAAGAGTTACCACAACCCTATGGAAAAATGAGACAGATCCCAGCCGATCCAACATATTCAATATGAAGCTCCGTTCAATACAATCATAAGCCTTGTCAAAGTCTGTTTTTGCAAAAACGCATTTTGACCAAACTTGCAACCCTGATCAATTCCCTCCAAGACTATGATAAAAAAATAAATATGCCTCAACACTTTAACCCTCCTTACAAAAGCTTTGGTTATAATTTTATAGGAGACATTACGAAGGGTTCCGAACATCAACCTTCTTCATTTTCCCTTTGGGATCCTTTAAGGGTACCAAACATCAACCTTCATCAATTTCCCTTTTGGATCCTTTAGGGATGATTTAAAGTACTACATTGAATGACTGACCCATGCATTCACTCTTGATAGGTTCTTGACAAATTTTGAAATAAGTTTGGCCACCCACATGACATGTCTTCTTATATAATTCCACTAGAAGACTATTTAGACCTAAACATTTCCCATTCTTCAAGTCCCTCATAGCTGGCCTCTAGCTCCTCCAACTTATCTCTTAGCCTACCAGGGTATCTCATAGCTTTCAAAATTTTGGGGAACGACATCTTTGACATGATACGTGTATACATTTTGCAAAGCACCAATGCTCGTCGATGTAAAAATATTTCGAAAATGTTACTAGAGATTTGTTAGATATGAAGCTCATCTTCCGTGAAGTTTCCATTGGGATCATGAAGGGCTGAAATTCATTCTTATTTGGCTCTCTTTACAAACTAAAATAGAATTTTGAAGGCATATCACCATTTGTAATACAGTACATCCATCTCCTAATTTTGGCTCCTCTAACCCTATACTATTCAAACTGTCCGAATTGAGTTTCCAATTCACTACTTGTTAATTGTTTCATTTAAATGAAAGGACCGATTTCCAAAACTTTTCCACCTTGCTGGAGCTTGAAGTGGAATTGTTTTTCTTTTCCTTTCCTTACTCCAGCAAACATTTAACCCTATCCACTAAAAAACTTGGTTGTTGCTGAATTTGAGATTTGCATTATCTTACTTTGCTGGAACCTAACTTACTTAGCTGATCCACCAACTTGAAACTTGTTCCCCAGGTTTGACAAGATTTTGACCACAAGTTTCAAATGGGGGAACACTACTTTGTTGCCTCTCATTACTCTCGAATGACACAACAATCATGCCTCCTTGATTAGTGATATGATATAAATACCATCTTACTTCTATTGTTACTATGTTGATATGAAGAATGAAGCTGGTGGAAAAACCTTTTGACAAAGATGGCCCACCCGATATGTTCTCCCTTGTCTTATTTCACCCTTCCTATCATTGATCTTGACAAATTTAATTGTAACACGATATTATCTCATGTTGATTTCAATTTGCTTTGTAAACTGTTGATCTTTTATTTTTTATTCCTTTAAAAAAAATTAGTCATGAAGTTCCTAACCAAATCAATTCTCTTCGATTTTATACATTTAAATCAATCAAATACAAAGGGCATTATATAAAAGTTATGCTATCATATAGAACCTAATAAATAAAATGCCTCTAGAACAACACAATAATTATTTTTATCTACAAGGTTTCTTTGTTATTTCAAGACACGCACTATATTCAATTATTTTTGTTGGAAACTATTATGGATCTCCATTCTCTAATACATGCACTCAAAATTAGAATGAAATTAAATAAAATCCCCTTGTTAGCAAATAGCTCAAAAAATGACAAAGCAGCTTCACCCCTTTCTGAGTTTGCTTCTTAGCTTAGCAGAAAGGTTTAATTTGTAGGTTTAATGGTTTTTGTCCCACTACTCTTACTCTAAATAAGTGGATAAACCAAAATTGGTCTCCTCTCATTTCAAACGAGGTGGAAATTTTCCCTTGTGCCAAAGGGTTTTTCATCATGCTTTTTTCAATTAGATGGAATGAGATATGATTTACGATAGGGAGGCCTCATTTCATAAGGGGGTCAGGTTATTTATGAAGCCCTAGTGTTCATATTTTGCCCTGTCATTGATACCTTTCTTCCATCCTTGTATGGCTTAGGTTGCCAAATCTTCATTTGCATTTTTCGATGCCTTCAACCCTCGAACATATTGGAAATGTTATTGGGACATTCAATTCCATGGACAAGTCAACTGAGAGTAGATTCAAGACAATGTATGCTCATATATGTGTAGAAGTGGATCTAACCAAAAGCCTCCTTATTGATTTTGGCTTGGCGTGTGGGGTGAGAATGAATTCAAGACAATGTATGCTTGTATATGTGTGGAGGTGGATCTAAGTAAAAGCCTCCCTATTAATTTTGCCTTGGTGTGTGGGGTTTCAACAAGAACCCAAAAAGTGGATTATGAAAGCATTGCTTTTAGATGTAGGCAATGCTTTGAACGTGGTCATTAGGCTAATTCTTTCCCCAACATACGAAATCAAGTCCAAAAGAAGTCAGAAGGAAATTCTCTCTTGTGATGAGGAGTTTCATGTAGCACAATGAAAACGAAAGCAGAAGGCCACGTGGTGAAAGGATGCTTTAGAGAAGCATGTTTGTGTTGCACCTTGCAGTCAAGAGAAGGCAAATTATGATGGAGATCAACCAGCTCTCCTTCCAAAAAAATCTAGAGAATCTCAAAGCACGCATGAAACTAAGGATTCAATGTATAATGTTGCAGAAAAGAGAGGAACCCCTTTAGAAGAGGTGCACAAAAATGGTATGAAGAGAAAAAAAGGGTGTAGAAATCCCTCTATTAAAATGGATCTTCTGCCTTCGAATTCTAAAGAGGTGCTTGAATTGTTGCTTCAAGTTATTCCAATAAGCTTTGGAGCAAAAAAAAATTTGTGTTCAGAAAATTGATGATTTTAATTCTTCTATTTGCTTAGGTTTTGGAATGTCCTGTAAAAATCAAGCACACATGTTCTCAAAATGTAAAATATGAAAAGAATACAAGGGTGTTGAAGCCCCTCTTCTACTAAGGAACTTATGCCTTTGAATTCTGAAGAGGTGCCTAAATTGTTGCTTCAATTTATTTCAATAAGCTTTGGAGCCAAAAAGAAGTCGCATTCAGAAAATCGATGATTTTATTTCTTCTATTTGTTTATGATTGGGAATTTCTTGTAAAAAGTAAGCATGCATGCTCTAAAAAATGTAAAAAACATATATTCTTGCATGCATGAAAAGGCAGGATCATGCAAAAAACATGCATCTTCTTTTAAACCAAAGGTAAAGATCATATATTAAAAAGAGGAATTACAAGGAAGATGCATCCAAGAAAATAGGTCATCCTAGCAAATCCAAGAGCAGAAAGACAAACCAAGATCACATAAGAAAAACTAAGACAACAAAGCTTCCACTGGATACATATTTACATATTCAACACAAAAAAAGCATCAGCATAATAGCAAAGGAGATATCAGGTATCTTTGGCGATGTTAAACAGGAAAATTTTCTCATATGGAGAGAGAGCATCCCAAGCTTTGTTCAAGGATTGTTGGGCAACCAATGTTGTAGGGAGACGCATCCCCCACCCCTTGGGATGCATTCATCTCGGGTACGGGGACACGTCTCCCATACCGGAGATGGGAACGGATACATCTCCCGTACCTAGAGACCACTTGTTGGAGACATACGATGTCTCCCAACCGTTTCCCGGCAAAAAAAGCGTGCACCCTAAAAAAAATGAATTTTTACAATCAAGATTAGGTCACTATCACCTGATAATCCACTGTGTAGAGTAGAAAAAAATATTCAAGTCTGAAACGCTGGCCATTTCTCCATATTGTACTTCGGAATCATCAGGATTTTAAAAAAAGTATATTCTTTGGCTTTGCCATTCACGACACAACAGGAACAGTCGTGAACGACAATGCTCTGCACTGTCAAGAACGGCAAAACCTATACCTGTTGTGTCGGGAATGGCAATAATATTTAGAAGAAAAAAAAATGTATAAATTTTTAAGTTTTAAAAGCTTTTAATATTTTATAAGTTATAATTTTTTAAGTTTTTAATATTTTAAGTTTTGCAGTGTTTAATTTTTATAAATGATAACTTTATTAATAATTATTTAATAAATTAATACTCAGTTATATTAATATTTAGTTAATTTTAAGTTTTAAATTTTTAAGTTTTTAATATTTTATTATTTTAAGATTTTAGTTTTAAATATTTTTTATTTTATTATTTAATTTAAAATGTTTTAAATTGTTAAATTTTAACAAATTGTTTTTAAATTTTAATGTTTAATATTTATTATTTAATGTTTTTATAATTATTAACTCTTTATATACGTACAATATTTTTTATATTAGTTTTTAAAGTGCCATGACTATCTCATAGTATATATTTCTCTTAAAAAAAAATTATATATATTGCCGTCTCCCCATACCCGTCTTCTTTTCAAAAAAATGGCATACCGGTAACCTTCCCCGTCTCCCCGTCCCCGTGGAACTATGTGGGCAGCATACAGATTCTTTTTGTTGTCTTCATTATAAACCTCCACATAGGTTGCTCGTTGCTATGTTTGAGAAGCGGGTTGTGTTGTCTAGAGTCTAATTTATTGTTGATTCAATTATGCACTTAGTTGTTTCAGTGAGCAATATAGCATTAACTGCATTTATTGTTTTTTTATTTTTCTTGTTTTTCCACAATCTTGCTCAATTTCTCTACACAAGTCTGAAGGGTTTCAATTCTTTCACGCAAATGTTGTTTGAGGTAACAAGTATACAATGGTGGGGTAAGAAAGCACGAAGCATGTAAGGAAACAAAAGTAGGCTTTTCTAGGAAAGCTTATTGGTGTAAAAGCAAGATGTAATTTGGAAATAGAGATCAATATATTTTTCACCTAGCCAAAAAAAATGGCTTTAAAAATAAACCAATGAGAATTGGTAGGAAATATGACCAACACCTAACCTATCAATAAACAGACGTTTTTTGACATGCATCGCCATGGTCCAATTAGGAATTGAGCTCACTAATTTGAAACTCCAATCAACTTGTCATATAAAACATTTCCTTACTACATCAGTGCTATATACCTTGTTGGCGTTGACGTAGGCTCACTGACATGCCAAATAACTTGGTGACCCTAAAGTATCCCACCATTATAAAAAATGGCTCAATAATGTGAAGTAAACTCACGTTTATAATAAATATCTAGTGGCCCTAAAGTATCTTCACTATTCACCAGAGAGCACAACAACACTAAAGTATCCTCACAAATATAAGATTTATAGAATATTTGCGCACACATCCTAGTATCTATGCATCATCTTAACAGATGTAGAGAAGAAAAGAACTCACAAAAAGCTCACACATACAAATATGTAAGTGTAAAATAACATAAATACCTTAGCACTTATTGAAATGTAACAATGAAATGACAGATAATGAGCAAGTCTCTTCAAGAACAAATAAAACTTTTAATGGTGTTACTAGAGGTCCTTAGCTGTATAGAACCACTTTGCTGATTTGCCGATTAATATCCTTATTCTCCATAGATGCTCACTTTAACCATTGAGAATCCTCTCTACCATCACATTTCCCAAGGACATGATTTTGTACAAAATATAATGATCAGTAGGAGGGGATTCCCCTTATTTATAGCTGTCAAAAAGCCTCTCTTCAAAGTCAGCTGCCTTTATCAACCTGATTTTCATGGGAAAAAAACAGTCTAGTCATCTTGCAAAAGGGAGAAGATTGACTTCCTTTTACATAAACTCTCCTTCTGGTTTCTTCAATAAGACTTCCAAGTTTTAATATACATTTAATGGCTTCACAACCTTAACTTGGCTCTTTTGCTGTCATAACATCTCTCTCCATGAAACATATCCTCATTAGTTCTAATCATCTAGCAAAGATTGCCAACTTCTGGGTGTAATGATTTATTTGATCATTCTTTTATTTCTTTGTTTCTAAGCCTTGTTGTTCTTTCTTCTAATATTCTTATATGATGCACCTTTTACTTTGCTTCTTCCATATCCAGATGTGTGGGAGAATATTGTCAACATTTGATATTATTTCTTTAAAAAGTTAACGTGCAATATTGGCTATATTTTAAGCTTCAACATGTGGTTGATGAAGTTTGTTGACTACCTCATTGATTTTCTCTGTCATTGTAAATGTAGCACAATATCTTGGAGACAATTCCATGCATCTTCCCATTGACAAGGAACTATCTAATTTGAATTTTAAATATAACACGTTGCATACTTTAATGTGTTGGGGAATTGGATGACGATCTTGATAAAATTTAGCTCATTATCGTGCTCTCTTCATATTATTTTTACCTTCCATTAGTTGCTCTTGTTTTACCATGAGCATTTGGTGTGATATCTTATTTTGGACTTCTGTAAGTCAGGCTGAACTTACACCCAAACATGATAAGGGTAATGGATTCAAAAGCTTTAAACGCGATTTTATCACATCAAACATTTGCTAGAAGGCCTTCACATCTTGGCTCTTGTATTCTCATTACGATGGGTCATGGAAATCATGGTTTTCATGGCTGCTTTTGCCTGCAACTACAAATAGGGCATCTTTCTATCCTGCTCCATCAGACGTATTCTGTTTGGCCAAATCCAAAGTCATAGACAGTCTTGATTTATCTTCTTCAGAGCTATGTAAATACTTCAATACCTCCCTCTTTGTCGGGGACATGGTAGTTCGATGGGTGGATATTCGTAAAATTTAAAATTCATGTTATTTTTTAGTACTTTACACTTTAAATTAAATTATTAAACCTTAATAGATTTTACTTCTCTTCATTTTCAAATGAAAGCGTTTTAATAAATCTGCTCAACAATCTTCAAAAGATGACTGTTGTGACCTGCATGTCTCTTGGACCTTCAAAATTCAACCCTTGCATTCTCTTCCATCTTTGCCTCATGTTTTGCAAACAAGGTCCTTTGGGGGCAATGAACGTTGGTTTAGGCCATTAATGTACCTGAGAGAAAGGAGGAGCAAATAATAACATTATTTATTACCACCAGAGTCAAATAATTACTCAAATAAAACCATGCTTCTAAATAGCTAGAAGAAGTTACATAGAAGGCACCCAGACTCGCTAACATATAATTTTGGTCACTTGATATTTAATATGACCACTAACTTAGAACTCCTAAGATAGGAATATTAACATTGAAGAGGTAGCACAAGCTCTTCAATTCCAAGTTCAAGTGAATCTTTGATTGCAACTTATGTATGCTGCCATCTATTTTGTCCTGAATAGCCTTGGAAGCATTTGTATTATGCCTTCATTATGCTTCTAGATATTGGCACCTTCTCTCTCCTACTATTATACTCTCATTTTGTCTAATAATGATTTCGAATAGCAACATCTTTTGCTCAATTAGGTGCACAAAATGGGCTCCTGATCAAACCAAATTGAACCCTTTTTCTTAAATTGAAATTCTTGTCTATGATCTTAAGTACTATGAGCAGCATATTAGGACTCAAAGACAATTCTTCCTTAGTATTTGAAATCTTCACAATAAATATTCAAAAAGAAACCTCCTTGACCATGTCAATATTTGACGTTATAATCTACAAAAAAAAAATTGAAAGTTATGACCTAATCTTTGTTCTTGTCCATTTCCATTCCATTCTGAAATGATTTTTAATCAACAATATGCTTTACGATACAATGAAAACAAAAAAAATCTTTCACATAGCATGAACTTTAATGGAATTTTCTTGCCCTGTTGATATGGGAGCAATATGCTTCAAGGGTCTCACTTCAATCTTGGGAGTAAGAAAACTTTCTCAAGAGCTTCACATATGGTTGTTCGTTGGATAGAATGAGAAAAATATTTTATCCTTCATGCTAACTAGCATTTTATTGCAAGCTCTTTAGAAAAACACTCTAGGGCAATAATATAATGATCAATAATAGGAGGGGATTCCCCTTATTTATAGCTGTCAAAAAACCTCTCTTCGAATTCAGCTAGCTTCATCCGCCTGATTTTAATTGGGAAAAACTCTCTAGTCAAGTCATCTTGTGAAAGGGAGAAGATTGACTTCCTTTTACATGAATTCTCCTTCTGGTTTCTTCAATAAGACTTTGATTTTTTTAAATACACTTGATGGAGCTTTTGGTGTCATGACATCTCTCTCCATGGAAAAAACCCTCATTACTTCTGATCATCTAGCAGAGGTTGCCAGCTTCTAGGTGATTTCCTTAAGGATTTATTTGACCATTCTATTAATTCTTTGTTTCTAGGCCTTACTGTTCTTTCTTCTAATATTCTTATATGATATTGCACCGTTTAAATTACTTCTTCCATGTCAACAAGTGGGAGAATATTTTTGACATTTGATATCACTTCTTTAAGAAGCTAACATGCAATATTGGGTATATTTTAAGCTTCAACGTGTGGCTGTTCAAGTTTGTTGACTAACTCGTTGATTTTCTCTATTATTGTGAATGGTTTGAAAAATAGATTTCTGGATTCATCATTTGAGGAGACATTATCCAATAGATTTATCACATGATGAATCCATAAATCTATTTTTCAAATAATTTATATTATGAAAACCTTACAAATTTAATTGTGAATGGTCCACAATATCTTGGAGACAATTTCATGCATCTTCATATTGACAAGGAACTATCTATTTTCAATCTTAAATATAATGTCCAATACTTTAATGGGTTGGGGAGTTGGACGATGATCTTGATAAAATTTAGGTCATTATTGTGCTGTCTTCGTGTTCTTTTTACACTGCATTAGTTGCTCTCTTATTTCTTTGAACATTTGGTATGACATTTTAATTTGGACTTCTTCTGTAATTCAGATCGAACTTACACCCAAACATAATGGGGGTAATGGATTCAAATGCTTTAAATGGGATTTTGTCAAAACAAATCTTGCTAAGAAGGCCTTCACATCGTGGCTTTTGTGCTCTCTTTAAGATGGTTCGTGGCGATCATGGCTTTCCTGGCTGTTTTTTCCCTGCAACTACAGACAAAGACTCTTTGTATCCTGCTCCATCAGAAGTAAATTTTTGGCAGAATCCAATATCAAGGAGAGTCTTGATCTATCTTCTTTAGAGCTATGTAAATGCTTCATCACCTCCCTCTTTGCAGGAGGCATTGTAGTTCCATCAGTGGGTTTTCATGGAATTGCTGTTATTTTTAAGTGCTTTACCCTTCAGAATAAATTTAACCTTTTAAAGATTTAATAAATTTTTATTTCCTTCATTTTAAACAAAACCATTTTAATAATTGTGCTCAACAAATTTTAGAAGATGACTGTTGTGACCTGCATGTATCTTAGACCTTCAAAAATTCAACCCTTGCAAACAAGGTCCCTTGGGGACAATGAATGTTGGTTTAGACCACTAACATACACAAGAGAAAGGAGCAAATAATAACACTGTTTGTTATCAGTGGAGTCAGATAATTACTTAAAAGAAACATGCTTATAAACAGCTAGTAAGAAGTTACCTAGAAAACACCCAGGCTCGCTAAAACATAATGTTGCTCACTTAATATTTAATATGATCGCTACCTTAGAACTCCTAAGATAATATTTAGTGTTATCATTCCTAACATTGAAGAGGTAGCGCATGTTCTTCAATTCCAAGTCCAAGTGATCTTCGATTGCCACTTACACATGTGCTGTCTATTTTGTCCTTAACAGCCTTGGAAGCATTTGTTTTATGACTTCATTATACTTTGGATATCAGCAACTTCTCTCTTCTCCTATTATGCTTTCTCCTTCTATCTTATAATGATTGCAGATAGCAGCTCCTTTTGCCTCAATTAGGCCCACAAAATGGGCTCCTAATTAGAATAAATTGGACCATTTTTTTTAAGTTCAAATTCTTGTCCATGATCTTAAGTACTATGAGCAGCACATGAGGGCTCAAAGAAAATTATTCCTTAGTATTTGAAATTAGTGCAACAAATATTCAGAAAGAATTCTCCTTGACAATGTCAATCTTTGACACTAATCCCCAAAAACCTTCTCGAAAGTTATAACCTAATCTCTGTTCTTGTCCATTTCCATTCAATTCTGAAAACAGTTTTAGACAACAATAAGCTTTACAATACAATGAAAACCAGAAAATTAATTCACATAACATTAACTTTCATGGTATTTTTTTGCCCTGTTGATATGAGAGTAATGTGTTCATGTATCTCGCTTCAATCTTGGAGTAGGAAAATTTTATCAAGAGCTTTACATATGGTTGTTTATTTGATAGAATGAGAGAAATATTTATCCTTCTGACTTCATACTAACTAGCATTTTATTGCAAGCTCTTCAGAAAAACAATGTAGGACACCAGAGAAAAGGGAAAAAGACAATCAAAACAAATCAACTACATAACTTCAATTTAATGTCCTGCTTTGTCTGGCTCTAAATATTTCAATTAATATCTTAATAAATTCAACTTTGGTTTATTTGGAAGAATCTCATGCTAGGCTTTCCTTTTTACAATGAGACACTATTACTTTATGCTTTAAAATGCCTCATAAAATGGAATCTAGAATAAAGTTGCAGGGGACAGAGTTCATGAAAAAACTTCAGTATAAAATTTAACTACAGCACTACATTCTCTCATCATCACCTGGAAAAGGACATACCATTTATTTCAATTGCTGAAGAGACTTCATTTTCAGAATAGCCCATTTCCAACAAAGAGGCTATGATTTTATCTGCCTTCAAATCTTTTGATCGATCTTCCTAGTTCATTTTAGACAAACAATATCAAAATTATGGATGTCCAAAATATAAAAAATGTGAAACAAATGTTTTATGTCATCCCCCTCCTCTCACATACTAAAATACCAAACTAAAATACCTCAAATAAGAAATTACATGTCTGTGGAAAATTAAATTAGTAGAATAATCATTTCATACAATTACTCAACGAGCTTGAGAAACATTAAAAAGACAGATATAAGCATACCCACGTCATCTTATGAGGAAACCATTGCAGGACACTCAACAATAGACATTCAGTCACGAAATAATTGAGGTCAATCAGCATACACATCGAATTCAAGCACAATTTGCATCCAAGTAATTGTCTCAACAATCATCCTATTCCACATTTTCATATAACCACCTCAACAAGCACATGTGACATTTGCAAGGAGCAATATTACAGAATACAGTCATATTGGAAAACTTACAATATTCAATAGGAAAACTTACAAAGAAAAACTACCACCAAAATGTATCTCCATATCATAAATTTGACCAATAAGACTCCCAAAAACCCCTCTCAATGCTAAATAGGAAAACTTACGAAGAAAAACTACCATCAAAATGATCTCCATATCACAAAGACCAATAAGACATTGCAGACCTCCCTCCAGATTATAGTAACATCAACACTTTGAAAATATAAAGAAACTGAAACAAAAAACATTAAGAAACACTCTTGCAAATTGCAAAATGAGAAAAAAGGAAAACCTCAAACTCTTCATGATGACAATTTCCCTTGGGTAGATATTTTTCAACTTTCCTGTATGGTGTCAGCTCAGAATGATACAAAACATAGATCACAAGCATTTTATTGATCTTCAAAAATGTTTATTTATGCAGCGTCATAGGCAATTGTACCTACTTGTAGCAATTAACTACCGTTACGTAACACTAACCCTAAGGTCTAACTAAACATGCAATGGTAAATCCTCCAGTTTCCTCCCTCCATCATGGTACAATATTTTACATGTGACATTGAAGTACACATAATTTTGAAAATATTAACCATCGAAAACATGTGACAAGATGATTTGCCTTGACAACAATATTCAGCAACTCAAATGTTATATATCATAGCAGAGAACAATTGACGTTAGAGGCTCACTCTACATTAGAAAAATGGATCCTCAACAAATATCATCAGATTATTAATGAAGAATCTTCTGAATCTAGAACAATGCATTTGATTTCGGTGTCAACTTTCCATCTCCTCAACCCTTTCTGCTCCATAAGCTTCAAATCTGGAGTTAGAAACTTTGAGATTATAACTACTCTTGCCTCATTTAATCTTCAATTGTTTTAATATTTAATTGTATTATATTATTCACAATTGCCTCTTCAACACAATTTGAACTTTCCTTCAGACAGATTCTTATAGTGGTAATAATTAACCCTTGTTACTTTGATTAATTAAAGTTGATAATGAATTCTTTCCATATCCCTCAGTTTTATAGAACTTCAACACATCTTTTAAAAGAGATAACAATCTTCAGATTCTTTCCACCATCTAAATTGTTTTTTTCATTGGATTTGACCTTACTTGGATGCCTCGGCAATTAATTTGTATCAAAATTTAAACTTTAATCTTGGATAGTCTATTACCTTACCTTAGGAATACCACCACAATATTAGACAAGAAGACTCCATATATATCCATGTGGTTTAAAGCAAAGAATGCTCGCAAAAATACTTTGAACAAATATATCCTCTTAAATTTCATCCAATGCAACAATGGCAACCTGCCATAGATTTTAATTAGGCAAATATTTATGATTGCAAAAGATCGCTACCTATGAAATAGAGAGTCCACACTCTCAACTCACTGCGACACCCATTCTTGAATGAACTTTGTAATTAAATTTACAGCATCACAATTGGCTCATGTTCACATTAATGTCCGACGAGAAACTTTAGAATTTTGGTGCATCCTTCCCTCAATTGGTATCTCTCATACCACTTTAGGTGGTGTGGAAAGCTTCTTAAGACTTTGTGGACACCCTCTCCCATGAGGAAACCCTCTCAAAGTGAAATTTGTTAAAAAATTAATATTGGTGATGTTGACATGAATCTTGCATTGATGAGGAGTGGGGTATAGGCAAATCACACCTTGTAGTTTTATTCTCTACTGACCCCGATGATCAAAAATTAAACATGATTGATGGCAGTCCTGCAAGCACTCCACATCAAAAACATACATCCACCTTCATTGTCCAACAAACAATGCAACACTCAACCTACATAACGTTGCACAATCTTCTTGTGCCATGTTTCATTCAACCTTCTTGGCACCAATCTTCCCACCCACACTGTACGCAACATTTTTATCAAGTTGCCATCAAGCACCTTTATATAGTCTATTCTAGCAACTGCATTTAATCCCCAGGGATATACTATAGTATACATGGACGTAATAGAACAACCGAAAAGTTCATTTTGACAATAACAACCCCAATAATCCTTTTCAAGCCAAAGGAAGAAGGTTTCTCAACTTCCCCTCTCTTTTTCTACAGTTCTAACATACAATTGATTCCTACATTCCTGTAACCATCAAAAGCAGATTTCATAGAACCATTCAAAGTCATCCGCAAACTACTCCATGTCAAAGTCACAACGCTTGTACAAAAAACAAGACTAGAGGATAGACAGAAAGCATCAACATTCAAAGAATAAACTTGTTAAATATTGTTTAATACATTAAATTGAAAATTTTGTGATGTAATAGAATGTATGAGCCAAACCTGTATCCAAAGAGAATACAAGATTAGAATTTGGAAAGTTTACCCAAAAAAAAAAAACGGAAGAAAAAGTAAAGAGAAAGAACTAAAATCAGGAGTGTGGAGCATGAAGTGGGGTTAATGTCTGGTGGGGGTGGGTAGTGGTGGTATTAATGCTGCCACATAGCCACCATTTCCATATAATATTGTTCTTTCTGTCTTGTTTCATTTGCTTTGCAGTTTGCATGAAAAATTCAGCCAGATGTGAGCAATCCTTAAACCGAGTGGATACTGGGAATCTTCCTCTTGATTTAAAACAGTAAATAATATTGGGCCTGGCCCTGGTGACAATTTTGGCCATAGAAACCATAACAGCAGTGGAGAACAAGGTAGAGACACAGGTCATAGACCAGATAGAGGAGGAATTGGCAGTATTCAGGCTACAATCCATCATGGTGGCATACATGGTGATTTTTAAACTCAGAGCTTGGTGCATGATGGAAAAGGGAACTAAATTGGCCATGCAGCTCATAGCCTTGGTCTAGGAGCTCGAATTTGCTCTATTTCTAATTTCAGTACTCAGAAGCCTCAAGTATGGAATATTTTATCCATGGCAGCACTGGGGCAATGACAAGCCCTATGAGGCTTTTGAACAGATTGTATTGCCAAATCCTGAGATGTATGTTGTAAGGGTTTCTGAGCAATTCACAAGAAACATCTTGGTGGCCAGAAATGCAGCAAAAAGCCATGAGGGCACAAGGAACAGAGACTAGTGGACAGAAATCCCATGAACGTCAGAGGACTGATTGTGGAGTAGCCACATTTATACAGACAAAAATTTATTGCTATCTCCAGTTCTAGGAAGACCAAAGAAAGGTCTAAGTCACAAGTATCTCTACCATGAGGATTTACTTGCAGGCCTCGATTTTGGAATATATATAATATGGCACCAATATTGGATTGTTATTTGTGGTGCTTGGTGAGGGTTGTTGTCCCCCAAAAATATCGCTCATTTTTGGGACAACATTTGAACTATTTTGGTCCTACAGGCCAAAATCCTCTCTTCCCATTTCAAAAATTGTTCTGAGCATTCAGGTTCTTCATTTTTCAAAGCTTTCTCAGAAATCTACGGACTCTGCAGGCTTGAATCTACAGACTCTGCAGGCCAAGTTCTACGGGCTTTGCAGGTTGATTTCTATGGACTCTGCAGGAAAGAAGCAAGCTCTCAAAAGAACAAGTTTTCAGCACTTAGTCATTTTCAGGATTGGTTCAACGCCAAAGTTCAACCAAAGCGTCCATCGGCAAGCTTCTAAGCAAGAATCGAACCATTGAACCTTGAACCACTTTGGTTCAACGGGTTCAATGGGTTCAAAGGTTCAACGTCATCAGCAGGAGTTAAGCGCATTTTGTCAAAGGTTCAAAGTTCAACCGCCTCAAAGTTCCATGGCTTCAAAACACTTAGCGAAAAATGACACGTTGAACCATTGAACCGTTGAACCTTGAACCACGTTGGTTCAACGGTTCAACGGGTTCAATGACCTATTGGTTCAATGCGCTTGGTTCAAAGAGATCAAAAAGACAGCCAAATAATGAAGACTGAACAGGTTGAACCGTTGAACCAAAGATGGTTCAATCGGCAGGTTCAAGGGGCTGCCCCACAGCTGAAGGAACAAATGCCACTGCGGAGGGCCGTGAATCAAGTCAAGTGCCCTTGCGGAGGGCCACGAGCCAAAACGAACAAAGTGAACTCTTTCGGAAAAATGAACAAGGCAAAAGGCAAAGTAGAGTCCTTCGGACAAATTGTCTAAAGGAATTCACCTGAGAAGAAAGCCCAACCGAAAGGAAGGAAAGGAGCGGCTAAGAAAAGGACGAGCGAAAGCTGCCAAGTGGCGGCTGCAGAGGGTTTCAATGTCTTTTTCTCGACACAGCGAAACGTGCCATGTGTCATCTGCAAAGATCGGCGAAGGCCGACAAGTGTTTGCATCCAAATTCTCCTTTTGAAGTTGCTCGGGCAAGACGTGTCGTGGATCCCATTTTCCGTAAGTTTCTAATGAGTTTCATAACAACGAAACTTGCCACTTGTCAAAGACACAGAAAGGACCCCCCAAAGACTTAGACAAGAAGGGCTAGAAAGGACAAAGAAGCAACATGGACGATTCCAAAGGCAAGTTCAATTAAAGCGATGGTTCAACTGGAGAGCAAAGAAGCGTTGAAGCGGGGAAGCGATGGACCAAAAGAGACAGAATGAACCGGCGAACCGATGAACCAATGAACTTTCAAATGGTTCATAGGTTCAAAGTTCAACACGGTTCAAGCGGCTAGCGACCATTGACGGTCCTGCGGACGTCAAATTTAAAGTGAGGGAATATCTGTGGAAATTCAAATAGAGCGCGGAAATTAAAGGGAGAACCAAGTGACTGGCTGAAAAGATAGCCCGAAGACTCAAATTGCTACAGGGGAGAGAAGAGCGAGACCAAAGGACCAAAAATATCTTCAAAAGAGTTATTTCTAGTAGGTGAAATAGTGGATCAAGTAGACTTCTGAGCGCACCAAATCAAGGATGCAAGCCTGTTTTTCTTCCATGAAATAATGGCGAATTGGACAGCTGTGCAGACATCAGGAAAAGGACCAGACAGTCCATACTAAGAAGAGACATATTAGAGGAATGGACACGCCATAGTTATAGCAATGCACTGTTCCCAACATGGTCTCTCCAGACAGAACTGAAGGCGCATTGAAGGCATTGACTGCAGCATGGGTCGTCTCATGGGAAAGAACGCCAAGCCTTGCGTGGTTGCTATAAGATTGTAACTTCTCTCATTAATAAGAGAGATCTTTTTGACCACAGAAGCAAAACTCTGCCCAAATTGCAAGGCGAATACTAAGACTTTGAGTTCAAATTGTATTTCATATTATTTTATCTGAATGAGAAAGCAAGTGATTCGCAGACTTTGTGCTGTATAGCTTGTATCATTTTAGGAGATTATTCTTATGTCTGTCTTCTGAATGTGTTCTTGTTTATTTAATTTAACAAGCAGAGCTAGTGGAAGTGATAAGGAAGGTGTCATGAAGCCAACTACTTTCAGACTTTGTGCTGTCATAGTTGTCTTCAGTGTGTGTTTATTTTCTGTTTCTGTGTAAAGGACCTTGAAAAGACTTTGTGCCCCCATTGTTCTTCGTATTTCACTCTTGGGCAGTCGAGGTGTAGACTTTGCGCTACATCTCACGCTGCTAGTTACTCTACACCTTTGGTTCCCAGTTACTTATCAAAAAGATTCCTGTTGTTTGCAAGAACAAGCACTTATGAAAGAAGAGAAGCAAGCGCCTTCTGTCATTTCACCAAGATTTCTACTATCCAGGAAGGGATCTAGCTCTTGGCTGAATGTTACTTCTGAAAGAAGAGAAGTACCTTCACCAATCACCCAGGATTGCTCCTTTGATCTGTGAGCATCATCTCTGAAAAAAAAGAGATGGATGGTGATACCCTACCCCTGTGTCTTATTTTCTATTTATATATATAGTCTATAGCTCCTGCGTATTTATAGGGAACCTCCCCTTGATGAAAGGAGAGATTAGTCCCCTTTTGATGTGGTAAACTTACACATTTGGCCGACCAATCTTCCTGCTGTGGTTGATCAGACCTATTTTGTTTATTAGTACGCTGATTGACAAAATATTCACCCAACAAGGGTGAACAGTCCAATAAAAGCACTGGAGTTTAATTTTTTGAGGTGAATGAAGCAGAGCATGGAAACGAAGCCCAAAGCAAACATATAAATTATTTGATCTGTGAAATTAGGGTTTTGAAATTAGGACTTTCCCTTGCCATTAATGTTTTTTAGATGTGAAAACTAGGGTCTAATGCTATCGGGTAGACGGCTGATATTTTTTGTAGATTTTGGTTGACAGTAGTTATAGATTTGATGCTGGAGGTATGAACAATAAACTATTTATTTTGATGCTACTGTTGTTTTGGAAATGGAAACTAGGATTTAAAAAAGTTCTCATGTTTGTTTATGTCGACAAGAATCCATCTCTAATTGGTTCTTATAAACTGCCCATTGGAGCAACTTGATTTTACTCTGTTTTGTTGAATTCTCAAATTTGCATACCAGTGCTACTTAGTAGTTTGATGCCATGGGGTAAAGAAGATTGTGTTTCAGTATGCCTGCTTATTTTTTGTATGGAGCATAAAAATACAGATGGTTATTGCTTCCTGTAGGAGGTATTTCTTTATATTTAAAATCATGTCACAGCTGCTAGTTTTGATGGTGTACACTAAATTTAGGAAAGGAGGAAAGATGGTGCTGTTTGAAATTTTCATTTTTCCTTTAGATGGCCTGCACATTTTTCTTCTTTCTATCACCTTTCTTCCTGGGAAACATGCATAGATACTTGGATAACAACAGACATATCCACAAACTAACGTTCTCACAAAATGCCCTGGTAGCATGATTGAAGCCTCTCAAGAGGCAAATCAGAATAAAAAGGAAGGGGATGCGTTAGTTCCTATTCCAGCTACAGCTCCCTCAACTAACTTGCAGTGAATGCAAATAACTTACTAGAGGTGGAAGATGGAACTACAAGACCAAACAAGCAAGGAAGGAAGATAATATTCTAGAAAAAGTACCCGTTCTCGTTCAAGAAAATCTTTATGAGATGGAAATGAGGAACAGAACTTCGATTCTTAATATGCGCTTTGCATCACAGCAAGATTTGATCTGCCTTCAATAACAACAATCATCAAAACAGTTATATGAAAGTTGGAAGAAAGTGAAGATGAAGATTAACAAGTGCATACTTGGAGTTTGATGGAACACAAATTATCTCTAACATGCAAATCAATTTGAGATTTAGTTTTATGTCTAACTTTGTTTGTAGTCCGCTAAAAGACTGAATGGCTGCCCATTTATCTTGGGGATTCTAATGTCTGCTATTTTGCTTTGAATTAAAATATTTTTCCTGTGTGTTAATTAAAAAAACATTGACCCCTGACTTTACAAAGATCAATTTATAGTATATACTTTATAATCATGTTCCAAAATACAGAACTTTCCTTCTCCTATTGACTTCATAATATATGTTGTGTATATGCCCACTGAGCCGTTAATACCAACTTAAAATGTGTTATGAGTGAAACTAGATAAAAGAAAAGAGAAAAGATGCATTGTATTGATGTATTTATTTATTTTATTATTTTTTATTTGTTTGATTAGGTGAACCTCTTTTCTTACAAGCAGCCCTGAAAATCAAACCTGGATTTGTGATGGTAAACTCCTACCAATTTACCACTAGATCACAACCCAAACGACATTGTATTGACGTATTAAACATTCACACATAAAATGTTCTTATGATGTGAAGGTATGTTGGATAGCTAAGCACCTAACTTTTAATTATTTCCTAATGGCTTTATTGAGCACCTTTTAATGCATAAATAATATTCTTAGTAAGAGGTGCTCCTTGTACAAAAAGAGAAAGCAACCACGTCAATCTTCAAGTGTGACCAAAAAGTGGTCAATGGAAATGCTACAAGAATTGATCTACACTAGCACATGAGAGTGCTTGAAGCATTAGCATTCCCTATAAAATGTGAGATTATTATTTGTTTTAGGCTCTCACGACATATAAATTTGTTATAGTCGGCTTCTAGGTTTGTCTTGTTATAACTCAATAAATAAGTAACCAAAAATAAGAAAAAATGTAAAAGACATAACTTCATCTTTTGGCTGTCTATTCTCTGTATACTAGAACCACTTTTAAGCCCCATAACATAAATATGTTGTAGTCAATAAAAATTGGTTATACTAAGACTGTAAACTCTTTTAGCAACATGTTAAGAAGGCTTACAAAGTGAACTACTAGAGATTTACAACCAAAATATTTTTATAGGAAGGGGATGTGGAAAACATCTAGCTTAGTACTAGATGTGACGCACTGATATAATTATATCAAGCTTCCTATGATTACCTTGGGATCCCCAGATCCAGAAAAGTTGTCTTCACCTTGAAATTTATTTTCCCCAAAATTAGATTCATCATCCCCCTCTAATCTCTCAGAATCAATGGTTGGGTCCACGGTAACAAGATCTAATGAATAATCAGCAACCTGTAAAAATTTAACAATGATAATTATCACAAGCCAAAAAGACAATTTTCCCCATTCATTTGTAAATTTTGCAAATGGAAAAGAAATCAAATCCGTTCACTCACTTTGCAAGCTAAGAGGTACTCTAATATTTCATTCCAATTTTCAGTACCTAACACAAGAAAGAAAAGAATATTGTTAGAAGAAAAGTACATGGTCAGAATCTGCTTAAAATGGATGCCCAAGTGGACTTTATTAATAAGACCAGTTTGAATCAACCGATAAGGAATGTACTTATACCATGTATACTAATAGCTTTTTCAACCATAGCTGAAGAATATCCCATGTCTACGAAGTCCCATTTAATAGAGTTCCATGATGTTCTTGATGAGCTTGCCTGTAAATAAAGAATGGAGAGGACAAAAAAAAAATCAGCTCTTCAACAATATCTATTTTAGGAGATATTTCTGTTAATTAAAAAATAATGTCAATCTTTTCAATGTCAAAAATCTAGACATCTATTGAACGGCATCAAAGGGGTTTCCAAAAATGTTTAATTTGAATTGTGTCTGCATAGATGACTCAGTTCACAAACTATACACAGCACAATATGGTTTCACAAACACTTAATGGCAACCAATCTAATGCTAGTAAAAATACAATTTTGATATGTCGGTTGGGCTGTGGTCTAGCAGTAAATTGGTGGGAGTTTATCACTGCTAGCCCAGGTTTGATTCTTGGGGATGCTTGCGGCCTAGGAATCCCCCACGTAATACCATCCCAGGGATCGACTCACCCCAGCCAATAACCAACGGTTCATCAAACCAAAAACAAGCACAAAACTGCTAACATCGACATATTAGTTTAGCACATCTTAAAGTTGGAGGAAACCCCGGTTCTAAAAAAGGAGCTAACACAGAAAAAGAAAACATCAATGCTATTTTTTAACGAAAAAAGGCTGAAGCTTCCAAAGAAAAAGAAAACATCTTGTTTCAATTTTCCTTTAGACAGCACCAAGAGTTGAGAATCACTCTAGTTGAGAATGTTATCCAAGATACAGGGAATCCATATCTTCGATCAAGTAAACAAAAGAGCCTAAAGAGACAACACCCCTATCAAAAGGTATTTCCTGCATATAGATAAGTTAAATATGAAACAATTATTCCTTATCGATTACGTTCTATAAAAGATCATTTTATCAACGACTAAAAATTGAGACATATCGGGTAGTTCGAACATGAAAGTGTGTGCTTTAACCAAGGGGGTAAAGCTATTTTGTAATCCATGCATGTTTTCTTCTGCTCTCTTCCTATGCATTCCCTTCTCTTTATATGCTTTGTTTATTTGGTTGCTTTTGGCTCTTTAGTGTTTGCTTTCTTCAAGCAATGGAATTGCCGAGTGAGCTTGAGATCCCTCGACAGATCTTTGAAAAACCTGATAAGGGTCCTCCTCCAATGGATCCTTTATTTGATTAAGAAGGGATCTGGTTTCTCTGGAAGGAAAAGCAAATGTGAGATCTTGTGTCTAATTAAGATGGCAAGAAATTTCCTCAATTGAAAAATCCTCTTAACCAAGTCCCAAAAAAAGTGTGGCTGAGGATGAACAACCTCGAAGCAAAATTTTAACAATTTTCAATTTGCCAAAAAGTTAAGTGTGTGGACCACTCAAACTTGGATCCCTCTCAGTAAGGGAAGCTTTTTCTACAATATTTTTTAAGACCCTATTTACTTTAATCATCATGGAAGGCAATGTTAGAATTTTCCAAGGAGATCATTAGTCTAAAAAGAAATAACAAACTCTATTTGAATCAGAGGAAGATGCATTTTGACCATACCAAAGAAACCCCCACCATAATTATTGTCCAGGGAAGATTTGTATTCCTCCCTTTCATTCATCAAAAAATAAAGTCTGAGGCAAATAAGGAACAATATCAAGTAATTGACTAGTTGATCAAATGGAAGACTCCATGACCTATGCTAGAATATGTGTATGCGTTGAGTTCAACAAAGGGTTCCCAACATTGGAATTTTAAGGCTGGGAACAACCTCAAAAGATTGACTATAAGCAAGTCCCCTTTAAATGTAACAAGCACCACAAATATGGAAACCTTTCCAAGGATTGTGAGAAAAAGTAAACGTGGGTTACCTTGTGGTGAACTCTTGATATTTTCCATGCTAATGCTTTAATTCTTCTCTAGGGGGGTTTTAAAACACCCCATCCTAGTGATGTCTCATCAAGTTGTACTTTGAAGTCATGTTGTAGGTTAGAATTGCACTCTTGTGGGAGAGTTTTTTAGGGTCTCTCACTCCTAGCTACAATATTGGAACAACCTTAGACTATGGGTATCCTGTAGTGAGGTTAAACCTCTAAGCTTTTTAATGAGGCTAGCTCCTTAGATGCTTCACTTCAACTTGTTTCTCATACTAAAATCTATTGTTGACTAAAGAAAAGGGAGAGAAAGCTAACATGAAAGAGAAATCTAAGCTAAGGATGGTGATGCACCAAATATGAAATGATCCACTTTCAGCCTAGGAACTTTAACTACTAATGAACCTAACCAAGACAGATTATTCTGATCCTATCTCAAGGCCACAAGCATAAGTATTTGCGTGGAGGTCAAAGGAAAACCTTGCAATTTGAAGGACAGAAAGAAATAGGTTTGTATAAGACACTATAAACTTGGGATACTTCAAGAAAGGCACCAATGTCTAACACTTCACACAACCTGCAAGGAACCAAAAGAATTAAAGCAAGATACGTAGAGAATCTGCAGAGGATGAAAAGAGACATACATCTGCAAGTTAAACTCCAATAATGTTTACTTGACTTCAAACCAGAATCAAAAAAGTTTATCTTATTGCTTCAAGAAAGTGTTACAAGGCAATTTTGACAGAGTAACTCTATCACTAGTCGAGAGGTCTCTTTTTAGGCTCAAAAGCCTGTATATATAGCACAGAGGGATGAGAGAAGGGGCTTGCATGAGAAAATGGAGAGGGGGGATCATAAATGGTTGCAACCACAACTATTGTCCTTAAGTTCTTTTGCATTCAAAGCATGCAACTGCCTTGACCATGAGATAAACCGTTCAATATCACCGCAAATCTCCTCGAGCCCCTCGTGCATTCAAGTCTCCCTTTTTTGGAGCTAAGAGAGCCATGTCAGAGGTCGCTGCATGTTTCCGCCAAGTGTGAATGATTTGATCTTTGCATTAAAACTTTGGCATGCTCCTTCACTTTATATGTCCTGTATGTATAAGGACGAAATCCCCATATCTTTGAATCTAGACCGAGCCATGCTGTTTTTGCGTTGCGCAGTTGTTTGTCGGAAATGATGGCCATGTCGAAGGACGAGGACCTCTCCATTAATTGCACCTACCAGCTCTTGCCTTGAAACCTGGACCAGATCTTTCCTATAGATGGAAAACCAATCTAAAGACATTAGTTTTCTTGTATCCATTTATGTCGATGTAAGTCCATACAAATCCAAATGACTACTTGCAGGGGTTCAAATTTTTATATTTGTGGGCCCGTATTGGGATATTTGAATCCCAACGATTATTTTATGAGCTTGAACTTTGACACTGACACAAATGTCATGTCTCCTTCAGACACTTTTCTATAGACCTTTTTCTTTCGGGCCTTTTTGCTTGAACAATTTTCGCGGACTTTTTTCCCAAAGGAATTAAACTTCGGACTTTTTGAGAATGACCCTTCAGATTTTGAAAAGTCCTTTGGACAAATGCCCTATCCAAAGGAAAAGTATCTTTCGGCCACTTCGAAAATGCCCCTTTCCAAAGGGAAAGTAACCTTCGGAACTTTTGTAAATGTCTTTTGGTTATTTGAAATGAACTGTCGGCTTTTTTGGAAAAGACCCTTCGGACAAATTTGCTTTGGTCACTTTCCCGAAAGAAAAGGTCTTTGGGGCTTTTGCAAAGGTCCACTTCCTCAAAAGATACCCTTCGGAATTGTTGCATAAGACACTTTGGCATGGAAATGACTCTTAAGAAAAAGTGTTTTGGCCCTTCGAAACTTGAAAAGGTCCCTTTTTGCCAAGAAAAGTGCCCTTCGGCATTTGGAAAATGGTCTCTCGATTTTTTTGTTTTGACACTTCTTCCCGAAGGAATTCCTTCGGAATTTTTTCCTTCAGCCTTTTGTCCTTGGGAACTTTTCCAAAAAAAGTACCTTCGGACTTCTTGCTAAGTGTCTTTCATAAAAACTGTAAGTGGTCCCTTGGCTTCTTTGAAAGTGCCCTTCGGAAGAATTGAAAATGCCCTTCAGAACTTTGAGAATGTCTATTGGAGTTTTTATATCGGACCATTTTCCTGAGAAAATCCCTTCGAGAAAATTATCTTGGCCACTTCGCTTTGAAAAAGATATCTTTCGGAACTTTTGCTTGGTACACTTTTTGAGAGAAAAATCCTTCGGGCCTTTTGTTTCGGACAAAATGTCCAAAACAATTCCCGATACTTTGCCAAAAAGACCTAAAACAAATCTCCCAAAAGAAAATAGGTCTTCGGAGAAATTGTTGCGAAACAATTTCCCCGAAAGAATTCAGTCTTTGTCTTTTGCTTCGCACATTTTGTCCGAAAAAATTACCCCCTCGAAAACTGTCTCGGACAACTTGTCCAAAAGAATTCAACACTCAGCCAAAAAAGGGTCCCGAAAGAAACTATCTTAGCAATGAAAAGGCCGAAAGAATTACAAAGTAAAGACTTAGCCCAAAAGGCTTTGTACTTAGTTTTTCCAAGATCTGTAAGCCCTTTTAGAGTTGTTCAAAACTGTTGTTTGACCTTCAAGCTTTAGAATTCTGCTCAGCTTATTCATCTGAGCACAAGCTTGGTATGTGGGCCAAAAAATGACCAACAAGTCCCATTGACTGACGTTGATCATTCCTAGACATTATTTAAATTTATTTATTTATTTCTTCTTCAACACATTCTCTTCTGCTGAGTGTGCACCAAATAGGAGATAAAACATGTTCGAGGAAAAAGGATCGGTTGTTTATTTTCTATAAAAAGGATAAAATGTTAGCAGGAGATTTTTGTTTAGTAATAAACAGGATTGCAAAAAGTTTAAAATAAATGCCAATGTATTCAAAGTAACTTGGGGCTGAATACTACTAGTAACCATTTGGAACAATTCCAATTCTGAAATGTTAGCAAATGTTACACGAGAACATTGGCTAAAAAAAAGTCTTCAAGATTGCTATCACTTGGCAAATTTGAACTCTAAAGAATTTTTGTTTGTATAATGACCACTTAGAAAAGATATGTTGTAAAACTCTTGCAAAGGAAACTAGAATAAACCCTCCAACGTGTTGGATCCTGGCAAGAAATCTCAGCCTAGCCCTGCAAAGAAAGGAAAAGGGAGACCAATATAAAAATGCCCTTTCAGAGAAAGATTAGAGGATATATTACCCAAACATATGTTGAAGGATCTTAGATCCAAATGAGGCTTAGACATAAGGACAAACAAGTGCAGAGAAAGGGCCTTAAGAGCAGAAAGGTTGTATATATTCTGGTGCATGAAACCTTTTAAGAGATTACTAATTATGGAAATATAATAGTGAATCACAAACAATACTCTTAGATCAAGACCAAAGAAAACGATGTAATAAATTCATTAAATTTGGCAAAGAATGAGTTCACCGAAGAATTTCTTGAGCTATTTTATGATACCTATGATAAACTCCTTGAAGAACAATGTACATTGCAATATAGACGGGAATATGAACTCCCAAACTTAAAAGGAAGCTACAAAAGTGGGAGAAAGAAAATTTTAAGAATCTTAGAAAAAGAAAGAAAGAAATGAAGAGGAAAGTTGGAAGAAATAGAATGCAAAATACAACTCAAGGACTTGAACTTGAGCTGGCCTTCGAAAAGTTAAAATTGCATCTCCCAGCAGGAATAGACCCAAGGATTATCTACTTTCAGAGTGGGGATAGATAGACCATGTATATCCATTCTTAGGGAAAATTAATAAAAATAAAGTTACAATTTAGAATTTTATAGAGTAGAATCAAAATAGAAAACAAAAAACGGATCAAGAAAGAAAATATCAAATACATTGCCTCACAATTAAGAATGTAGATAGATAGGAGACGGAGCAAAAAAAAGTTTTGTTGTTCCTGAGTTGAAATCAAAGCAAAACCAAAAACTATTAGCTCTATCTTTACTAGAAGAGCACGAATACACCATCGAGATTACATGAATATTAAGGCATAGAGGCTGGGTGGCTTCCAATTAAATGTTGTGTTACATAGCCCAAGATATAATAAAAGGGATCTGCTAGAAGCACTCAAATAAACCAGAATAAAGGATAAAATGGTGAGATGACAAGAGTAGCTATTAGACTGAAATTCAGTCTGCCCTGTTCTATTTCTAAGGGGAAAACTGGCTTTATTCTAGTAGACAGATTGGTGATTATCCAGTCTTGTTTGTGGAGGCAGACCATGCAATCAGAATTAAAACGAATAAATTCATTCTCATAAAGCTAGAGATGGCAAATTATTTTCACAGACCAGATCACAAGTTCCTCTTTAAAATCCCAGCCTGGTTTGGATTTTATCTTAACAAATGGATAAGCAAGGTTAAAAGACACATAGACTGGATCTGTGGTGCCTACCCCTTTCTTCACAACTACTAACCACACAAGGAAGGCCGTTATACCCTTAATTATATATTTTATCAGTTTAGGAAGATAATAGGGACAAAAAATATTGCTGTGAGCAATGCTTATGATTATTCCCTAGTAAGGAAAGTTCTGCAAGACACTGTGATTTTGTTGTTTATTTCTATCCCAGTTGCACATCCTTGTTGCTGTTGATATACATGTTTTAATCATCTTTCATTTATTAGTTTAGTAAGATTGAGATTGAACATGGTTATTAAAAGTTAGAAGTATGTTTCCATGAATAAACGCAAAAAACATATTCATATTGAGGTAAATATCGATTTAAAAAATGTTATTAAACTAAACTCATGCATGGTCGTGCCACTCCTTTTATCTTCTTTTGTATTGATCTGAAAAGAAAAAAAACCATGTGGAAAGTCCAAGATCCTATCGTATATACTATAACACCTTCGGTGTAATGAAACAGATCTTAGCTTTGTTTATCAGCTGCCCTCTATTTATGAACATTATCAATCCTTAAGCTCTATTTATCAACTTTGGTTACCAGCTGTTATGCAAAACATATTTCTAAATCTGTTTTTCAAGTTATCCTTTGGGAATATAACAAGGACCTTGTATGACAAGATTAATCCTATAATCCTAACTACCCTAAAAGTGAATGAGAGACACGGGCTCCACTATACTGAGGAAAAGATGTCAAATTATGTGGAGATCACATATTTCTTCAATTTATAAGGCCTTGGTTGGCTACTCATGCATCAGAGTCTAACAGTGAAAGTTAAACAAATATAGGTTCGACAATGACGTATGTGTGATTCAAGAGAAAGAAGCAACAGTGCAATAAGTCTTTTGACATTGCCAAGTAGCAAAGTCTTTTGACTGGATTATATCGTGATATACTACCCCTTTGTTGGAAAGAAATATGTTATGGGTGACATATGAATGGTTTCAAAGTATGGACAAAACATCTGAACCTGGATCTTTTGCACGGCAACTCCCCGTCTCGATCCCTCAACTAGAGCCAAATCATCAAGCTCAATGTTACTTCACTCCTTTCAAGGTGCAGGTACATGGCAACCTTTCATGATGACCTCTCAATCTACAAAAGGAGCCTATGAATTTCAAATCAAACTCAGCCAATCATATCCTATCAGAATGGATGTCTTTAGGAATGATTAGATAGGGATTTCATGGAGGGCACTACCACTTCAATTTTAAGCTCTAGGCTGTCCTGTGAAATGTAATAAATTCCAGAAACACAAAATATGGAATCTCCCCATAAGTTAGAAGCAGCTAAGGACAGGGTTCCATGGACAGATTTGCTCCTACATTTATTATTTAAGTGACTCCATTAAATGTGATTTAGTTGGAAAAAGCAAAAAACATTTTGAGAAATATTGGAGTGAATTCCATTTAGAAAGGTGATTTGCAGTGGCTGTGTAGACACCTAATTTTAATCGGGGGTGGTTTTACTTGTCAGATTACATTGTTCAGGGTACTTGTGTGTTTTTCAATTATCGGTCCATATCAAGCTCTTATTGGCACATGTTTCTTGCGTCTTGGGCCCTGTTTGCTCCCCTTGGGTTTTCTCTCTCCTCCTGGGTTCTCTCTCCTCCTGTTTTTCTGTTGTCATGGGTTTCCAGACATCCCAGGTATGCAATGCTACTGTTGCTACATTTCTGGCTTCTTTTTTTTTCTGGACCCCTATGCTGCTCCTTTTGGGTCTCTCGTTCCTTGTGTTCCTCTTTTGTTGGTCTTTCCTGCCAGTTGTGTTATAGCTTGCGTGCCAGTATAGTCCTAATTTGAATTTGAAAAGTCTATAAATACTCTTGTGCATTAGTGCATATAGAAGATCAAATGGAAATAGTATGAACCACAAATTGAAAGCAAGAGTCTAGCATTTATTCAAAAGCAAAATTTGAAGTGTTTTGGACATAGTTACCAAGTTCGAAAATCTGTATCCATTTGAGAGGGCAGAAAAATCCAAAATCCAAAATTCTTGAAAAAGTTAGGAAAAATCCAATCAAGAATATATACAGATATATATATGTCAGCATAGTTTTATAAATATGCAAAACTGACAAATACAATCAAAAACATGAGTAAAATAATATAAAAATGTTAATATTATATCATATTTATGATTTAGGTCGTATTTTGCATAAAAAACTTTAAAAAATGAAAAAAAAAAAAAAAAAACAGGGCCGACCTGGACGAACTTATCCGGGCCAGCCAAAAAATTCTGATCCGACCAAATTTGTTACCTATGGTTTTAGAGCGGCATTTGATTTAAGATTGGAGTCTTTATATTACATTGTGCCACTTATTTGTGCTAGTGAAAAGTCATATAGGGATTAGGGCTTGCATCCACGAATTGTTTATTTTAGTGCATCGAGTGTTGCCTTCAAATTTTGTTTTAGAACAAGGACCTAATAATAAAAGAGGCACAGACCCCTCAATGACTCCCTTGTTTTTTGTTGGTCTTTGATGAATGATTAGACTTTCAAAAAAAGAGATCGATTTCTCAGATATTTGTGTGGACTTTGGAAAAGTGAGCAAGGTTTTCAGACCCCAGGAGCAATACAATTTTGGTAGATGAAAGAAGGGGTACGTTTTTGGTCAAAATTGAAATATTCTTTGTTCACTCAAAGTTTTGGGTTTTGCTTGCCTTGTTGTCTGGACCTATTTCCCATTGATTTCTTCTTCCGATTGTCTCCAGATTTGTGACAATTCAATATTCTTCTAATAGCCCTATCTTTGCATATTTCAATTATTCTAAAATATTCTTTCAAGCAATCAGGTCTGATTTTACTGTTTTATTAGGGTAAATCTGATTAGATCTGAATTGCACATTGTTTATGGGTAGATGAATTGCATTTTGATGTAAACCCACTTTCCAGAAAACAGGCTGCTGGAGAAGGGGGGCTGAAAGATTGCCGAATGGCAGCCTGCATGTAGCGTAAAGTTTTTAATGATTTCCTTTAAAAATATTAAGTGCAGTTTTGGATGGAAACTCCTAAACAGCAGCAAGAACTAAAAAAATCCATCTCCTATAAGACAATTTTACTACACAAAAGGCTCCTAAATTTAGGAAGCCCTCTCCATGGCACCCCTCTAGGGACCAGTAGGTAACCATTGGGGGGGAAAACTTCTTACGGCTGCTGGAAGAGGGCTTTAGGTATATGCATGAGCTATTTTAAAGTGTCTATTGTCACATGTAAGTGCTCAAAATTTCTGTAAACAAAACAATAATTAAATGGCAGCTTAAGCTTCTAAAAATTGTTGCTCAACTGAGATATGATATCTCATACAATCACTTCACTGCAAAATCTACATAAATTTAATCTGCAGCACCAGCTGAGAAAATTTATGAAACTCCATAAAGGGTGCGTTAGTTAGGACAGGGTCAATGGTTACTGCACCCATTTTCACTGCACACACCACCTTATGAAAGCTGCTGCCTAATGGGAGCTGAAGGAAAAAATAGAACAAACTCCTAAAAACAGTAGCAGTGATTTTGTAGGTGAGATTGGGTGGCCAGTGGAAATGGGAGCTAACTTGGGGGTCCCATTGAGAAAGGCTCTCCATATTTACTTGGCAGGGCACCAAGATGATACAGAAAATCTTGCATTACCTAAATTTTCCGTTCCACCACAGAAATTTAAGAATATACATGAAAAACTGCCACCGATTAATAAGAATAGTTAACAAAAACTTTAAACTAAATGCCTTTGTTCCCAAGGATAATAAGCAAAAACCTTATAACCACATGCCATTGCCACTAGGGATAATTAGAATATTGTCCCATCTAAGGGGCTCTGGCTCTTATTTTTACAGCAACAGAGAGGTCCCATGTTGGGCGTTAGTGCCTCTATAATTTTGGGTAGAAAGGTCTCATGCATCATCACAAATTTAAAAACTGCTCATAAAATATCTGTACTTTAAAATAAGGAGCAGCTACTGTTTACGAAGAAGCTTTTGAAGGGTGGGAAGTAGCAAGGGGCTGAAGATTTTGCATGGCTGCTCCTATTTAATTGGTTGCCAGCTGTATATCCGCTTATTCAAACAAAAAATTTGTAATAAAATGCTCCTAATTTCTCTCAGCAGCATGTATTGTACAAAATTTTAAAAATCATGGAACCACTAATAAGAAAAAAGAATCCTATGATCTCTCAGCAATACCCCTTAAAAATAATTAGCTAGCCCCCAGCATGGGAACCTACCCAAGACTGGTCCCATGGAGTCAGAAAAATATAGCACCACAGTTTTAGCGAGCTAACTTTCAGCTGTTAATGGGGGACTGGAAGTTTCTCCCACCAGCTTAGGGTTATATTTATTTTTTGGTTTATATGGTATCTTGCAAGATATTTTTCTTAAAGATTTTAAATTTTAATTAAATTTGGACCACCTGTTTGTATATATTTCAATATTTTTTCACCTAAAATTTCTTTAACGATATGAAAGAACTAAAAATTCATGGGACCACTAAACTGGAAAAGGCTCCTAAATTTTCTCAGCAGAACCAGCTGAGAAATTATAATAAGCCCCTCTCCTTGGAACCATAGCCTAAAAAAAATCTTTTTAATTTTTAATTAGCAATAAAAACTTTTAAAATATCTCAAGTGGATGCTGCAATTTTGAAAAACTCTCCTACGAAAATATCACACCTCAGGCTTTTAGGTGAATATTTCAATTTTTTCCTGCAGCCCTTACCAAGGGCCTTTTAGGGTGTCAACCTGCACAGTAAAAATAGGAGCAGTAGCCACTTCCATGAAACCTTTTGAAGCATCTGATCTTTATAAAATTGCAAATTTTATTGCAAAATGACAACTGCTTATAATTTAAATCTTTTGTTAATTTTCTTAATGACAGTTTTTCATGGAGGCTCTGAATAATGCAGCAGACCAGAAAATTTAATTTACCATGGGGCCATTTTACATGCAAATGTTCCTACAGTCCCCTCCATGGAACCGAGTTAACTGTCTACACATTAGAGCTAAAGCTAAAATTTAACCCTTTCTTTATGACAGATTTTGTGAATATTCTAGAAATTTATGTCACAAAACAGAAAATTTAATATACCTGTTGACCATTTTGCCCCTGCAGGCCAAAATCAGTCTCCTTCCCCAACTGTTCTGAACCGGTTCAAAGTTCGGGTTGCACAAGTCTTTCGGCAGAAGATGAACCAGTTCAAAGAATGCAAGGCTCTTACAAAGCTCTTCAGACATTTTGTCCGAAGAAATTCACAAGGAAAGAGACCAAAATTTGAAGACATTTCTCTTAAGGTTGAAAAAATTGGTTCAGCGCCGGGGTTCAACGACTTGATCTATCCAAAAGCTTTGAAATTTGAGCTTTGAACTTAATAATATTGAACCGTTGAACCGAGTTGGTTCAAGCAGTCGGTTCAATCGAACGGTTCAATTGGTTGGTTCAAACAAATGGTTCAATCAAAGGGTTCAATCAGTTGGTTCAAAGTGGTTGATTCAAGCGGTCAAATGAATGAGCAGAACACAGTATTGAACTATTGAACAGTTGAACCAACTGTTGGTTCAATCGGTCGGTTCAATCGGAAGGTTCAAAGGAGCCTCTCAAGGCCCAAAGGACAAGTGCCCTTGCGGAGGGCAGTCAAACGCAAAATGGACCATTCCAACAAGGTGCGGAGGGCAGGGAATACTTGCAACGAGATCAAAGAGAAGGCCGAAAGGGTAAGGTTTTCTTCGAAAAAGTGAACAAGGCAGAAAAGTTGGAATTCCTTCGGATTTGTTCAAGGCAAGAGATGGAGAATTTCTTTAGACAAAATGCCCGAAGGAATTCTTTCGGACTTTTTGTCCGAAAGAATTCATCTTGTCTTTTGTCGTGGAAAATCTTTCCGACTTCAAACTTTTGTCCGAAGGAATTCGTTCGGACATTTTGTTCGAAGGATTTCTTCCCTTGTCTTTCTCGCTTATTCCCTCGGGCTTTTTCTTTCGAGCGAATTCCTTCGGACTTTGTCCGAAGGATTTGAGGACCAAGGAGCCCGAAGGACCCCAAAGGACAAGTGCCCTTGCGGGGGACTCTCGGAAGGATTTGAGGACCAAGGAGCCCGAAGGACCCCAAAGGGCAAGTGCCCTTGCGAGGGACTCTCGGATGTCGAAAAAAGGACCTTTCTCAAGGCCCGAAGGGACACCTTCCCTTCGGGAGGTTCCAAAGACAAAAATTCGAAGGAAAGGAAAAGCCGAAGGAATTGACCAAGGGGTGACGGGCCCGCAGACGTCAAATTGGACACCAAAAACTAGCCATTAAAATCCGGACATCAGATGACTTCCCCGAAGACGTCAAAATCAGGGCAATAGACTAGCCGTTGGCTTTCAAATAGTGACGGGCGCGCAGACGTCAACTTTGCAGAAATGAAATAACCGTTGGTTTTTTAATGAAAGGCGTGAACCCGAGGGAATTCAAAGGCCTTAAGGCCAAAGGAAGAGACAAAACCAGAAAAGACGAAGCTGGAAAAAGACAAAAGTTAAGAATGAACTCAGCAACCTGCTGATGAAAGAGCCCAAAGAGCCAAAGAAGTAGCAGAAGATAGCCCCCGAGGGCCGAAGGAGCCAGAAAAGACAAAACCAAAAAGAGACAAAATGCAGAAACGGACAAAACAGTCCAAGTGGCAAAGGAAGGTGTCGACTCAAGGAGTTACTCCAGCAGTTGACACAATATCTGCCAAGTGGGCATCAAGGAGCACAAACAATGAACGACGCGACCCGTTTTCTTCACTTTGCATTGATGGGCAAACAATCCGTGTGAGTGCCTTGAAGAAGCGGTCTTGTTTGCAGATAAACGGCACGGCCCATAATTTCACATATGATGTTTAATATATCTTAAACGCCTAAAGTCAAAACAAGAGCCGACAAAGCATTATCTATCAAGCGGCTTCCTCTTCCCAATGCTCGGAACGCACATGGGCCACTTGTAAAAGGGCGCCAAGAGCCCTTTTTCTTCTTCTATATATTGTAAACTTCTCATTTTGAGAAAGGAATCTCTCATGTTGTAAGGCGAAGCCTTGCCAATTTTCACTTGGAATCAATAAAATACGCATTTTTTACCTCTATTCTGGTTGGATATATCTCTGAGTGTGTCTGAGTGTTAAACTTGTGTTCAGTCATTTCTTTCTTGATGCTCTCACAAGCTTGATACCAACACCCATGGTATAGACAAGGCACCATTTTTGCAAGTAACAAGAAGAGTTGTATCTGAAGCGCAGAGGCAGAAGAAGGTTACCAAATAGTGTGTTTTTCTTATAGCGCCTATGGTAAGTTCATTTTTTGTGTTTCCATTAAAGCCTTCCTGTTAAGCTCCCTTCAGTGTGGCCCTTTCATCAGATAAAGTGTACGTATGTGTTCTTATGGTTCACAGTGTGAGTATGAGTAGATCAAACTTGTTTGGTGCATCACCTTCTTAGGTTAGATTATGTTTTTCAGTAATCCTCTCTTTTCACCCCCCCATTATATATATATATGTATGTATTAGCAACTTACTGGAATAACTCAGATGCATCAAAGTGAACTAGCCCTTATCTAGAGACTCTCCCCTTAGTTTTGCCAGACCCACAAGCAAGAGAAGAGTTTCCATTGTGATGCGTGAAAGACAAGAGCTCAGTCTCCTATCAAGGGTGCAATCCACTGCGTCAACAATAACATGGGGCAATTTTACTTGCAAGATGTCCCTGAAGTGCCCTCCATGGAAGCGCTAAGCTAATTTTCTACACAATGAAGTTAAGGCTTGTTGTCCCCGAAAAATGCCACTCATTTTTGGGACAACCTACAGACTATTTTGGCCCTGCACAGACCAAAATCCTCTCTACCCTTTTCAAAAAATTGTTCTGAGCATTCGGGTTCTTCATTTTTCATAGCTTTTCCTGAAATCTACGGACTCTGCATGAAGAAAGTCTACGGACTCTGCAGGCCAAGTTCTACAAGCTTTGCATGTTGATTTCTATGGACTCTGCAGGAAAGAAGCAAGCTCTCAACACTTAGGCGATTTCAAAGTTGGTTCAATCAGTAAGTTCAAGGGGCTACCCCAAAGCGAAAGAAACAAGTGCCCTTGCGGAGGGCAGGCAACATTGGTTCAAAGGTCAAAGAAAAGACAAAATTCTTTCGAACTTTTTGTCCAAAGGAATTCACTCGAAAAAAAAGTCCGAAGAAATGGAAAAGAACGAATGGCTAAGTAACATGAACTTTCCTTCGGACTCTTTGTCCGAAGGAATTCTTTCGGGCTTTTTGTCCGAAAGAAAAGCCCGTCGAAGATGCAAGAACCCACTAGGGAAGTTAAAGCCCGAAGGTCGCATCAAAAATTCCGAAGGGTAGATACCCTTGCGGGGGACACTTGGCGTCAAAAAAAAGACCTTTTTCAAGAACCCGAAGGGACACCTTCCCTTTGGGACGTTCCAAAGGCTAAACAAAGACGCATAAGGGAATCCTCAAAGACTTAAGACACAAAGAGCTTCAAAGAATGAACCGATTGAACCATTGAACCGTTGAACCAAATGGTTCAACGAGTTCGCAGGTTCAAAGGTTCAACCAAGCGCAATAAAGACCAAAGAGCTTAGGAAGAACAAATGGCGGGCAGAATCAAAGAACCGATTGAACCTTGAACCAAAAGAGTTCAAAGTTCAATGGTTCACAGGTTCAAGCAGTTCAAAGGCGGCCTCAAGCAAAGAAAGAAGCAACATGGATGATTCCAAAGGCAAGTTCAATGAAAGCGATGGTTCAACCAAAGAGCAAAAAAGCGCTTAAGCAGGGAAGCGATGGACCAAAAGAGACAAAGTGAACCGACAAAGCTCTGAACCAATGAACTTTCAAATGGTTCACAGGTTCAAAGTTCAACACGGGTCAAGCAGCTAGCGAGCATTGACGGTCCCGTGGCCGTGGACGTCAAATTTAAAGGGATACCTGAAAAAATTCAAAGGCCTAAGGCCAGAAGGAAGACAAAGCCAGGAAGGGGCAAAAGAGCCAAGTGCAAAAACGAACAAAACAGTCCAAGTGGAGAAGGAAGGTGTCGACTCAAAGAGTTACTCCAGCGGTTGACACAGTGTCTGCGAATTGGTCATCAAGAAACGTGAACAGTGAACGACGCAACCCGTTTTTCTTCACTTTGCATTGATGAACAGACAAGCCGCGTGAATGCCTTGAAAGAAGCGGTCTTGTTTGCAGACAAACGGTGCGGCCTATGTTCTAAACCCCTAAAGTTAAAACAGGAGCCAACATAGCATTATCTATCAAGTGGCTTTCTCTTCCCAATGCTCGGAACGTACATGGACCGTCCCATCGAAAAAAGCGCCAATCCTTGCGTAGTTGCTATAAAATTGTAATATCTCTCATTTGTAACTGAGACTTTTCATTTTACAGGAGCGAAACTCTGCCCATTTTGAAAGAAGAAGACTGAGACTTTGAAATCAGATTGTAATTTCATTTTACTTTATCTGAATGAGAAAGCAAGTTGTTTGCAGACTTTGTGCTGTTTTGGCTTGTGCTACTTTAGGAAATTGTTCTTATGTCTGTTTCCTATAAGCATTCTTATTTATTTAATTTGACAAGCAGAACCAGCAAAAGTGATAAGTAAAGTGTCATGAAATCAACTGTGAGGAAGACTTTGCGCTTTCACATTTGCTTTCAGTCTGTTTTTCTTTTCTTTCTGTGTTGAGGATTCTGAGACGACTTTGTGCCCCCATTATCTTTTGTGATATACTCTTTGGGCAGTTGAGGTGGAAACTTTGTGTTCTGTTTCATCTTATTGATTATTGCATCTTTTTGCCATCAGTTACTTTTACTACCTGAAAGAAACTTTTGTTGTTTCCTGCAAGAACACTTTCGAAAGAAGAAAAGTGCCTTCAGTATTTCCACCAGGATTTTCTCTTTTGTCTGTGAGCATCATCTCTGAAAGAAGAGAGATAGATGGTGATACCCTACCCCTATGTCTTATTTTTTGCTTATATATATAATATATAGCCTCTGCATATTTAATAGGGAACCTCCCCTTGATGAGAGTAGAGATTTGTCTCCGATTGATGTAGTAAAGCTGCACACTTGGACGACCAATCTTCTTATGCTGTGATGATAGAAACTATTTTGGTCACCAGTTAGCTGGACAACAAAATATTCACCCACCAAGGCTTAAGTTTACCCCTCTTTTCTTTAGGGTAGATTTCATGAACATTCTAGTAGGGCAGAAAACTTGACTACACCAAGGAACCATTTTATTTGCAAAATGTTCTTAAATTTCTCAGCACCACCTCGAAAATAAATGTTAAAAGGCTCTGGCCCGTATTACTAGCAAAATATTTTTAATTTTTTTCAGCATCACTTACCAAGTACCATTTAGGGTGTCAACCTGCACAGTAAAAATAGGACCAGTGGCCACTTCCATGGAACCCTTTGCAGCATCTAATTTTTATAAAATTGCAAATTTTATTGCAAAATGACAACTTCATAAAGTTTAAATCTTTCGTTAATTTTCTTGATGACATTTTTTCACGGTGGCTCCGAATAATGCAGCAGAACAGAAAATTCAGTGTACTATGGGGGCAATTTACATGCAAATGTTCCTACTGTCCCCTCCATGGAACCAATGAGTTAATTGTCCACACATTAAAACTTTTTCTAAAATTCAACCCTTTTCTTTATGGCAGATTTCATGAAATATTCTAACAATTTATATGGCGGAACAGAAAATTTGATGTTCCATGGGGCAATTTTACTTGCAAGATGTTCCTGAAGTCCCCTCCATGGAAGCGCTAAATTATTTTTCTACACATTTAAGTTCAAGCTAAAGTTTAGCCTTTTTCTTTAGGGTAGATTTCATGAATATTCTTGTAGAGCAGAAAATTTTAATCCACCAAGGAACCATTTTACTTGCAAAATGTCCTTAAATTTTCTAAGCAGCACCTCGAAGGTCAATGTTAAAAGGTTCTGGCCCATTTTACTAGCAAAATATTCTTAATTTTTTCCGCAGCACCTGGAAAGTAAATGTTAAAAGGTTCTGGCCCATTTTACTAGCAAAATATTCTTATTTTTTTCCGCAGCACCTTAAAAGAAAATGTCCACAGGTCGCCGCCATGGAAACAATAGGTTAATTCTCTAGATATGAAAGCTAAAGCTTAACTTTTCTTGCCTGCTCATTTTCTCTTTAAATTTAAGAAACCCTCATCCTCCCTCCTTAAGTCATCTCACATTTTACTGCATGCGCAAAGTTTGTCCAAGCATTGGAACTGGAGAATTGATCCTGGGTGACTTTAAAGAAAATGAACCCACATTACCAGTAAACCATATTCCTCAATTTTGCATTCTCGCCAAATATCCCCATGCTTCCATTATTTAAGACACAAACAAGCTGCATTGCATTTTACAGTACAAACGAGATAAAAAAGAGTAGTTATAATTTTAACCTGAGGTTCATATGAGGAAACATCTTCCCACATAATAGTGGAAGCAGAGTCTTCATTTTTTTCTGGAGCCACTTGTCTTAATGGCAATACGTCGTGAATTTGAATGGTATCTTTCTTTACAAAATCTTCTTCATCAGAATCACTATCCTCATACCCCACAAGATTTTCCTTCAAAAGAAAAAAAAATATATCCCTGATATTATGTGAAAAGGAAATGTATATACTCGAAAAAAATTAAAACATGTATATACATCATCCAACCACCAGATCCCAACAAATCCATACCAGTTTCATTGTAGAATGAAACTTTGGAAAAAAATCCTGCATTCAAAGCAAAAAGAAGCAATAAAATGACTGCAACAATCTTTGCCCAGAAAATTCTTCTATGAATAATTTTTTTTAAAGTGAAGTACTAGCTAAGCTTTCTCAGTAGTCATTTCAATGGCAAGAAATTTGTGTCTTTTATGACTTGGGGTTTAATAAATAGTGAAGTCACTAGGGCCCACTCATATATATATTTTATAGAAAATTGTTTTATTAAAAAAAAAAAAAAAATTAGTGAATATTGTTGAGAAAATTTTTTTAAAAAATTATAATTAAATATTTAAAAAAAAATTAAATTTATTTAAAAAATATTTTATAAAAATATATATTATTTATAAATAAAACAATTTTTTTTATTCTAATATATTTCAAACTTTTAACTTTATTTTATCAAAACCTTTTGACGTGTAACTTTTTCTAATTTTTAAAAACAAAATTATAAATTTTGTAGATTTAAAAGGCCCTCCGACAACATTAAAATTAACTAACAATTGCTGCCCTACATGTTGCCCTGATCATTTATCATATTGCCCTGAGTATTTATTATTCTATGTAAAAAAAACCAAAGTCGTGTGCATTTAAATAGTACGTGCATTGGATATTAATTAAAAAATCACAAGTACATTACTTATAAATTTGTTATAATCCACCGGGGTGTAATAACTATCTTTTTAAGTACGGTAGGGTATGTGAGATCTTATATTTTTATAAAGTACAATTGCATTTATTCAATTATTAGTGTTATTTTAATTTTCATAATTTTAATTTTTAAAATTATTTTTAGTATTTTATATTTTTTCTAAAAATAAATGAAGGTTGTTGGGTTTTTCAATTATTATAAATAGGGAGATTCAATAAATGAATGGACAACAATATGGTGGAAAGGATCGGTGGGGGAAATTTAAATTTGAGGTAAGGGTGAGATTTCGCTAAGCCTCAAAAAGGAGGAGATGATGATCTGGGTCTTGATCTGATCAGTTAGCTTTGGATGTGGTTGTCTCGTTGTGATGTTGGGGTTTGGAGTTGGGTACCTACAGTTATGGCTCAACATTGGTGGTCAAAGCCTTTGACTTTATCCCATGGAGGCTCATTATGTTTCAGGTGTCGATGTAGGAGTATCTTTGTCCCTATTCAAGGGTGTCTTGTTGGGTTCTCATACTGCCCTTAAGCAATGCCTTGCTCAAGCCTTGTTTAGCTTTTCCCACACGTGGCAAGGTGGAGTGGCTTGTTTCCGGCATGGGCGTTGGCCTTAGATATTTGTGAAGGCCCTATGCCCTATTAAAACAACTTCACGCCCTTGTTTTGTCTTATGCGGTCTTGAAGGTTATAGATCGCAATAGATACAGGGTTGATTCTGTTGACTGTGTTACAAAAGCTTGTCATCCCTAGTTGGATGTTAGAGGAATCCACCATAGAAGTTTATGGTCGATTGGCATGTCATGCTTTGTGGGCTTTTGCCCTGTTATGATTTCAGGTCTCAGGGATCTAGGTTTAACCCTTAGGGTTTCTGCTTTGCCAAAGATCAACTGTGTAGAGGATCTTCTTCAAGAAGACCACCCTATTTTGGGGTCCGATTTAAAAACCTTGCTTTGCTCTTGTTTGGATTGTTCATCTTCAAGGGAGCTTATCTCATGTGGATCTGGGTTCGAGTTTCTCAGCTAGCTAGGTTTTGGGACAAAACCTCTATTATGTTGCCTGCCCGATGGCTTTGAGCCTTGTTAGAATTTCAATTGTGGTGATCTGTTAAAACCCCTCTCTATCCTGGTTATCGCTCCAGTCAAAATCTCATCTTGTTGGTTTTTGGCATTTTGTGGTGGTGTTTGGACAGTTTGAGTGGTTGACGATGTTGTTGGCTATTATGTCTCGTCATTCTTATTTGTGTGGTCGGTTGGTGATGTTGTTGTCTTTGATGTTCTGTGATGGTGATTGGGAGATTTGGGCCTCCGTTTGTGCTCAAACTAGTCTACACCCCAATCAAAGGTGTTATTTACCCTATCAAATAAATAATAATAATAATAATAATTTATCAAATATATGATTGTTTCCCCAAAAAAAAGAGGCCCGTGCTTTTGAAAAACTGTGACACAAATACACAAAAACAAGGCACAAAACCTAAGACCAACACAACATCTATCACTTAAGGAGAACAAAAATTTACATGACATAAAAAGAGAGCTTAACCAAAATCCATTCTAACTCACTAAAACCACAAACATTCAAGGACATCCACAACTTGAACTCATTTCACCACCCCCCGTCTTCAGAACTTGAAGGCACAACAACAAATTGAGCTCAATGCAACCCACACTCCTCAAGATCAGACCATGCCTCCACATAAAAAAAATCCTCTATCTTTAGATAGTGGCCATTGAGAACATTTCCAATGCCACCTCTACAACCCATGGTTTCACTATCAATGTCTCCTCCTCTACCTCTAACACGCCCATCACCACTACCATCTTTCCCACTGTTGACACCAAACTTTGGCTTACCTTAGCTACCCCTAGACTACCTCAACCTTGTTTTGTCCTTCTTTTACTTCTTACACAAGCTCCTTGTTTTCCCTGCAGGTCCCTAGAGTTGTTAGCTTCTTCAGCTAAACTAACTCCACCTACCTACTCATCCTTTGTGTTATTTTAAGTCTTGTTTCTTGTCATCCTAACCAAAACTTTAGCCACCTTCAGAACCTTTCCACCATGTTTTCTTTTAACATGGTGCTCAAAGAAACCAGAGGAGCTTTGAGAGCCTCTAAGTACAAAGGTGGGCAAACCTTCCCTTGTTGAGAATTGCCATTGCAAATAAAATCCTACAAACTTTCCATGTAGGCTACCAAACTAAAGAACCATTAATCCAAATCTTGTAAGGTCTTCAAAGAAACTAATCCCATTTTTTAAATGTCAAAGAGAGGAAGTAATATGGCCTTTTCCACTTTGACCACTTCAAGGGCCTTAGCCAAGCTATCTCTGAAACAACGCCTTATGAAATTCTCAACCACCCAATGGGTCAAATCTTTATCCTTCAACGACTTCAACAAATTGCTAACAAACACAAGTGTTGGCTCAGAGTTGATGTGGATTTGAATGTTCATCGGTGTGTAGTCCATGCCCACAACATTCCAAATAGATATGTTATTTAGACCTGTTGGATCCCAAATAACTTTTTTTAATTTGCCCTCTTAAACAACGTTTTAAAATGCCATTTCCCTCTTTTCCACATACAATAAAAATAAAGGCCCCATTATTGTGAGCTCATATACTAAACCCATATTCTCCACAAAGCTCTAAATGTTGGGCCAAGATACAATCGTGGGGAATACAAAACAAATTATTTTCTAGACACTTTTGTTTGCAAAAACAAAAAACGAACACAACTCACAAGAAAGGTGATGGGAAATATCCTCCTAACCAATAATTAATCCACACGACCTGCGTAACATGCCCCCTATGACAAGACATTCCATGCAAATCAATGATTTCCAAAAAATATATGCAAAATCAACTCAAAATCCAAGCATTGCCCCTAATGATGGAAGGGCAATGTTGTTGGAATATGTTGTATATTTTCCACGTATTTATTTATAATTCCATTAGATAGAGTGCTTTGATGGAGATGACCATTAACTAAAGTGTCTTGATGGAGATGGCCACTAGCTAAAGTGCTTTGATGGAGATGGGCATTAGCCAGAGTGCTTTGATGGAGATGGCCACTAGCTAAAGTGCTTTGATGGAGATGGCCATTAACTAAAGTATTTTGATGGAGATGGCCACTAGTTAAAGTGCTTTGATGGAGGCAGCCACTAACTAAAGTGTTTTGATGGAGATGGCCACTAGTTAATTATATAATATTTAGTCCATGGGTTTGGCCCATAGTTTTTGGTTTATGGTTTTCTTATTGTTATGCCTACATATACTTGCACATACAATGGAGGAAAATATAAGTTAGAGAACTTGGGAGTGTATTTATTAGATTGAAAATGGTTGAGCTAATATAATAAGGAAGTCTTTGAGCTAGGTTTTTTACCTGAAATGGTTTTCCCAGGTACATTATTATGTATTTCATTTCTCTTGTGTGTTTACTTAAAAGATTATATTACCATTGCTTATCTTGTTTCAATTTATCAAATCATATTTTTCTTTGTGTGAAGAGTTAGGTTCTATTTAACTCGTGTTAAACTATTGTTTTGAGTGCGATTTTTATGTGTGAGAATTTTTTGAGAAAAGGAGTGATAGAAAGCACAAGGATGGAGATTGAAAAATTCAACAGTCATCATTTTGAGCTATGGAAGCTCAAGATGGAAGAACTTCTTGTAGACAAAGATAAGTGAGTTATTATATTAGGAGCGCAACCTACAGATATGAAGTTAGAATATTGAAAAAAGATCAATAGAAAGGGATCAAATTATGTCTGTCAATTTCAATATTGGCGAATGTCTCGATGGTGAAAACTTTTAAAGACTTATGGGAGAAATTGTGGACTTTGTATCAGAGAAAATCTCTAGTGAACATGTTGTTTCTCCAAAAGAAGTTATATGGATAAAGAAGAAAAGTGTATTAATTTGTTATGTTCTCTACATCAACATTAGAGATTGAGTGTGTACTACATCAACATTAGAGATTGAGTATGTAGTAGTGTCTCTATTATCATGAGAAATGAGGCAGAAATCCTCTAAGGATTATCAAACAAAGGATTCCTTATTTGTAAAAGTTTGATCCCAAGAAATAATGAACAAAAATTCAAGATAATCAAAGTTTAAAGGTAAATCTAAGACTACAAAAAAATGATAAGCGAAGACATTGGAACTGTGGTAAAACAAGGCATTTCAATAAAGATTACGAATCTAAAAAGGTCGAAAAGGGTAAGTCTTCAAAAACTTCCTAGTCTACATATGCAAAATCCTCTAATGAAGACTCAGGGAATGTACTCTTGACAACTACAAGCTTTCATGTACATGATGATGCATGGTTGATTGACTTAGGTGCCTCTTTTCATTTGACTCCTCAAAAAGAGTGGTTATATGAATATAAAAAGATCAATGGAGGTGATATCTTCTTAAGAGATAATTCGACCTATCGTAGGTAGAGGGAGAGTCAAGTTGAGGTTTAAATATGGAAGGGTTAAAACCCTCCCTAGTGTCCCGCAATTTCTAGGTTTGACTAGAAACCAAATGTCTATGAGTAAGATGAATGATGCAGGTGTACAGGTAGTATTTAATAAAGATAATTGTAAGATGGTTCATGGAGCAATGGTACTGACAAGAGGAGTCTATACAAGAATATTATTCAAGCTTGAGGCAAGCACTATAAGTGTTAAATGTTATAGCTCTGTGGTTCATGATGTGAATAATACTTTAGATCAGGGTTTTACATGATGTAGAGAAAATACCAAACACTCTCACTCTACACCTTTACTCATAATGCACTTCTTGTTATGGATTTCTAATACATTCCTCATACAAGAATTGAAGTTCATTTATTACCTTATGGTTTCTTTGACCTTGATTATCCTTATATAGGTTTCATTAATCCCATTTGACAACATCCAATTCTCCCAACACTTTCCAAGCTTTACTCATTCCCTTACATAATTTTGCCTTTTGTACACAGTCCTACTAGCCCTGTTTTGAGCAACTTTCCATCTGTATGGAATTGTAATTTTCTCAATTTAAAAAATAAATGTTGATTCAAATACCCTTTATCAATAACTATCTATCCTTGAAATTTCAAGCCCCAACTCTTTATTTTGATCACCTTTCAAACCCAATTTATACTTGTATTTAGGCCTATTAGGCCTATTTGGGGCTAATTCACCAACAGTCCCCTTGAAAGGTACATAAATGTATAGGACAAATATGGTAACCTCAAAATATCTTCTCCCGTGTCAAGACACATCTTTCCACCAAGTTATATGAATTTTGGACAATGGAATCATAAGATATATACAAAACCCTAATCTAAGGTTTTGGAGGAAACTGTCTCAATCAAGACTATACAAAAATATCTTACTAACTTTATACAAAGTTTCAAAGCCTCAAAATAAACTTATAGGGTTTGTCTAGACATTCCTCAACTATTTCAAGCAATGGTTTCACTCGACTAATACATTGTTAACCTTTTATAGCACATTTGCACTTGATTGTGTGTTAAAATAACATTCTACGGGTCTGAGATAGGGTTTACCAGATTTCTACCTTGTTCATGAATAATCAATGATTCAAATAACATATAATGAATTTAAATTCACTTACCCAACGTTCTATAACACTTTTAGATCAATTCCTTGATATTTTCTTTTCACAGATCCATTGCACAGTTCAACTGTTCAACATGCACTTCAGGAAATAGGGTTATGTTCTAGTTCTTCACTCTTCCAACAGTAATTTTGATCTTTCTCTTTATGCATACAATGATTCTCACAACTTCTCATTGTCTCTTTAAACATAAAATCTATAATAATATCTAAACAACCATAATATACCTTATGAACCATTTACCAACTTCACTCAATAACTAGTCTTAAAAATACTCAATCAACAGGGTCTATACCTGCATATATCTAATCACTAGTGAACTTGTTTATTATGTCAAGCAAATATATCCATAAATCATATTCATTATTCACTCAAGAAACATTCAACATTTTACCAAGTTCATTTGATCAGCAACCATTAAAACAATGTCTATAACAAAAACTCACAACTCAGATTTTGAAGCCTGTATCTTGGTTTTCTTAGAACATAGGATTACTTTTCACCATTTCTATATTCAAAGTTTATTATTCCAATATACATTATCATCAATTCACTATCCACACTTAGAAACAAAGATCATTATCTCTCCTTCACTATTCAAACATATATAATGCAACAACAAACAAACCTAAAAATACGGTCTCTTTTCTCTTTTTCATTCAAAACAACAGGGGTCACATCATGAGACTTCCCCTCCTTTTTGCATATCGCTTGTCCATTCTTCTCTCTACATCTATATTTGAATGGAAACACTATCTAATCAAACCTAACTGACTCACCTATGAGAGATAATTTAATCTTGATCCTCTTACAACGTGGAGGTTTCTTGATTTCATTACATGTTTTGATTTTCACCTAATACATCATATCTAGTACCCTGAATTTAGACTTATGATCATGTTATGAACCTTCTATAGGGTCTAAGCCCCTTTGACATGTGTAATACATCTGCCTCCTTCCAAAATACACAAAATTCTTTATATATGGCATTATAAAATTCAAATTTCTCAAGAAGGAGATTTTGGCAGGAAAATGAGTAATTCAAATTTTATACCTCTTTAAGAATAAGGGAAAGGAGGATTTGGTGTGTAGGGTGTAAAACTCTTTCTACGGTTTGAAGCAATCACTCATAAAGTGGAACCAAAAATTTGACAAGTATGTGTTGGGACACGGGATTGGAAGAAGTAACGTTGATCCCTCTGTTTACTTTAAACATAGAGGAGAAATTTTTATTATCATGGTATTGTATGTAGAAGACATGTTGTTAAATGGTAATAACAAGGAAATGATTAGCCAAGTTGAGTCTCAATTATCATCTCAATTTGATATGAAGGATTTTGGTGCTATAAAATATATTTTGGGCATGGAAATTGAAAGATATTGACCAAATAAGAAACTACGGTTAAATCAAAGGAAATATGTTGAGATGATACTGCAAACATTTAAGATGCAAGAAATTAACCCTGTTAGTACTCATTTTCTGATTGGTCAAAAATTATTTGTTGAATAATGTCCAAAGACATAATAAGAAATAGAGGGCATGTCTTAAGTCACGTATGATAGCATTGTTAGAAGCTTGATGTATGTAATGGTATGTACCAGCCCTAATATTGCACATGTAGTGGGAGTAGTGAGTAGATTTATGTCAAATCTAGGAAAGGAACATTGGTTTACAATGAAGAGAATCTTCAAGTATCTATGCGAGATGTATGACTATGCAATATGGTATCAAGGTAATCTTGATGAAATCAAAACATTGAATTACATGGTTTTATTGATTCAAATTGGGTTGGAGATCTTGATTACTGAATATCTACTAGTGGGTATGTGTTCAACTTGTTTAGTGGAGCTGTAAGTTGGATGAACAAATGACAGGGTAGTGTTACGATATCCACCACAAAGGTTGAGTACATGACAACTACTCATGCAAACAAGGAAACAATTTGGCTTCAAAGGTTCATTTACACTATTGAGTTTGTTCAAAACGCTGTAAAGATAGATTGTGACTCTTAAAGTGAAATTTTTCTAGTAAAAAATCCTAAGTGTCACTCTAGAACAAAACACATTGATGTGAAATACCATTTTGTAAGGGAAATGGTGGAGGAAAAGAAGATACTGCTAGAGAAAGTGGGCACATGTAAAAATGTTGTTGATTCACTAACGAAGGCCATGAGTATTGAGAAATTTTCTTGGTGCACAAAATCAATGGGAATAGCTATCCTTAGTTGTTGAAGGTATGGCCATGTGGCCCCTATGGAAAGTATTCAGTTGACAATTGGGAGATTATTGGAATATGATGTATATTTTCCATGTATTTTTTTATAGTTCCTTTGGCTAAAGTGCTTTGATGGAGATGGCCACTAGATAAAGCGCTTTGATGGAGATGACCACTAATTAATTATTTAATATTTGGTCCATGGTTTTGGCCTATAGTTTTGGCCCATGGTTTTGGCCCATGGTTTTCTTATTGTTGTGCATGTATATACTTTTACATACAATGGAGGGAAATATAAGTTATAGAACTTAGGAGTGCATTTATTTTATTGAAAATGGTTGAGTTAATACAATAAGGAAGTCTCTGAGTTGGGTTTTTTACTTGAAAGGGTTTTCTCACATACATTATTATGTCTTTCATTTCTCTTGTGTTTTTAGTTGAAATATTCTATTAACATTGCTTCTCTTGTTTTAGTTTATCAAACTGTATTTTTCTCTTCAAAAAGAAAATAATGAGGGGGAGAGGGTAGTTAATGGTGAGTTAGTGTGATGTTGGAAGGCATTCCTATCATAATCTTCCCTTCCCAACACCATTCAAACCATGCCAAGTCTCCTCACGATTGTCTATCACCAAATATTCCACCCGGGAATACCCTAATTCACCAAGAAATCTTCTTTTGCATTTTGTTGGGTGAATATTTTGTCTTCAACTAACTGATGACAAAATGGGTATAACAACCACAGTATAAGGAGATTTATGCCACGAAAAGTGTAGGTTTACCACATCTTAACGAGATAAATCTCTCTTCTCATAAAGGGGAGGTTCCCTATGAATCACTTATATGTTATATGTATATATAAGTAAGCAAAAAATAATACTCAGTGTAGTATAACACCATCCATCTCTCTTTTTTCAGAGATGATGTCCAAGGAACAAAAGAGAGAAGTCACGGTCGATGGCTGAAAGTATTCCTCTTCTTTCAGGAATGGTATTCAGCGCAGAGCAGAAAATCTCTTGAAGTAGTAACAAGGTCCACAAGAAAACCCACGAAAGAACAAAGTCTTTCGTTGCCTCCTTCACTGATTCAGAACACACGTAACAGTAGAGTGAAACAAAGCCCAAAGTCTTCGCCTAAAACTACAATGAATAAAAGGGTTATCAAGATAAAAACAACTCAAAGTCTTTCTTTTATCCTTTAGAAACGTCTTTAGATAATTTCAATACACACACTTTGCTTATTAAATCGAACAGATGAGAGATTATCAGGAAAGAGAACATAAGAACTATTTCCTAAGTAACACAAATTACTCCAACACAAAGTTTGAAATAAACCTGTTTCTCATTCATTTGATAAAATATGATTTACAAATTGAGCACAAAGTCTCAAGAAGTGTCTCAATTTCAGCACAGTTTTTGCTCTCAATTATCCCCCTTTTTTACAAAAGAGGTTCCCTCTATATATAGGGAGAAACCTTCAAAATTGGAAAAGATTAAAATATTAAAATATGTAGTCAAAGATGAGTCATCATTGACTTTGTGATATTTTTTGGATTTTTTACATGCAATTACATATCACAAAAGTGCATGTACTTTTACATGACAAAAGTACACGAGAAGAAAAGAAGAAGAGAGAATGGAGGAAAGATTCAATTCTTGCCGCCAGACTTTTTCAGATGAGCATCATACATGGTGATAAACGTCTGAATTCCTATACTGTTTGGTGCAATGGTATTTTTGAAGATCATTTTGGCTCTGATGGTAGCGTCTTTCAATGTTGTGATGGCTTTAGCATGACTAGTTAACCTGGTTCTTAGATTATCCAGAGTTAACTAAGTATCTAAGATGTTATCTACAGAAGTCATTGAAAATGCTTTGTCTTTGAAATCCCTTTAGATCATGCCTTTGAATTCTTGAATCATCTCTTCTGCTAAAAGAAATCGATTATCTCTAGATGTGAGATCGTAAGGCAATTCCTCCAGTCTATTCAACAGGTCGGTGTCACTTTTCTCACTGGCATCCTTGGAAGACTTGAGATCGTCGATCAGCTCTTTAAGCACATGAATTTTATATATCAATGATTATTTGATTTCAACATAGGAATCTTTGTTGGCAATGACGCCGATTGATACCAAGGTGTGTTTCTTTAGATCCTTCATCTCTACCCACTTGCTAAGATATTTAATTGTACTATCAATATCTTGAGAAATAAGAGAGATAAGGTCTTCTAAATCTGTCCTCATTTTATTCATCTTCTCTGTCTTCTCAGCAACCTCTGTAAGTAAATAAATTCCTTGAGCATGCATCTTTTCCATATAATCTTCAAGCACTTTCCCTTTCATGTAGATTTTATCTGCTTTCTAGATAATAAGATCATCTATGGAAAAGGCTTATGGGGTCGCTGCTTCAGTAGTAAGAGTGAATTTCCTGATTACCGCGATCAATTATTCTACCTTTGCCTTATAATTGTTCTACTGGTACTTCATGGCCTTCAACTTCTTCAAAGAAGTTTCAGTCATTGGGACGAGCCTTTGTTGAGAGGGCGCCGATGAATGAGAATCCTCAGGGGGTACTACGATAAGAATCATGATCGGCAATTAGGGAAAAATTGGCAAATTAGGGAATTTGCACCTTGGGTGATCATGACCAATGAAGGGTACTTGACAGGGTCGATGTGTGAGCGGGTTGAGAGGAAAAAGGGGAGGAGGCTTGAAAAATGAAAGGAATGAAATTTATTCAGAGATAGAAAATAGAGAAAAAGGATGCAAGGGTGACAAAATTTGCCACCCTGGCATGTGGGATGGTCTGCATGCATAGGCGGCAAAATTTATCGCTTGTGCATGCGGGGTCAAAAAAATGCACCGACGACAAAATTTGCCACCCGTGCATGCTAAGAGGAAAAGGTGTAAGGGTGGTAAAATTTGTTGCCCTCACACTTAGGTGTAACGGCGGCAAAATTTGCTGCCCTTACACTTAGGTCGGCCAGACCTGTATCGGTGGCAAAATTTGCTGCCGGTACAAGAGAAGAGGGAATGCAGTTAGGGCGGTGAAGAATGCCGCCCTCACACAAGGTAGGAAGTTTTTTAGGAGATAAGGGAGGGCGGAAAAATTTGCTGCCCTAGCATGGAGGAAGAGGATGGATAACTGAACAGGAGGAGATAGGTGCCCTGATGGGAGGAAGAGAAGAGAGGGAGAGGAGAAAATAGAAAACAAAAACAAAAACCTAAGATAGAGGAAGAACACAAAATAAAACATAAAAACAAAGACCTACCTAGAAAATGACGCGCGACAAGAAGTTGAATCCAATGAAAAATAATTCTTCCCGCTTGTTAGATCGTCCAGAGGGAGAGGGCAGAAGGAGGATTGAAAGAAATAAATCAAAATGAATCAAAAAGGGATTAAATGGGGCAAAAAATGGCCCCAAACACTTCAATGTGCATGGCCATAAATGTCGTGCATGGAAAATGAGGCAGTGTAGGGGCGACAAAATTTGCTGCTCCTACACTGGAAATTTTAAAAGACATGCAGGGGCAACAAAATTTGTCGCTCCTGCATGTGAAGGAGAAAAATGCAGGGGCGACGAAATTTGCCGCTCCTATATTTCAGATGCAAGGGCAGCAAAATTCACCGCTCCTGCATGGAGAATGAAGAAAAATGCATTATCGATAAAATTTGCCGCCTGTGCATGAAAATGGAAGAAAAAGACTAACTCTGGGAAAAAGAGAAATTTGTCCCTTGGTCACATCGAGACCGTAACAACTTTCACGTTTTGGGGAAAATGTAACAAAGAGAGATTACGAACTTTGAAGGATGTCAGTTGAACAAATATGAGAACGAGAAAAACTCATCTCGAAAAATGAACTTAGAGAGAAAATGGTGAAATGGACAAGTTTTGCAAGGGGTTGTTTCAAAAATGAGTTGAGCTAATTTTGGAAACAACACATTTGTTTCTCAAAAGTAATGTGCCTCAGTCCAATATCTAATAGAAGTCAATAAATGTTATGCCCTCCCCAAAATGTTCCTAATTCTCTACATCCTTGACTTAAGATTCTAGAAGGCATGAATCATGATCGTTGATTGTCCTTCAATAATCACATGCTCGAGTCCACATTGAACAATCAACTCAAGACCATGCATTGAGGCTTAGCCTCAATGTCATTGTTGGTCTCATCGATCAATTTTTGATAAGTTGCCCAATCAAAGATCCAAATCAATCTTTAATTAAACACCCTGATCCCAAGGCCCCTAAATTCCTCTAGCTACACCACCAAAGTTCAACTGAAATAAACTCAGGGGAGGAGGGATCCACTTTGAATGATCCTCCCTTTATTGAATGGAGCCATGATGCTTGACTCATTAACAAGGGGGATTTTCATAGATTTTGATTGGGTGAAAATAGTGAATTTAATATATTTTTTTTGTATTTTTGACATTATTTTTAGAAAAAAAACAATTTGATTTTTTACATTTAAAAATTCTACCAAAAATATACAGAATACATTGTTCATATTACGTGGCATACATTAGTCAATTTCCTATGTTTGCATCAAATGTCTAATATGTTTGAGGTAGATGACAATTAAAGATATTTTGTATTTATTTTATTATTTGATCTATCTTTTACCCATGCATTTTCAGTGAATGAAAACTTGTAAATAATGTATTCTCGATAATTTCACTAGTTCATGCATAATGTTGTTATTGGCTAATTTTGAGTTGATTAAATACATATGTTTATAAGTTGTCCTTCAATACTCATGTTTGAAGACCTTAATACCTTTTTTTCCTCCATGTTTATGTTTGTAATTTCCCCTTTTAGGTAAATTTATTAATCCTGGAATTTATTGTGATTCCCTTGCCAAAACTGGATATTATTCAAATGCCAAAATAACACACATAACATTTAATATTGAAAACCCAATTACATTCTTTATGACAATCAACTGATTACACATATGATAATATTAGAGATAATGTTAATTGAATAATAATTACAAACAACAAACTCTTACTTGAAAGATAAATTCCAAATGTTGTTGTACAACAATAATACTAATATAATGTCCCTCTCAAATTCAAAAATCGATAATAATCCACAACCAACTTGAAACTGGTACTTAATCCCATTATGTTAACATAATTATAATCCCTATATGAAATCACCATGAAGGAAAGGAGGGTTTTTGATTGCAAATATTAATGAATGAAAGAGTATAAGAGAGGAGAATAAATAGATTGTTGAGGGGAGTTATGAAGCACACCCATGACAAAAGGATCTAAGGAGGGGGGACCAAGAGGGAGACGTACCAAAAAAAGTAATCCATTATATAAAGGGTCCACATGGTCAATGGAAAAAGTGTTCCAATAAGGAATCACCTTTCCAACATGAAGGCCCCAAGTGTTTAGTGGAGAATATGGTGCAATAGTGAAGTCCAAAAGCAAAAATCATGCAATAATAAACTCCACTAAGAATATGTACACACGTGTGCAACAGTGAATTCCACTATCAAAAGTATGCAATAGTGAAACCCACTAAGTGCAACACAAATGGTTCCCAAGTGGGTCATACCATCATGTGCATGAAAATTAATGCCAAAACCAACCCAAGTGTGAAAGGGCTCAAACAACTTCACCACTTCGAGAAGGGGACATGGCAATATCTGTATAAGTTGAATATTAGAATGAATAGGGAGTTTTGTAATTTTTTGTGATTGCTTCATTTATTTTCTCATTTGTGCATGTAAGAATAATAATTACATGGTTGTTTAATTGGACTAGATATATAAAAATTATTTTATTATTTAAATCATTTGTTGTCTTCTTTTACATACATTGTTATTGTTTCAACAACCTAAACGTAAGTCAAACCAACATCTTTACAAGTTTTTTTAACTTGGTGGAATGCTATACACTTATATCAATTGGGTGTTTGATTTTTATATATAATTTTTAGTATCTTTATTGATGTTAGCATGCAATCTAGTTGACAATAGAGATGCAACTTGTATATACACCCCTGTATTAAACACTAAATTTCTTCCAATTGTATATTTAGATGTCAATGTATTTAGAAGTGAAAGTTTCCATGTAGAGTAAATATATTGAGGCTTTACTTAGATCAAGTAAAGAGGTTTGGTTGAGAACATTCTATGCAATAAAGTCTATTGTAGGTCTCCTCACTATTTTGACTAATGCTACTGAAGCCAACGAACCCCTAACATTAGAGGGGAAATGTTCTTCCAACTTGAAAGTATATAGTGAAGAATTCATAAACCAAAAATTGTCACATTGGTTAAACACAACAAAATGTGGATTTAACTACCTTGAAACTCATGTGCATTGAATTTTAGTATTATTATTTTTAATTGAAAATGAGCTCACTTGGTAATAGGGATGTATAAGTTAGACTATAAACTAATTACCCTTTTAAAAAAGAATAAAAGAAAAAAAATTGTATATTATTATATATGGATTTTAAATTTTTTTGTGGTATTACACTTAAAAGCAAATAAACAAACAATTACATGTGCGTAATACAGGGATATTTTTGTATTGGGTGTTGGTTCAATGATCGTTTAATTAGGCATTTAAGACTATTATCTAGTTTACAATGGGACATGCTTATAATTTTTAAAGGCATGTTTTTTTTTTTTTTGAAATCATAGTGTCATTTAGCTTTTCCCAATGTTCTCTTAAAAGTTTGTGGTTGTTATCTTCATACAAACTATTCAATACAATACATATCCATTTGATTCAATTTCATTCCATCTCAATGATCTTTATTAACTAAGCCACTTATAAGCCTTCAAAACAATCTACATTATTGATAGCCAGAAACATCATAAGAATGTTCAATAATGGTACATTCACATTCATATATTCAAATTGTCAACCTCAAATGTTGATAAACCTAGTTAATAAAAGTAAAATTGGCACACATCAGTCATGTAATTCAATCTTATAAATGGGCCATTTGAAAGTTTTAGCAAACTACTTTCTTTTTAGAATATTAAATATGGGTTTATGTATATTGTGCCTTTGGCCAATTGAGGCCTTTTATGTCAATTTGGTCGATAAGGCCAAATGATGCAGGAACATCAAGCTACTCAATGTAATCAATGTGTTTTGTTGCCATTATCGTCTAGATTGGTGTTAGAGGTCCTATAAGGACCTAAGAAGGTGATATAAGTCAGGTAGCTTAGTGTCGGGTGTTCTTGGCTTGGGAGAGTTTCCCACCAAAACCCCATTTCAAATATTTGAATTGTGCTTAGTAAGTTTAGGGGTCTTTTGAGTAGTTATCAAGATTGTTATTATAGACACTAGAATTCCACATGGTTCTAGTCATCGTAAAGCACCCCCTGGCACCCTTAGCACCCTTGGCCCCCTTGGGTTAGGATTAATTATTAAAATCCTTTAACATACCCATTCACACCCTTTTGGATGATTTAATTAAGTTAATTAATTAAAAAGGCCTATTTACACCTCCTCACCCAAATCCATGGTTATTTGATTGACACCTAGCCCTAATACTAAGTCCTACCTAGGAATTTAATGAACTAAACTCTTAGACTTCTTGCTTATGCATCCTCATGCTACCTTTAATAACCTCATACCACCTCCTAGTGTCTTAATTTCCAAACATAATTACAAATGGCTAATTTTAGCCATTTTGACCACTTTGTCCTTGACCATCATCGGTCACACCTCGATCAACACCGGTTGACTAAGATCGATGATGGTTACTTAATTTCACCCATAAGACTTGCCTAGGGGAGGTTAAATTTATATTTTGTGTAAGAACATTAAGCTCTCAAGTGAATCAAAGCTCCCAGGCAAACCAACAATTAGACTAGAGACATTCAAGTGCTTTAACAACCCACCACAAAGAGCTTGAGTACCATTACTCTGCCCACATTGCTCTAGGATCCCACATAGCTTGCACTCAACCTTAACATTATTTCAAGCTTGTAAACTCCAAAGCTGAGTATCTACACTTTTATCAAGTTCAATAGTTAGTTTCAATTATTTCATTACTTGTATCAATTTCATCTCCCAACATTCCATTCTTTATGTTAGAATTATGCAACTCTAGGCACTTTTCCTCCCACCAAATCGCCCACAGACCATTCCCAATCACTTGACCATCCAACTCCTAAGTTTGACACTTTTGAGAATCCACTTTACTCTTACGACCAACACTCAACCCAAAACAATCATTACAAGCCTTCCTGCAACCAACCCAACATCCATTTTTATCCAAACCAGGACTTACAAGAACTGGCACCGATCATCTCTGACTGGCATTGGTCATACCTCGATCGGTGATGGTTTCTTTAACCATCACCAGTTGCGTAATGATTGACATCGATCACTATGTGTTTTGTTTTGCTAAAAAACAACAAGCAATTTTGACCTAACAACCTTTATCCAAATTCTAATTTTAAATTTTGTATTGCATCACAAAGGTTTAAGTTATTGTTTTGAATCAAATTTGAACATTTTAGCACTATTTTTTATCAATTTATTGTTATTTTAGTAAAATATCTTTATTTCTCTTCAAAAGCATGTCTTGCATTGATTTTTAGTACTTTCTTTCATTTCATACAAGCACCTATTTCCATTTATGAGAACTTAATTATCATAAAGAGTGGATTGACAACCTCCAAAGAAGTTTAGTGCTTCTTATATCTAGCTAAGAGGAGTATTTACAATTGACTAGATTACAAAGTACACTACATCCAAATTCTTCTTATCTCACCCTTATTTAAGTTTTACTCTCTTCTAAAAAGAAAATAAACACGTGAAATAGTCATGTTAGTACAAGTTTGTGTAAGGTCTTAGGTGAGTCTAGAAAGATGATTTACATACAAATCATAAATAAAGTGGTATAAACCAATAATTTCAAATGTAACTACTATGTTTAGTTAGTTTTTTTGGGGCAATTTTGGCTCATATACAAAGCTTTACCTTGATAAATCAATTGAGCAAAGTTCATGTTTGAGTGAATGATCAAATGACTTGTACAAGCCTAAAATGAACCAGACCATTAATAAGATGTCATGTAGAAATGGATGGGTCAGCTTGATTGTGCATTTAATAAATTCACTTAGGAGGCCTCTCAAAGCTAAAGGATTAAATGGACATGAAGTTATTCATGCCTAGATCATGCTCCGTAAATTTTGTATCTTGATGAGCTTTCTATCTCAAGATATAAAGCTTCAAAGTTAAACTTGCAGAGTGGGACGTGTGCGTGAATGCCAAATTTGGGCCATATGAAATAGCTATTTGAGTTAAAATGTTATTGAAAATCTAATTATGTATTTTCAATCACGCATCAAAGATCTAATAGTGCACGGTGGCTGACAAAGCCAGTAGGTCCAAGTTGATCAATGGTACATGATCCATCATAACAAAGTAGATCAACAATGAACGATAAATCAATGATGTCAATGGGTCCCAAAGATCTAATGAAGTGCATTTGATCATGTACCCAAGATCAATAATGAGCTCAAATTCAAAAAGTCAACAAATCCTAAAAATAAGTGAGAAGATGCCAAGTGTCATGACCATGACAACTGTCAAGTAAATCAATGGTACACATTCAAGTCGTGTAAAGAAAGATCAATGATGTACAAAATAAAAATCCAATGGTGTGCAAGCAAGCTGATCAATGGTAAATATTGAAAGTTGAAGCCAATAGACTTCAAATGGAGGTCAAATATGGTTTAGGTCGAACCAATAGCAAATATTTCAAGGGGATGCCACAAAGGCAGACATGTTGGACAAAGGATTTTACCACTCTGAGCAGGTAGAATACATAAATGTAAGATCAAACATGATGTAAGTTACTAGGAATAGACCCTAAAAAGCTGTTTAATGTCATTAAAGCTCTGTAAAACTTTTTAAGAGTTTCTAGATGTAGGTTTTATGACTCATTCAGATTCAAGAAAACCTAGCCTACTGATCTGCATTTATAATTATGACTATATGAAAACCAATAGGGTGATTTGTTTTCATCCATAATAGATATATATTCAGGATCTAGAAGCACTGGAATAATGGTGACTGCACAAAGAATGTCAAAAAGAACATCAATGAGCAAGCTCAAGTAATTGTTTGATTGAGTGAAGAACATCAAGCATGATTGAGGAAGATAATGGGGTATTTAGTGTTTCAAGGTACTTAGGGACTTGTTCCTATTTGATGGATTATGACTCAACATTCTCAAATCAATGATAATTGATCAAAGGTGGTTGGGTCACATTTATTAAGGGTTATGTATTAAGTCTCCTCTTTCTCATCCCATTCTATTGTAAATTCAAGCTTTGAGCTATTGATTATCATCCCTCTCTTGGGCATGACTAGACTCTGCTAAGATTGATCTTTGTAACCTCCTAAGATAAATAGATGATTGTTTCAAATTTCATTATTCTGGTATAGTGTGTTAATGTCAATTTGATTTGCATACGTGGTAGAAATATCTCCCTTGTCAAGTCCTAATCTCACCTAGCTACTAGTTCATCTTGTTATGTAGGTTATGTTTAATGGTTAATATCATTTGATTGAAGCTAACAAGTGGATACATTAACTAGTTAGTTCCTTGAATCAAGCCTTTCCATCACTTCCCTTAGGTTTTGATCACTTGGTGAACCTTTGCATGAAATATTAATGCATAATAGACATTTGGAGTTGCAGATTCAATTTTTTTGGTTATCTCATTAGTGTTTTTAGAAGTTCAAATAGAGTCGATGAGCAATCAATTTAAGTGTATCACCAACATTAGCTTAGATTTCCCTTTCAGTTATCTTTCTCTCCCTTTTCACCCCAATAATTAGTAGGTTTTAGTGAAAATGAGCTAAGTGATAAATCAGAGGAGCTAGCCTCATTAAAAATCTTAGATATCTGACCCAAGATTAGGTAACCCACAACCTAGGGTCATTCCCATGTTGGACTAGATTTGGGTAGAGGACTTGAATAATCCTTTGCTCATTTAGGGTGCAATCTAGGTCACCAATAGTTTCCAACAAAGGTAGTTACCATGAAGGTAGTTCCTTGTGTATGTAATGAGCTTTTTGGATGGTAATAGATGTTAGTCTCATAAGAGAAGTCAAGTAGGAAGTAAGAGAGTCAGTTAGAAAAGTGAGAAGGATAGAGGTACGGAGAGGAAAAAGATGGGAGAGCATTAACAAAGGTAGTGTTTGAAGTGATATATTTGTGCTTTGTATAGACATTGTTTTATAATTGCAATTGACACGTGAAAAGCCTTACTCCTTTTGGAATTATTACTTTGTTATGTAGGTTTTTTAAAGCCTGTGTATTGTAGGACTGTCATAAAGAGTCAGTGTTGACTTCATGATTTTTGCGAGATAAGGGAGATGAATCCTATTTAATAAGATATTGATGTGTCAAGAAAGACTTAAAGAGTAAAGAAATTTGATTAAATTATCTTCTATACATACGTGATCGTATTTGATCATAAATTAGGAACAAGAGTTTAGGATAATAGTGTGTGAATGCTCTGTCAACAAAAGTTAGTCAATGTACATGTGCAAATGTGTGAGGATTGAGGTTACCATAATATGAAAATAATTTATAATGCCATGATGAAGGTGATAGAACCTTGGAAGAGTAACACAAAGTAGCAAGAATATTTTTGAGGTTTTAGAGTGGTACAGTCATTGTTCATACATATACAGTGGACTGTGTGCTAAGGAGGAAAGAGACCTAATTAGGTTTGTGTAGTGGCTGAAAAAGATAATTAGAAGGTGAATTGGATCTCAAAACTTTGTGGAAATGTCAAACATGATAGAGGGTGGTAGAAGATGTGTTTAGTTTTTCAATATTGTACCGTACCTATTTATACAATACAAAATAGCCTTAAAAAAGGCTACAAGGATAAGGGAAAAGAGGGCAAAGTTGTTTAAAAGAGTTTAATGACAGAGTGAGGGTTGTATTCAAGTTGAGCAAGTGAGATGTGATTCTATAAACCTTAATAGGCCTTAAAGATGTGGCAAGAAGCAAAGAAGAGAGTTTGAAGTGTTTTGGGGTTTGAAGTTTATAGCCTAGTGTAGGTTTTATGAGTGTGATGAACACAAGGGAGTTAGAAGTATGAATGGATAAGAGGAAGAAGGTCAGAGGGTCAAGACTTTGAATAAGAGAACTCAAATAAGTTATAAAGAGGAGTAAGCTAAGTTTAATAATAATACAAATTTATAACCCTTTATATTGTTAATAGATATAATGGGACTCTCTTACTCAAATTGACATAATTCTATTTTTTCCCTTCCTATAAGTTTAAGGAAGAGTAGAGTTTGCTTTCATTGCTTAATTTCCTCGATATTGTTGACAATGGATTTGCATTTATCTCATATAATTGTAAAAGTGAATCAATCAGTCTCTAGCATATATGGAGACTTAATTTTGTATTCAAATATTTTATGTTTAATATATTTAAAAAAAAAAGTATTATATATAAAAAATAAAAAATGGGTTGCATATTTATACATACCCATTTTAAAATGGAGACCATATATCTGTTTGATTATCAAGTTCATTTGTATTGAGACATGTCATGTTTGTTTTCATTTATTTTTCTTAACTTAAATATTAAAAAATAAAATTCCATAATGTTAAATTTATTATATCATTATATAGTAGCTGCAATTTATTGTATATATGTTCTTTTATATTTTTATTATTATATTATGTTAGTTAAGTTAATTTTTTTAATCTTATAATTCAAGAAACAAATGCATCAAGTTTTAGTTATTGTAGATTTATTTTTTTAATTAGAACATGGCATATGATACATGTAGGAATGTAATATGCTATTTAGGATGAAATATCGTGTTATATGAATATATTTATTTATAATTGGAATGTCTATATATAATAGCATCTTTATTCTAGTAATTTTTTTGTAAATTTGTATTTCAATTACTAAAGTTAGGATTGTGACATTTTAATTTATTTTAAAAGTAAAAGAATGAATTTTTTGTGTTATTAAATTTAAATTATGATGATCAATAAGAGACTGTGCAGAGTGACCTTTCATAACCAAAGATGACCTTCATGGAATTTTATATGAAAAAAATACTGAAATAATACAACCTTGATATCATACAAGATATCTTAAATTCTATATAAATTGCAATTGTAGAAGGTTGTTCTACATACCCATTTTAAAATGGGGACCATATATTTGTTTGATTATCAAGTTCATTTGTATTGAGACATGTCATGTGTGTTTTCATTTATTTATTTTTAGCTTAAATGTTAGAGAATAAAATTCCATAAGGCTATACAATGTTAAATTTATTATATCATTATATAATAGTTACAAACTTCATTATTTATTTTATATTATGTTCATTTACATTTTTATTATTACATTATGTTAGTTAAGTTGAATTTTTTATATATTTTTTTGTATCTTATAATTCAAGAAACAAATGCATCAAGTTTTAGTTATTGTAGATCTAATTTTTAAATTAAAACATGACATATGATATAAAATGTAGGAATGCAATATGTTATTTAGGATGAAATATCGTGTTATATGAATATATTTATTTGTACTTGGAAAGTCTATATATAATAGCATCTTTAGTCTAGTATTTTTTTCTAATTTATATTTCAATTACAAAGGTTAGGATTTTGACATCTTAATTTATTTTAAGAGTAAAAGAATTAATTTTTTGTTTTATTAAATTAAAATTATGATAATCAATAACATAAGAGTGACCTTTTATAACCAAAAATGAACTTAATAGAATTCTATATGAAGAAAATAATGAAATAATACAACCCTTATGATCATACAAGGTATCTTAAATTTCATATAAATTGCAATTGTATAAGGTTATTCTAGAGCAACACAAAGTAATTGTTTAAGTCTACGAAGTAAAAGCCCTTTCCTCCATCACAATATCTATTAGAATCAATAATACATCATAGGGTTTATTTGATAATACTAAAGTCTTTTAAATACGATGGATGTGTTAGTTGATATTATCATCTTTGAAGCATTAGACCCCTCATTATAACCCAGATCCAATTTGTAACTCCGAATTCTATAAAAACTACTTCTCCAATTCATAATTTCAATAAAAAATATTAATCATTATCATATATATACACTTATTTTATTACATATATATTTTATTCATAAAATATATAAATAAAATCTTAAAATAACTAATTTATAAATTATTGAAATAAAAATATCATACTCCCCACCCATAATTAAGCCTACTTATATCTTAAAATGAAACAAAAGAAGATATTAACTCTTCTAATTAAGAATATTCCATACTAGTTTACTTATAATTTTAAGTCATGTAAGCATAATAAATCAATACCATAGTGGGATATTTTAAGAGTCTTAATTTATTCAAGTCATTTATATTATGTTTGTTAATCATAACTATAAAAAAACTACTCATTTATATTTACGCGTTGCAACTTCCATTTCAAAAGCAATATCATAAATTAAAATGTTTCCAAGTTTATTTGTTTCAAAAGGCAATGCAACATAAAAATTAAATAACAAATGCTACCTTAAATATTGCCCTAATTATTTTCATAGTACGTAAGAAAAACAACATTGTATGCATTTAAATACTAAGGGCATTGGATATTAAATAAAGAATCTTACGTACAATACTTTTAAATTTGGTACCATCCATCACCAAGTGTTTTTTAAATTTAAATAGAACAACAAAGTATGTGAAATCTATATTTTTATGGAGTAGTGTTTATGGAGTACTATTGTATTTATCTGTTTTAGTTATAATTAATTATTAATTATTATTAGTATTATAATTATTTTTATATTTTTTAAATTAATGAGAGTTGTGGGATCTTTTATCTTTTTATTATAAATAAGAATATAATAAAATCGTAGTTTATTGGAAAAAATCATAACAAGACTACTCTTAAAAAAGAGGTCTATGTTTTTAACAAACTGTGATTCAAATATATAAAAGCGAGGAACAAACCCTAAAACTATACCAAAATCTAATGTAAAAAGAAAACAAAACCTTATTTTCGAACATACTTACAACCCAAAAATATAAACACATAACATGTAGCATAACTAATACCGTGACAAAAAAAGAGAGCTTAACCAAAATCTATACTAATTCACTGAAACCACAAACATTTAGGAACGTCCACACCCTGAGCTTGTTTAACCACCCTCCTATCTTTGAAACACTAAGGCATAGTGATAGGTTGAACTCAATGCAACCCACACTCCTTAATATCATACCACACCTCCACATCAACAAAGTCCTCCATCTTCAAATTGTGGCCACTTGTGTTGTCTCCACCATTGAGAGTATTTTTTATGCCACCTCTGCAACCCATGGTTTCATTATTGATGTCTCCTCTACCACCAGAGCACCCATCACCATTGTCATTTTCCCCACTGTTGCCACCAAGCATTTGGTTGGCCTTAGCTTCTCCTAGATTGCATTGACCTTGTTGTTTCCTTCTACTTCCTACACAGGTCCCTCTTTTTCCATGTAGACCCTTGGTGTTGATAACTTATTCAGCTAAACTAGTTTCACTTACATGTTCATCCCCTGCCTCCTTTTTACACTCATTTCGCATCATCCTAACCCTAAATTTAGCCGCTTTTGCAACCTTTTCTACCACGTTACATTCTAGTGTAGGGCTTAAAGAAACCATAAGAGCTTTGAGAGCCTTCAGGTTCAAAGGTGGAAAGACCTTCCTCTGTTTAGAATCACTATTGTGAATAAAATTCTACAAATTTCCTAGTAGGCTACCAAAGTGAACAACCTTTCCTCCAAATCCTGGAAACTCTTCAAAGAGATTAATCCCCTATTTTCAATATTGGAGACAGGAAGTAATCTGGGCTTTTCCACTTCAACCACTTCAAGGGCCTTAGCTAAGTCATCTCTTAATGAGGGCCTTACGAATTTCTTGACCACCTAACATGTCAAATCTCTATCTTCCAATAACTTTAAAAAATTACAAATGAACACATATGTCAACTCAGAGTTGATGCAACTTCAAATGTTCATCTACACATAGTTCACACCCATAACATTCCACATAACTCTAATAATTAAACTACTCAGAGCCTAAATAACTATTTTAGCCTACCCTCTGAAATGGTCCTTCAAAATGTCATTTCCCTCTTCTCTACATATAGTAAAAATAGTGGCTCCATTATTGTAAGCTCGTTTGCCAAACCCATCTTCTCCATAAAGCTCTAAATGTTAGGCGAAGATACAGTTATGGGGAGGAAAAAAATAAACTCACAAGGCTTCCTGACACTTTTGTTAAAAATGATCATTAATCACAAGAAAGGTGACGAGAAATATCCCTCCAGCCAATAATTAATCCACGTGTTTGGCCTAACATGTCCTTTAGGACAAGACATTCCATGAAAAGCAATGATTTACAAAAAATCATGGAATCTCAACTCAAAATCCATGCATTGCCCCTTTATGATGGAAGGGTAAAGGTAAATAATGAGGGGGAGATAATAGTTAATGGTGAGTTAGGGTGATGATGGAAGGGACTTCCATCATAAACCACCCTTCCCCACACCATTTAGACGATGCTGAATCTCCTCACGATTGTCTATCACCAAATATTCCCCTTAGGGAGTTCATGATTTACCTAGAAATTGACTTTTGCGTTTGCTCCTGAAAGTAATGTGTCATGGTCCAAGATCTAATAGAAGTCAACAAACATCATGTCCTCCCCAAAATGTTCCCAATTCTCCACATCCTTGACCTAAGATTCTGGAGGGCATGACTCGTGACCATTAAGTCTCTTGTAATGATCACACACTCAAGTTCACATTGAAAAATCAACTCAAGACCAAGCATTAAGGCTTACACCTTAGCATCATTACTGGTCCCATCAAGCAATTTTAGAGAAGATGGCCAAACTAATGATCCTAAGCAATCCTTGACCAAACACCCCACTCTTGAGGCCCCCAAATTTCATTTGACTATGTCATCAAAGTTTCCCTAAATATTGCCCTAATTATTTATCATTGTCTGTAAGAAAACACAACACACGTGCATTTAAATAGTATGTGTATTATATATTAATAATAAAGTCTTACATACAATACTTATAAATTTGGTATAATTGATCGATAAGTGCAACACATATTTTTTAAATATGAAAGGGTATGTGAAATCTATATATTTTTATAGGGTATTATTGCATTTATCCATGTTAAATAATTTTTGAGCCGTAATAACTGATTCCTAGTATTATTTTTTAATCACTCATATTCTCTCCACCATTGAGATTATTTTTTATGCCACCTTTACAACCCTAATGCCACATTATTAACCCATGGTTTCATTATCAGTGTCTCCTCTTCCACCACCACCACACCCATCATCGTTGTTATCTTTCCTACATTACCATGAAATGCCTGGCTTGTCTTAACCACTTTTGGATTGCCTCAACCTTCTTTTTTCTTTCTTCTAATACCTACATATGGCCCTCTTTTTCCATGTAGGGCCTTGAAGTTGCTAGCTTCTTTAGCCAAACTAATTCCACCTACCTACTCATCCCCTGCCTTCTTTTGACACTCATTTCCCATCATCCTAACAAGAAATTTAGCCACCTTTTATGACCTTTTCCACCATGTTTCTATAAGTACTGAAATTTAATCATTAAATGATTGACAATGTTTAAACTTGACATCCTTACCTTGTTTGGCCTATTCATCATTTTGTTAACTTACAATCTCTAAGAAAGCCTTCACTATTTTACTCATTATATTAGAACCACTGAAAACATCATTCAAACATCCTTATTCTATATATATATATTCTTGTTAGCTAAATTGTAATAGTGTATAGCCTTATGGGATAAGACTACACCAGGTCGGATAGGGCCACAACCCAACCTTATCCACTAGTATGTCCTTGTCCCCTACATTAATGAATAATTTTCAAATTTGAGACATTTCAAATTAACTCTCCCATGCTTTTAGCAAGGTCAGTTAACAAAATTATTCTAAATACTCCTATATATACACACATCAAGACCTCTCAAGGCTTTATTTAGCAATCAGTTGGCAATTCTACTACACATTGAATAAAAGGGTATTAATATATCCAATTCATTTTATGATTTATTCTAATAGTTATAGGCTAAGTTTGAAGTTATTTTATTACAGATTAAAGGCATTCACTGTCTAGAAGTCAAGTCAATTTACTAGTTGCATCCATATAACAAATATCAAAATTCATACACTCATTCTAAGAGGGGAAACTACATCGGCATGAGGCTATTTTGGGCTATGTAGGTAACACTTAGATTACACATAGTTTTCTAAGAGTTTTCAAGATATTCCCCTTTCCCAATTCCCCCTTTTTTGTTTGATCTCTATTTGTTTTATGTGCAAGAACTAATGTTTTTTATTATAGGCACTTCATGCATCAAATCAACATATGAAAATAGACAAAAAAACCTTTATAGTTATTCAGGTAGAAAAATTAATCACACAATCAACATAAACCTGATTGTAGTCAATAGACAAGGCCATAGTGTGCCCTTGTCCACCTTAGTGTGGCCCTATTCTAATACATCACAAATTTTTATTTTCAATGGTGATGTAATTCACAGATCCTCCTAGTCATTTCTATATCAATGGTCCACTTACATAGTCAACACAAGTCAGATTTAAGCTAGGTTTGCATATTCTATTAAAAATTACTATTTATAGCTCATTTTAGTTTATGTATTTTACTATATTTAACATTTAAGTTATGTATATTTTTAATTTAAATTAATATTTCAATCATTTAGTGCTTATTACATTTCATTATTAAATCAAAATAACATATTAAATATTCTGGTGAACCCATAATTTTTTAGAACGCTGCTTATTGCTTGTTTGATTTTTATCCAAAGATTTCAAATATTTTTTTGTCAAAATAGGCCATAGCTCTAATACCATGTCAGAATGAGCCACAATCTATCAGAATGAGCTACAATCTATTAGAATAAGCCACAATTAAGCAATAGTGAGATTTAGACACACTAGACTCTCAACATGTGAAAAGACAGTCTTGTTACAAAAGAGGAATGAAAAATGAGCTAAATAATTTTTTTAATTCAAAATCAATAAAAATGATCAATGATTAACTTGAGGAGAGGTACATATATAGGACTAAGAGATGGAGTGTGCACTAGTTCATAGTGGAGTGGTGACCCCACCCACTCACTGTGGAGTGTGTACCCACTTATAATGGAGTGATGACCTTGCCCACTCATAGTGGAGTGTGCACTCACTTATAGTGGGGTGTGTACCTACTCATAGTGGAGTGATGACCTCACCCACTTATAGTTGAGTTATGACCTCATTATTACCCTTAAGTGACCTCATTATTACACCTAAACAAGTTAAATATATTTGTAGAAAAAACCCTAAAATGAAATAAAAATGTACACTAACACCCCCTTAAGCATAGCTTAAGTGGGTAGAAGAATTGGATCCCAAAAATGAGGTTTGTTTAGGTACCCAAGTACATATAAAATCACTCCAAAAGAATGAAGAGAAGTCTATGCCCCCCGCAAAAAAATAAAGAGAGAGAGAAAAATAAAGAACTAGAAAGCCCCATTGAAGATGAACAATGTCTATTACGAGGTCCTCTAATTGAGGACTGAAGAAGGTTCATCTGCATCAAATAACATTTCTTTCTTTTGAAAGAGGAAGAAAAACATTATTATACTAGAAATATACCCATTCTAAGATTGAAGATGAAGGCAATAGTATGAATATATCTAAAATTCTTTAAATGCTAAAAGGTGGCATAAGTTTCAAAAAATCATGCACAACAATTGAATGTAATACGATTGAAGTGGACCTATCAGAACAAGGTCATGTAATATTCATTGAAAAAAATACCAATGTGAAGTGGAGAGCATGGATAAATAACCCTCGATACCATGTCAAAAGAAGGACATGGAACATTCATTGAAATAATGTCCATGTGAAGTGGAAAGTATGGCTCAACAACCCTCTATACCATGTCAGAAAAAAGACGTGGAACATTCGTTAAAATAATATCCATGTGAAGTGGAGAGCATGGCTCAACAACCTTCGATACCAAATAATGAGGATCCATAAGAAAAGATAAAATGTTGACGCTCTCTAAAAATGTGGAGGTGCCACATAACATAATATGAGCACTTACATCAATGAAAACAAGATAATCTTCTAAAGTAAAAATTTGTGATGGCTCTTTAAAAAGAAGAGCAACATTATGTACATGAACAAAAGTGGAGTTTGCAAAAAGACATCTTAGTTCTAGTAGAAACTCATCCTAAAGGGGTGGCTTTACGAAAAGAAGAAAATGTTAGATAGAAATGTATGATCCCAAGAAATAATAGTAGTAATGATAATCTCTAAAGAGTATTCTCTGAAAAGATAATGAAGAAATCTCTAAACAGTCCAAGGATACTATGTGTGCTCTAAATGGTGGTGTAGATCCATGGAAACATACATCAATAATTGACCAAGAATGATGGTACATGAATTGAACCAATAATTGTACTAAATTAGGTTAGTGGGAGTAGGAACCTATCCATATAAACTTGGGGAAAGGCCTTGTTCAATGAGTAAATATTCTATGCACAGACACCATGGTGCATAATTAGTCCTATCAATAAGAACTGATGGAGATGAATATTTCATCATAATGTTATTTGAGTATATCTCTCAAATAGAGATTGAGTGAGTCAACATGACCCACAAGTAACCCAAAAAATGAGAGAAGAGCACCAAAGAGTGCAATGATAAACAATGCATAAAACAACCCCCAACCCCCCTACAATAATTACTAATAACCCCCGAAGGTTACAAAGGGTTTTGGTAGTTTATATTCTAGTGTGCATACAATTTGTAATTTTTAGTGTGTATATAATTGATGCTTTATATTTACTGCATATGTAATTTATATAAGTTTTGGTAGAATTTGAAAAATATCATACTTCCCAAAAAATGACTTCATACTCCATAAAAAATGCATCCACAAATGAGATTAATTTTAAAATAGTGGCACAAATGAAAATGCACACTTAGAAAATAGACATTAGACTCAACCAAAAATGTGTCCACAAATGAGAGTAATATGTGCAATAGTGACACAAATGACAATGTGTGCTAAAAATATGGATGTTAGACTCCACTAATCCACATAATACAATGTGGGGTTTGGGATACTTTTGACAAAGCACATGAAGAAAAATGTTCTTTCACAAAAATTTGATTAAATGAGTTCAAATCAACTCCAAATTAGGAAAGTTCACTAAAAAGTATGTATTTTTATAAAAATGACACCCAAAATAGAGTCTAGGTGAGAAAGAATGAGTCCTTAGAAGTCAGGGCATGGATTAACAGTGTAAGCCTGGAATATCAATAAAAGTAGCAGCCTATAGTGAAGATAGGTCATGGATTAGCAATTTGAGCTATGGATTATCACTCCATTAAAAAACTTATGCACATGTACACAACACAAAAATCCTCAGGTAGTACACAATGTAGAAACACATCAGTTGATAAGTGATCTACACAACCACTTACACAAAGAACTTATTCCTCATTCCTTTTTGATTCTCTAGATCAACCAGGGATGTAGGAGAAGAACACACTCAGATAATAGAGGATTATATTATACAAACTTAAATACTTAATATTTTAAAATACAATACAATAAAATAAGGTGTTTGTTTACCATACCCTTCTCTTATACCATGTCAGAATAGGTCATAGCTCTAATACGATGTCAGAATGAGCCATGATCGAGAACTAATGAGATTTAACCACACTAGACTCTTAACATGCGAAAAGAGAGACTCCTATTGTAAAAGAATAACTAAAATATGAGCATAATAACATCTCATATTCATAATCAATACAAATGATTGAGGATTAGCTTGAGGAGAGGTACATATATAAGAATAAGAGGTGGAGTATGCACCAAGTCTTAGTGGAGTGGCGACCCCACCCACTCATAGTGGAGTGTGTATCCACTCATAGTGGAGTGATGACCTCATTATTACCTCTAAGTGTCCTTATTATCACACTGAAGTAAGTTAAATACATGTGTAGGAAAAATCATAAAATGGAATTAAAAATCTACACTAACAATTTTTGTATATTCTTGACACTGAAAGAAATAACCTTCAACTTTGGATTTGAATCCGACACCATGAGCCAATCTTCTTCAACTTTAAATCTTAAGTTGTCTTGTCACCTCACATAATATCTAACACTAAAGCATTTCTCTTCAACCTCGGGTTGAATTTTTTTTATCTTTATACACAAAAAACTTTCAAATTTTATTTTCTCTTTATTTTCTATTAACTTACTATTTGTTTTTAGCAACTGTGTTCTGACAATAGTAAAACTAAATAGAGATTTATTATTTTTGGTTAAGTGGTGACCTATTTTACTAACATCATGAAGTGAAGGATATTCCTCCAATACTCAAGCTCTAGACAACATTATTCAAGGATTTTAGTTTCCTCATACCTAATGGTATATTGGAAATGTATAGGGTCCCTAGTTTACATCATCATAAGCCTGTTTATTCATTTGTTTTGTGTTGCACTTGAGAGGAACATATCACCCATGGAAGAAGTTACTCTCATTGTACCCTCAAAGATGAGATATCAAGATACAAATATAGTCTAGCCTTTATAGTTGGTGCTCTAAAATATTACACTGACATGGATCTATAAATGAATAAGTATATTTAAGATCCCACATAAACATTCAAAAAATTACCTATATCACCTTTGTACTTTGTTTTTTGCTTGTATTGTATTTATAATGGGTTCAATGAATTAATATTTCTTTCATATGTTATACAGGATTATGCAATTCATTGTAACATCTTGTATTACTTTTCAATATGTTGTTCATCATGTTTTTACATGGATTCAATGCCAAATTAATCAAGAAGCTATACTAAATAAAGCCAAATATCATGGCCTTCTTATTTAAAATGATTGCACTACTATATCATGTCATTATTCTTCTCCAATGTAAACATCACCCAAATTTTTTTTGGTCAAATTTGAAATGATCTGGGAACAAGAAGTAATCTATTTTATACATTGTCTCAAATCTAAAATTCAAAGGATCTTTTGTTACCAATTCCATATCTTCTTTAAGGGTGCATTATGGCTATCATTTTAGAACCTAATACTTAGTAAAAGTCTAGGGAAACTGATGAAGCAAAAATTATATAATATCTTCATGAACATCCAAAAAAGGTTGACTCACTCTTATATGTTACTAGAGATGAACTAGAGAAAGGTCCCCAAGGTAGTCTTTTAAATGTTGCCACTTCCACTATTACATCCATTCCTATTTCTAGACCTTTAGTTACTTCCATAACATCATCCCTTGGTTTGGGAACATCACTTGGTTTCCAGTAGGTTTCCATGCCTATGCCTATCATGTTAATTATACTCTTTCGATCACCTCTATGAATACTACTCTTGAGCATATAGTTCTCACTTGACAAGATAAGTTATATCAACTTGAAAAAAATGTTTCTCATACTAACCTCTCCATGGACTCATGTTCCTTATTAAATAACACTTTGGCACTTGAAATTGCATCTTATCCATTACTAGTTGGCTTTTTGGCTCCTAAAATTCCTTTATATGAAGGAAAAGGTGATCCTGAATTTTTTTTGCATGCATTCCATGCAACTTATCCGGATAATAAAATAATGATAAATTGTTGACAAAGCTCTTTCTAATAAGTCTCATAGAATATGTTTTTCTATGGTTTTATGATCTTCCTCTTTAATTAGTAAAATATTTCAATCCATTTGAAAATTATTTTTTAACACACTTTTCTGTCAACATTGGTGAAAACCTATCATATGTTCAAATTTCAAAGCTCAAACAAGGGTCTAATGAAATAATCAATGAATATGTTCTAAGATACAAGACTATGCTAGCAAAAATAACAAAGCAAATTGTTGATAATTAAATATGAGATATCTTCACTCAAACTTTTCTATTTCCACTCCAATAATCATTTTTTTTTAATAAGTTCAAATATTTTGATGAGTTATGCCATACAATCAAAAACATGAGGTCAATTGCTTACTTTCAACAAGTTTAAATACACTTCAAATGCTCCTTATACTTTGAATGTTAAGTTTCAAAGCACACCAAATTATAAGAAAAAACCCAATGAAAGCGAGAATGAAGCTAAAATTATAGTTAATGCTATCTCACAACCAATACAAAGGTTCAATTACAAGTTCCACTAAGGAGGAAATTCTCAAGGTTACCATTACCCTTTAATGTATTGCTACAAAAACTACTTGAATGCAATCTCATCTCTCTTCTTCCACCAATGCAAGTAGATATGTCTAAACCACATTCTAAAAGTTATGATATCAATGCATATTATGACTATCATATGTATTGGGCATTCCATAAACATATGTTTCAAGCTCAAACATAATATTCAAGATCTCATTGATAAGAATATTATTGATATTTGAACACCTATTGAAGAGGATAAACCACAAATAAATGATAATTCAACGCTCAAATAATACAAAGATATTTTTCCAAATCATGAAGTAACAGATAAAAATGATAATTTTAAAGTACATTATGCTTAAAATGATCAACCTCCTCCTTATACATAAGGGTATCCACTTGATAACATCATTGATACAGTTCTAAGCAATCAAACATCACAACCTATTATTACAATTAATTATAGTGAAGTTATTGATGGTGATTCAAATAGACATGCACCCTTTATTTAAGCATATGTTGACAAGATATCCATACATGGTGTTATGATAGATAATGGATCAATAAAAAATACATGTTCCATACCACTACTCCACTATACACAACAAGATTTATAAGATCCTTCTCGATTCGTCAAGACATTTGATGGTCATACAAAAGACACTCTTGGGCATGTAGCGTTACCTTTACAATTGGTACATATCATAGTGCCCACTCCATTTTTATTTTACCAAGCACATGGGTCTTGATACGATATTATGACACCCTTAGATACAAAATATTAAAGCAATACCTTCTACAGTGCATACATGTCTCAAATACATTCATGGTAATCAAGTGGTCAAAATTCCATTAATATAATATGAATATCATTTGGAACAAATGATATTTACTCCTCTTAAAGATAATTTAGCTTGCACACACATTGAGCAACATGGTAATTGAATGGTCTAGATAATTATTCAAGAGCATACTATAGAACCAATTTCTCCATCTATTTATCAGAATTATCTAGTCACACATGAACATAATCAATTAGTTCAAAATATCATGGTACATTTTTCTAAGTAGAAAGTGGCACATAAAGATATGTACTTATATCATAAGGCACCAAAGGTTAATCAGAGTGCTTCACCACAAGTACAGGTAGTTAAATATTCTCCTAGTATATATGAAGATAGAGGTTCACATGGGTATATGAGTAGTGCTTTAGATGGTTACATTAAAACATATGATTCATTTTCAAATTCAAAAGCATATATAATTGGCACTTCCTCTTTATAATAAGATACTCCTTCATATCAAGCCATGGGTTATACATACATGCCTCCCATTACATACATAATTGGTTATTTACTTGAATTTTCATTCTTACATAACTTCTTTACTTTTACTTTGTTAATACTTATTATATCCCTTATCCAAGCATTATTATATCCCTTGGATTTATATTCACTTTGGGCACTTGTCATCTTGTTTTTCATATTGATTACAATAATCCAAAACAAATATTTTTCAATGTTTTCAATGTTCATTATTAATGTCATTCCACTTGTTTCATATGGTATACCTATCGTGTTATGGCTTTCATTACACTTGTCTATCTACTCCCACATTATATATGAGCACACATATATGCTTGGCCATTTGGGGCATGTACTGATCCATGTGTAGCCCCTATATAACTGAGCTCAATCCTATTTTCTTTACTTCACCAAAATGCAAACCACTCACCCAAACTTGTGCACCCCTTTGTAGGAAGCTTGCTCATAGCCTCTCGTGCCAAGTTCTGTGCCTACTCACCGAATTCTATGCACCAGTCACTTGCACACCTCTCCATCCTATGCCATTACCCATGTGCCTTGAAGTTTCACACACCACACACTTGTGGACTCATTGACTTTTATGCACTTTGGCCCTTGAAATCTTGTGTGCCCCACACATGTAGACTCAACAGACTTTTATGCCCTTGTGACTAATAGTTTCACATGCCCCAATGGAATCCACTCATGGAGATGTTGACCTCAGCCACTTATTCCAATTGATCCAACATCTGTTATTGCTAAAATGAGACCTCAAATTTGAATTCAAATAGTTGACAACCTAGACATTAACTATTCTAACTGTTGTTAACTACCACATTTGATAGAATCAACACACCACAAAAATTATCCTTGGTAACTGTATAATAGTTATGATTGCTCATGTATTCCTATGTTATATATATGCAACATATGCATCTGGTTTGATAGAGACACATATACACACAACCTAGATCGATGTCATTACATGCAATCATAACATCAATAGCTTACTTCACACATCTACTCAGAATACATGCACTGTTGACATTGTACTCTATATTATTATCCCTATTATTTGCTAATGAATAGAAGTTACATTTCTTGCAAGTTAATGCTTCCACTCTATTGCATTTGTTTTATTTATTCTACCTAAATATTTTACTATGCATTCAATTTACACAACCATAACTCAATTGTCCCCCATACACCTCGGTCATGGGCCTCATGTTGTAGATCAACTTGTATCAGAGCTATTAAACACTAAAGGAAGAATTGGTATCAAAACTCTACTCTATTCCTTTCACTGTCCTAATAATGACATGAGCACAATGAGAGAGAGAGGATCTAGTAGTTGGTTCTACTTCAGAGATTCTAGAACACCATTACAAAATCTAGATGGCTGACTCCCAAAATTAACCTGGGGCATCCCCAAAAATTAAAGGCTCATCACCGATGCTCTGGAGGTATAACACACCAATTTTTTTTGGTCAATTTTATGAGTTGATGATATGACTCAACCCAACATATTCCTCTTCATTTCAGTAACATGCTCCACAATGGTTCCAACAATAAACCCACTATCTCAACATCCCATTATTCAGAGGCAAGATAGATGCCAAAGCATTAGTTGCCTAAATTTGACAACTTGAGACATAATTTTTAGTCAATTATTTCATTTTTGTTGAGAAGATCACCTTCATAGTACTAAATATGTCCATTTTATTTATCAAATGATGGGAGACCTTCAGTTCATAGTGTACATAAGAGTGCATTCTAATCGAATCATGGAAGACTTTTGTCAATGCACTAAAATACAAATAACACCCTCTCTGACACTTTGAAGATGAATACATCAAGTTCCAATAGCTATGCCAACACAAGGATCAATCAATGGAAGACTACACCAACTCATTCCATAACTACTCTACGTGCCTACAAGAGAACTTAAGCGAACAAGATAGAGTGCTAAAGTACCTCAATGGACTTTCAACTTATATCTGTGCAAAGATGGAGTTTTTAACTTCCAACACTTTGAGGGAAACATATCATGATGCCACTAAGATCAAAGCCAAGGCATGGATGAAACAACATGCCACCTCTTCATTTAATGAGTGTACAAGGCCTTGTTGACCTAATTTGGCCCACATAAGGATATTTTGCCTATAAATGGTTTGAGTAGATGAACATATGTTCTGGATGGAATGAGTGGTTCAAGGGTGGAAATAGAAATTTAACAAAGCTTAGAGTGTAACTTGTTAATTTTGAGAAGTCTCAATTAAATGAAGGATCCAAGCAGGTCTCATGGTGTTTATAACATTAAGGAGCATGAACAAGTTTGAAAAGGCCTAAAAAATTCATTTGATCCTTAGAAATTCAAGCAACAATTTAGGAATAAATTTAGAGAGATCAGACCATCATCAGGATGTCATGCATAAATGGATGAGTCAGTTGAGTTATACATTTTATAAGTTTACTTAGAAAACATCTCATGGTCAAAGGATCACATAAAATCAATATTATGGATGCCCTGAACATCTCCTACAAATTTGGTGCGTTCATGCTTTTTTTATCTCAAGATGCAAGCCTTTAAAGTTGAATAAGTAGTGTGATGGTTGCATGGATGTCACTGATGGTCACATAGACATCAAAATTAATATCAACAATTATCCATTGGGGTTCAAAGATTAATGATTGCATGAACATCAATGATAGTCACACTAACATCAAATGACAGGCATGTAGATGTTAATATTAAGCCTCATGAAGTAGCCATTTATTTTTAAATAGAGGCAAATAAATGATGCATGTTAAATAGTATAGGTAAGATCTAACAGTGTGCATCATGGTTGGAAAAGTCAAGGGGCTTAGATTAAATATAAGGCCACCATATGGCATAAGTGCATGAGCTAGGTAAAGGTTAATAAATCAAGGGCAGATCTAATAGATCACGTTCATTGATACCAAGGGAGATATACGATGTGAATAGATTCAAAGGGTCAAGGAACTTGAGAGGATGCCACATGGGCAGACACAAGATCAAATGATTTCATCACCTGAATACTTAAATACACCAGACTAGAGTTTGAGCATGACCTAGGATGAACCAGAATGGACATTACAGGATCAGGTATCACTATTAAAACTCTATAGAGGTAAATTAGGTCCATTAAAGGCTTAGTACAGACCAAAAGTTGGTGACCAAGTGTAAAAAAAAGGACTAGGCATCGAGCAAGATTTGCATCTATATATTAAAACTAAGGGAAAACCAATAAATAGGATTGGTTTTCAATATATAGATTAGACCCAAGTTTGGGTTCTAAATTAAATGAAAAATAGGTACTTGTAGATGCCTAAGGTAAATCAAGCATGGATTTGTTATTTTCAAGATATGAATATTTTGTCCTTATAAGCATATCAAGTAAAAAATGGCATAGAGTCCCAAGCAGGAGACCTGGTGGTTAGATAAAGATCATGAAGCATTCAATTCTTTTATAGAGCTTTTAAAGTTTGTTCCTTCTTGATAAGATCATGACTCAACATCCTTAGATTAATGCTAATAAATCAAGAGTAGTAGGACCTCATTCAATGTTTTATGACTACACTGTTCCCTGTCTCTCCTTCCTTTTCTATAAATACAGGCTCCTAAGCCTTGGATGTAGGGGAATCCCTCTCTTGAGCATGACTAGACTTTGACAAGATTGATCTTTGTAACCTCTTGAAATGAATAAAGTAATGTTTTTCATATTTTATCATATTAGTCTAGCATGTTTATGTCAGATTGGTTTACATATGTGGTAGAAGCTTCTTCGTTGTCAAGTCTTGATCTTACCTAGCGAGTAGTTTATCTTGTTGTGCATGTCATGTTTAGTGTTTAATGTCACTTGATTAAATCTAGCAAGTGGATACATTGACTAGTTAAGTGCATTTAATTAGGCCTTTCCATTACTTCCCTTAGTGTTTGATCACTTGGTAAACCTCTGCATGAAATATTGATGCATAACAAACATTTAGAATTGTAGATCCAGTCTTTTGCTTGTCTCATTAGTATTTTTAGAAGCTCAAAAAGAGTGGATGAATGATCAAAATTTTAGTACATCACCTCATTTTATATGCTTTCATATATTATTGTTACTCTCTCTCCCCTTTTCCAAGCAATTGTTAATTTATGTCTAGTTTAGGTGATAGATCCAAAAGGAAGCAATTATTATTAAAGGTTTAACCCATGTTGGACTAAATTTTTGTAAGAGTACTTAAACAATCCCCTTACTCAGCTAGGGTGAAATCTAGGACACTAACAGTTCTGGCACACCTAGTGGTACACATTGGAGATGGTTTTGGTGAAATTGCAGTTGCAACAATGTTATTCATGAAGAATTTGGTGATCCCAAGCTCAAGAAATTATTTTTGAAAGCCTAGGCAGTTTTCAAGTAAGTATATTTTTATTACACTATTCTAATGTTATTTTCATGGCTATGTATGAGGAAAATACCTAATTTTATCAGCCTTATCATGGATCATACCAGTCTTGGCATGATCCATATGAACCTTGTAATGATCCACATGGGCCTTATTTATGAGCCTCATCAGCCTTATTAGGAGTTTTATCAAAGCTATGATGAGCCTTATCAAGTTTCCCATGAACCCTATTATCAAGAGCATGACTCTTACCTTCCTTATGAACCATATCAATGTCATGACTAGATTTCACCTTCCCCATATGGATATGATGTTGGATATGAGCAACCTTGTCTGCAAAAGAGAATGGATGAAATATATCTCAAACTACTAGCATATGCAAGAAAAGGTTGTTCATATTCTCAGCACGAGGAAGTGAATGGGTTATTTCTAAATGTATCCAATGATTTAGAGGAGAGGAATGAGTTGTGAAATATTTTATTTGAGAGGATGAAGGTTTGGGAGAGGTATAAAAGTGAGTTGAATCAATTTTCTCAAGAAGCCTCTTATATTCCCTACCATTACTTTTATGTTTCTCATCCTCATGAAGTGCTTAACCATACTCAATTTGAGTCAAGAGAGATGCCTAGTTAGAGTCAAGAGCAGAATCATATGCCTATTCAAGAATATATTCAAGAGACTAAACCTTTTTGTAGTTTCATTTCTTCCTTTCTCATCCCTCAAACTCAATTTTTCTATGAGGACAAATTGTTTTTAGTCTTTGATGAGGTGATGGCCAAGTGGAAGTAGCAGAATGTAGAGGTCCTTAAATGTTTATCTTCCCTCCTCCCCAAAAATTCATAAATGATTCCATTACCCTCAATATCCCAAAATTTGATCACGATCAATATTTCATGCTTCATATTCCCTCTCAAACCAAATAATTTCATCACCCTCCCACCATCTCCCTTCTTCAAGAGGAGCATGTTCTATGGGAGATAGATAAAGAGGTTGCAACTGCAAATCAAGTTCCTGAAGAGTGCGAAGATGATGCTTCAAGTGTGTATTAGGAAGAGTTTCTTAGTGATCCTTAACTTGAGTTACAAGTTGAGAATGAGGTTGTAGATGATCTTGAAGGAGATGTCTTAGGTATGTAGGAGAAGGTTGATCTTGATGTGGAAGAATTTTATGGGAAGTTGGTGTAAGTTAAGGTCATAAATGAGTTTGAGATATCTCCACTTGAGGAGGATCAAGATACATTTCAAAATGATCTTATTCAGGTTTATCAAAATGAGGAATAAGAAGATGATTGGCAGTTGTACCTTAAATCTCTGTAAGAGATTGAAAAGCTATATAGGGATATGTTTACCATTGGAGAGATCTCTTATTGAGAAGTTTGATCAAGAGTCACTCATTCAAGACCATGATGCAAATTAGGTTGACTATTGAAAGCTCCTTGAAGAGCTTGATGAACTTGCAGCAGTTGATAAGAAGGATGAAGTCACTCAAAGAACAATGCCTAGATGAGATATCACTTGACAAGGTTGTAGTTGACAAGCAATATGAAAAAGATCCTAAAGTACAATATGAGTTCATCTTTGTTGGTGATTGGTTTGCTATTGATAACTCATTTGAAGAGATGATAAAAGAGTTGGTAGGCAATAAGAGTCACTCATCAAAGGTTATGTTGAATAAACACCCTACTTTTCAACCTATATCATCTCTTAGAATGAGTGAGTTCAAAAATTTCCCTTTTGATCTAGGTGGATCATGTTTTGTCTTGGTTAATTAGACTAGTTTACTTTTGTTTTGTCCTAAATAAGTGCTTTGTTTGGACATCTACTTTGTTTAGTTTGATTCCCTATTTTTCATGTTTCTTTCCTTATTTTGGTGGAATTTATTGTCTTTTTTAGTCCAATATGTTTCTTATAGTCATTTGTTATGAGTCAAAAAGTGATGTAAATAGTTTGGTGTTCAAGCATAGTAGGCATGTTGCCTAGCTTAGTTACCAAAGATGTTAACCAAATTTGGCCCACATAAGGATCTTTTGCCTAGAAATGGTTTGATTAGATGAACAAATGTTCTGGATGGAACGAGTGGTGTTGATATTTTTGTCCCAAAAATCTCATTACGTCTAGCACCCTAAAGGGGACCCCCTTTATTTTTAATTAAAAATCCTGAATCCTCTAAAGAACCCATCTTTCCCTAAACCATAGAATCTAGAACTTTAGATGCAATTTGAACTTGTGCAACTTTATTCGTGGGTTTCAGATCCCACAAAGCACCAAAACCCAAAAATTGTGGAATCTATAACTCACCATACACTTTGCACATTCTCAAAAGTGCAAAATGTATGGTGGGCTCTGGATCCTACCATGCACCCATCTAATGGAATCCAAAAATTGGTGTGAACTTTGCTCATTTTCATAATGTGCAAAGTGCACAACAAGAACCTGATCCCAACAAACCTTGATAACCCCTTCCATGGAATGCAGAACCTAAAATGCACATTGCACATTGACAAACATGTGAATTGCAACATAGTTTTCACATTCCTCCAAACACTCACCTTTCTGCACCATAGGACACAAAAACTTGAGTGCACTTTGCACATTCTGAATGTGTAAAGTGCCCCATGGATTTTATCATTTGCCAAAGTCTACCATCTTATCTATGGAGAGTGGACCTGCTTCAAGCAGGTCTAACTTTTTCTAACCCACCAAATCCCTTCCCATAGAATCCAAATCCCAAAGTGCAAATTACACATTTTCAAAATGTAAAGTGCACATCAAGTCCTACTTCTTGCCAAGAACAACCTTTTCACAGAGAGTGGACTTGTTTCAAGTAGATCCAACCTCCACCACCAACCACTAGAGCTCACATTAATTGTAGGGGTTTTCTATAAAAACTAAATCATTTTCATAGTGTTATCATTTGTTAAGTTGTTAATTACGTTTTGGAGCTCTAATAATGACCTTGCCCTGCAAGAAAGATTTGATCCATGTGTTGACAAGTACCTATAAATTCTATCCACACTATGTCTCGACCTTCCATGTCATCCTCGCTTACTACATGATACTTTGCTCTTGTTTTTCTACCATTATCTTTCATTTTAAAAGCTTTTTCCCAGTCATTTTCATTTCTTATAAGTTTGGATTGAGCTTCCCCTCGGGTTACTGGTTAGGTCTTTGTTTTGAAGGGTCACTTTGTGTTAAAATCACATGTTTAAGAGGTCTAGGGTAGTTTAGGGTAATCTAAGGTTTTCATCTTCGAAACCTTCATCTCTAAGATTTTCCTCCCTAAATCATCATCCAAGAAAAACCCTTATTTTTCCCTTCAAAGATTTTGCATTCAAAATCAAGGCTTCTCCAAGTGAATATTCCAAGCATATACCTCAAATTCAAAACCAATGAATATTCCATATAGATTCCCCCAACATCCTCATGGACACTGAACCTACCTTAAACACTTGATAAGTTCACAAGATTTTTAGCACCATAGAGGGTATATGTGCTCCAAGCACCTTCCACTTTTCCCAGAGATCACTCGTGCCTTAAGCACCTTCAAACCCTACTAACTTCTAGTATACTATGAAGAGTGGAGCTACTCCAAACACACCCCACCTCCACTAGAGATTTCACAACCTTTAGGCACTATAGACACTGGACGCTCTTCAATCACCTCCAAGTTTCACCAGAGGACATGTTGACACTTAGATTTACACTTTTGAGGAAAAGCTCAGATCTCCTCATCCAAGTGGCACAATGGAAACATCTCTCTTACTGTGGGTGATAATTTCACTGAGATGAATCTCTAGATAAAGGGATAGTTCCCTTGATGCATCTTTAAAACTCTCTTTTGATTCACAACTATGTATGAAAAAGGTAAGGAAAATGACTATGAAAAACAAGTGGTGATGCACCAATGTATGATATCCTCCAAATTGACTGAAACCATTACTTAAAGACAAAATAAGGTGTTTTCTTGCACAAGACTCACAACTCAGGAACCATTGCTACATCAATATTTCATATGCTAGATTCAAGAAGGTATGTGATTATCAGGAAGGGAATGAATGATTCTAAAAGGGATACAATCATGAACCACTTCTAGGATACCTCTACACTTAGAAATGAAACACTAGCAAATACCTGTAATAATCTCCTTTATGTAAATTGGTAGACCATCAAGAGTATAAGATAGAAAAGGCAATCTTTCATTAGACTAGACCAACAATGATTCAATTATTACTCAATATTAAAACATATGAGAGGCCAACACACTTGTATGTCTCTTCAATAGTTCTTTGGGTACAAATCTAACTAGAGTTTCCCCAATAACCAGTAGAGGATCCTAAACAAGCTAAAAGAATGCATATATATAGCCTTTGGGAGGGAGTTGAGCAATCAAGGGAAATCACTTGGATATGTGTCATCTTGGATGAGAATTGGTTACATTTGTAGGAGTTACAACTCAATAGATGCATAAATTATAATTTGTTATGACTAAATAAAAGCATTAGTTATGTTTTGTTGCAACTAAACATAAACATTAGTTATGTTTTTTACAAATGTTGCCTATTTTTCGTCTTTGAGTTTCCACCAAGATATTGACACCAATGGCTATTTTCCATAGCTTAAAATTGACTTTTTGTAGGCCGTCATCTTTCAGGTATTTATTTCAGACATTTGTTTCCTATATGTATTCTCCCATGGAATTCCTTCGACATTTTGAAATGATCTTTTCTTTCGGATAATTTATCCATGACCATTTATCTTCAGACTTTTCATCATCCTATTTGCTTTCAAACAATTTATCCACAACTATTTGCTTCTCTCCACATTCCTTCAGCATATTGAAATGATCTTTTCTTTGGGCTTTTTTATCAGGCAATTTTCTTTGGCTTTTTTTCTCGAAGGAAATCCTTCAAAATTTGTTAAGTGCCTTTGCCTTTTTGGAAAGTGAAAATGAAACTTTTGGCTTTAAAATGGCCCTTCGAATTTTTTGAAATGGACCTTTTCTAAAGAGATAAAATTACCCTTCGAGAAAAATGTATAAGACACTTTTCTTGAAGAATATATCCATTGGGATTTTGAAAAGGTCCACTTTCTTGTAGAATGATCCTTTTGGGAAAAGTGTATTGGTCCTTGGCTCCAAAAGTGCCCTTTGGAAAAGTTGTAAATTACCCTTCAAAAAAATTAAAGTGATCTTTTCTTTGAGAAAATTCCTTTCAGCGTTTTGAACATGCCCCTTCGGGAAAATTGAAGATGACCTTTTCGAGAAAATTGTTTCAAACAAAATGTTTGAAACAATTCCTTCAAAAAAGTTGCAAGTGTCTTTCAGAAAAACTGAAGTGCCTTTCAGAAAAGTTGTTTCGATAAAATGTCTAGAACAATTCCTTCAAAAATTTTGAAATTTTCCCTTAAAAAAATCTGAAAAAGACCCCTTTGAAAAAAATGAAAATGAAATATCCGAAAGAAATACACTTAAGGAAAAAAATTTCAGACAAAAAGTCTGAAAGAATTTGGCAAAGGCTTAAAACAAAAACCTAAAAGAATTCGGCAAAGGTTTAGCAAAGACCAAAAATGAACTTTTTGAAAGGAATAGACTTGTACATTTGTTGTGGGCTTTGTCAAAGAGCACTTCTTTAGAAGAAACGCTAAAAATTGGAACTTGCCAAAGGTATAGACTTAGATGGATTTTTCAAATAGGGGTGCCCAATTTTGGCCTGAAGGGCCAAAATTTGATCAATAGGACACAAATGCTCCAAACACCTATAGGTTTTGCCAACTTTCACATTTAGTTTCTCGCAAGCAGTAACTTTAGTTTCCATGCCTCCCAAGGAAATGAAGTTCAAATCTAAGGGACCTAGAGTGACTTCTTGCTTGGAATCCAATATAGTAGAGATAACAGATATAGATTTAGGTCACATTGACCTAGTAGATTTCTAGGCTAGCGTAGGTATGATTTCAAAAGTGATTAGATCCGGAGTATCTATGAATCTAGTTTACCACTAGTTGTAACCTTTGGAGAGAAATAAAGTTGAATTTTTTCCTTTCTTTTCTTTGCAATCTCTGTGTTGTGCAAGTTATTTGATTCTTTGTGGAAGTTTTATCTTTTATTTTGGTTTCAAGAAAATTCATCTGTGGTATTTTACCCTCTTGATAATATTTCTGGAATAGATATCTTTTTCCCTTTTCAAAAAATTAGTTAAAATACTCTCTTTGATTTCCAAATTTGTATGAGTCTTTGCTTAAATAAATTCAACCTATTTTCTTCTCTTTTATGTTTGTCAAGCAAGCATTTAGATCCACTTTAAAATATTTTGTGCATTTACTAGATTTTCAATTTTCTACAAATTTCAATTCGTCGACCCTTTTTCCTGTCAAAACCTTAGTTTAGGATCAAAAAACACTAAAGAGCAAGATTTTCGCAAAACTAGTATTTTATCAGTTTGCATCAGATTTAGTGAAAAGAAGTCGGCCTTCTTCAGAGATTAACCTCAAATTGCTAAGGTCACATGGCTTTGGAGGTTTTCCCATTATATCATTGGGTACTTGCATAACAAGCTACATGATCAAAATAGGTACAATCCTATGTGATAACAACTTTTGGCATGTCTAGTGGGACCCAAAAATTACATGGAGATCGGTGCTATTCTCAACAACCATTGTACAAGTTTCATGCAAATATAAAAGCACCTGGTGACTCCACTAACTTACAGACTCACAATTTCAAGGTGACGTATACCAAACAAATAAACACAATCATTTACTAAAGCTAAGAGGGATGATTTTCTATAATTGTCATTTCCATATAAAAATAGATCAAAAGTAGTCACCCCTCAGCCTAAGGTATATCATAAAATTCTTTTTTCATCCCCTATGATGACTCCTATTAGTGTTATACCTCCCAAAATGGCTAGAAATCAAAATTTTCTAGCTTTCAATATAGGTAGTCCACTCATTTTGTCCGATCATGATGATATCCCAGTCTCAGCCTTAAGAAGTCTGCCATACTTTATTGGTAAAACCTCTACCATTGCTTCAAAACACATACAGGATATTGTTAACCTCTGTTCAATCCATAGCATGATCTAAGACAATGTTACAATCAGACTTCTAGTCTCCTCTTTCAAGGGTAAGGCTTTACAATGGTATAGAGGCCTTGTTCCCACTTTGATCCAAGTTTGGGATGATTTAGGCACTATAATATGCACCCATTTTAAGGACAAGAGTGACCACCTTTCTTTGGTTGAATAATTAACTATTATTTAATAAGCTCCTCATTAGCAAATGACTAACTTTAAGTACCATTTCTAGAAGACCTGGAACATAATTCCAATCTTGGTTAAACCCACTACAAATAATGCTTTCTTATATTACTTGAGAGCCCTCAAAAGTGATATAGATGTAATGGTTCAGTCAATGGGTGGCACCATACTTCCTACAGCTTATGATATTGTAATAAGGATAGAAAATTGTTTAATTCAAGCAATGCCTCTATTTCTAGAAATAACCCCTATTTCCCCACTTGTACTTGCTCCAATTCCCACTACGAGCAAGGCACCTACTTTAACTCCTACACCCTTAGATGATCTATATGAAGTCAAGTCATTACTTAAGAGCTTTAGAAATGAGTTAGTGCAATGAAAATGTAGCAAGCCCAAAACTACAAGCCTTTTTAGTCATCTAACCCTGCTTATCAAGGGAATAGGTAGCCATATCAAGGTAGTAACCAACAATAAGGATAGAGTTCATAGCCAAGACATCTAAACACCCATGCTTTATCAACATCTAGAGCTTCCAAAGCCATCGTCCCTATTTAAAATAATTTGGATTAAGAGTATGAGTGGTGTTATCCTTACAATCAACCCCATAATCAGAACACTTGCCCCAATGGTGTAATCAATCAAGCCTTGATGGTGTAAGGCATAATAAACATGCAAGGACAACAAAAAGAATCTACTTCCCAACAAGTAAACACACAAGAACCTACTCAAAGTGAAACAACTCTTCTAAACTGGTAGGAGGATGATTTCAGTGGGATAAGCCAAGACGAAGCACTTCTTAATAGTGGAGGTCGTGTAGCAGCTAATACACATTCCAAGAAAAGAGTCAAAGAAGCTGATCAACCCTCCAAGGTAGAGCAAGCTTCAACTTCTAAAGTTGTAGCAGAACCAACAAAGAGAAACATAATTCAAAGGCCACCCTTTGTACCTACAAATCAATTCAAAGCAAAGGTGCCCACTCCAAATCTTGTAAAAGAGGATGCATCCCCTACAAAATCACTAATAAAGGTTGGTGATATACCTTAACATAGTTTATCAAATGAAGAGGACTAATTTGAGTGTCACTATGTGAGAAGCCTTATATATACAAACATAAAGGGACTTTTCATAAGAGGCTCTAAAGAATTTCTAGAAATCAAAAAAGGTTCCAACCAAGGGGCCTACACTTGCAATAAATCTATGTCAACCTCAAGTTGATAATAAAATGGGCAAAAATGGTAAGCCTCCCCACTTCTACCTTTCACGCATAATAGGAAAGCATTTGGTACACAATTGCATGGTAGATTCAGGGGTTAGTGGTTCTGTAATGCCCAAGAAAAAAGATGATGTTTTGGGAATAAAATACACACTTGTTATTAAGGGAGTAGTGCAACTAAATGGGACTGATGTTCAAAAAGTAGGAACCATAAATTGACTGAACCTCACTATTCATGCTTGCCCAAGCCTATCAATTATTCAAGATATTTAAGTCATATATCTTCTCCCTACTTTGCCATTTGTCTTTTAAGAGATTTCACTACAAAAATAAGAGGATACCTATCTGTTGATTGGTCTCACATGCTACTTAGAACAAGATATGGAACTAGAGTAACAATAAGAGCTAAGCCAATTACAAAGTATCATATCAAACCATACAATCCTATTCCTCCCATAGAAATGAATTTTACATTGTAGAATCAAGAAGAGGAAGAAATGGATCAAGAGAATGCAACAACTGTAGAAGAAACTCCAGAAACTCATTTGGATGAATGGGGCTTAGCCCTTCAATTTGATCCTTATGACTATGTACAAGAGACATGGTTAGCGACCTATTGCATTCATAAGAAAGATGATATTATCTTGAATCTAGTCAAACCAATTGAAGATCTTCAAGGGATGTGGTAGTTATTTTTTGATGGCTCAAGAAGTAAAAATGGTGCAGGTGTGGGAATTGTATTGAATCTCCCTACAAAAATAAAGCTACTTCTACTCATTCAGATTTCAATTTAGATGTACTAACAATGTAAGTAAATACAAAGCCTTGATTCAAGGCCTTTAATTGGCCAAAGATAGAGGAATCAAGCTTTTATAGATATTTGGTGATAGTGAGCTCATTATTCACCAAGTTAGATCAAGAAGTATAACCAAAATAATTTACTAGAGTCTTACAAACACAGGGTTTGGAACTTGTTGGAAAATTTCACCACTTTGAATAATCAAGTGGTACTAAGGGGATAGATTAAGGATGCTGACTACATGGCCTTGATGGGGTCCCAATATAACCTACCAGTCAAAATAAAAAAGAAGAAAAACCAACATGTGAGGTTGATTGTAAGGCCTTCTATCCTCGATAATGTAATTAATTAACAAGTCTTTGATAGTGACAAGTAGATTGTAAATTTTTTGAGAGAAGAGTTTGAGTTTTTAGAAAGGAATCAACCAAGGCTACAGGACCAATATGGTGATCAGATTATTCAACTAAAAATAAACAAGCTACCTATGGGTCTTATTACACTAGAGAACGTCTTCAATTCGGATGACCAACTGAAAGGTGAAAAGAAGAGAATTATAGTCAATGAAGAAGATTGTAAACCCATCATCATCTCAGAAGTCTCTCAAGATAGGTAAGATATGCAATATGTTAGAAAAGCATGATTTATTTAAATTATGTCAAGAGTTTGATGATAGCTTCACTTGGAGTTATCATGACTTGAGAGGATTTGATTCAAGTTTAACATAACACACTATAGAATTGGATCCAAATACAAAACTTGTCAGGTAGAAACAGAGACCTATCAATCCCAAGATTGAACCCTTGATGAAAAATGAGCTCTATAAGTTGATATAGGCTAATATAATATTTCCAATCAAACTCTCATCTTGGGTAGCAAATTTAGTCTTTATTAGAAATAAAAATGGTGAAATCTAGCTATGTGTGGACTTTAGAGACTTGAACAAAGCATCATTGAAAGATCACTATCCTCTTCCCCCTATGGAACAAATTTTGTAGATAGTATTAGGATCTAAAATATTCTCTCTTCTAGATGGTTTTTCCGGTTATAACCAAATCCTAGTACATGAATCAAACCAATTTAAAACTACCTTCACCACGAAATGAGGCATGTACGCATGCAAGAAGATGCCATTTGGCCCAACAAAAATAGGTGCAACTTTTTAGAGAGCCATGGACATGGAATTCAAGGGTCTAATAAATGATATAATTTTTGTATATCTAGATGATACTATAATCTACTTAAAGCATGCTGGTGCACATCTAGACCAATTGAGAAGGATTTTTGAAATGTGTAAAGAATTTGGTGTCTCCCTTAACCTAAAGAAGTGCATGTTTGTAGTACATGAGGGGAAGCTACTAGGACACATGTGTCAAAATAAGGTATTGTAATGTACCCTAAATGAGTTAAATCCATATTTACATTAGCAATGCCGAGTCACAAAAAAAGGCCTACAAAGCTTTCTTGGGAAGATCAACTTCGCAAGGATATTTATACCAAATTTTGCCTTTTTGGCAAAAATACTTATTGCAATGCTAAGGAAGGGAACTCTTTTCAGCTAGATGTAGGAAGGAAAAGAAAGCTTTGAACCCATAAAATAAGCCATCTCCCAAGCCCTTACCCTAGTTAACTTAAACTATGATAATGATTTTATCCTCTATGCAATTGGAGGGGAAGGAAGTATCTCAATGATTTTGACTCAACATAATCAAGAAGATTTGGAGCAAACCATTTCTTTCTTTAGCCAATATTTGAAAGGTTATGAAGAGAATTATAGTTTTGTGGAGAAGCAAGTATATGCTATAATCAGAGCACTTAAGAAAATTAGGTATATGCTCTTTAACAATAAGATACATCTGATGGTGAGTCATCAGAGTGTCAAAGAATTTTTGCTGAGTAGGGAGATAAATGAAAAAAGAGAAGGATGGATCACCAAGGTTATGAAGTATGATGTGGATATCATGATAAAAAAGCTAGTAAGAGGAAAATTATTGTGTGAACAACTGACTACTAACATCAAGATTGCTGAACTAGTATCTGACAGTGTATGCTCAAACTACACCTCAACTGGACAATCCATATTTTTTCAACAGTTAGATTCAAGACATGACTCATTTCCTTTAGATTGGAAAATACCCCTATGACTTCTAGTAGCCAAAGAAAAGTTATTTTTGAATTCAATCAATTCCCTATGTTATTATTGATGGAATTTTATTTTTAAAGGACATGAATGGAGTCTTGTTAAGATGTATTGAGAACGAGCAACTTCCCAAAGTGCTTGAGTAATTTCATGATGGACCATTAGAAGGACATTTTTTTGCAAGAACTATGACCATCAAGGTAATGAGAGGAGGCTAATATTGGCATAAATTATTCAAGGATGCCCATCAGTGGGTAAGAAATTGTGAAAAGTGTGCTAACTTTACTGGTAAGCAAAGACTAGCTACACTTCCTCTTAGACCAATTCAAGCAGATCGACCATTTTCCCAATGGGGATTAGATTTCATCAGCATGATCAACCCACCATTAAGTGTGGGTCACAAATGGTTTATCATATCAACAAATTATTTTACATGATAGACTAAAATGGTTGCTCTAAAAGATGCCGCTGAAACATCTATTCTGGAATTTATGGATGACATAGTTTCAAGGTTTGGTGTTCCTCACACCATCATATCATATAATGCTAAGGCATTTATGGGTACTTAGGGAAGTGAATGGGATGTAAAGTATAATGTGTACCTGATCACTTCTTCAAATTATTACCCTCAAGATAATGGCCTAGCTAAGTCAACTAATAATAACTTGATTATAATTATCAAATGAAGAATGGAGGACAACCAGAGAATGTGGCATGTGAAACTAAAATCAGCACTATAAGCTGATAGAATTACATTGAAAAGAGCCATTGGTAATTTACCATTCATGCTGGTATATGGAAGAGAAGCACAAGTACCACTTTTAATTAAACTTCCATATTTAGAACTCAATCAACAATTGAACTTAATCGATAATGATGAAATGACGGTGAGACTGGATAAACTCATGGAGCTTAAAGAAATCAGACATAAATCAATGAAAGTCTTGGAAGTAAATTAGGCACAAACCAAGAAGATTTTTGATAAAAAGGTAACTACAAGAAGCTTCAAAAAAGGAGACATGGTACTCAAGTGGGATGCAGATAAAGCAAAACTAGGGATGTACACCAAATTTGATGCAATATAGAGTGATCCATATATCATCAGTCAATGCAAAGGAGCCAATGCATTCCATCTCTCCAAACTTGATGGAGCAAAACTACCAATCCCAGTTAATGAGATATACCTCAAAGCTTGCTTTTAAGGTAAGGAACTTATTCCAAAAAGATTACAATTTGTAAATAATAAGGTTAGTTGTGTTTTTTAATAAGTGCTCATGTACAGGTTAGACTCATTAGGAGTTGTTTCTTTAGGTTGGTTTTCCCTATTTTAATTGTCTACTTTATTCACGTCTAGGCAAATCCTAGTTGTTCTTTCTTAGGTTAGAGTTTTGTCAGAGCAAAGTTTACTCCATGCCCAATGTCTTGAAAGGCTACTAGATTGAAAATGATTAGCAGGCAATCATCCTGCAAAGATTGCCAAAAATGTTGAGATTTTTGTCCCAAGAATATCATTACATCTATCACCCTAAAGGAGACCCCCTTTTTTTTTGGGAAAAATATTGAATCCTTAAAAAAGCCCATCTTTCCCTAAATCATGGAATCTAGGACTCTAGATACAACAATTCTAGATCTCACAAAGCACCAAAACCCAAAAACCACAAAATTTGGAGCTCACAATGCACTTTGTACATTCTTGAACATGCAAAATGCATGGTAGGCTTCGGATCCTCCCATGCACCCATTTGGTGGAATCTGTAAGTTGGCATATACTTTGCATGTTTTCATAATGTACAAAGTACATGACATGTTCCTAATCTCATCAAACCTTGATAATCCCCTTTCATATAATGTAGAACCTGAAGTGCACATTGCACATTTGCAAACATGAAAAGTACATAGTTTCTACATTTTTCTAAATAGTCACCTTTATACACTATGAGATGTAGAACCTTGAGTGTACTTTGTACATTCCAAATGTGCAAAGTGCCATATGGGTTTTACCATCTACCAAAGTGTACCATCTCGTCTATGGAGAGTGGACTTACTTTAAGTAGGTACAACTTCTACCAACCCACCAAATCCCTTCATGTAGAATTCAAAACCCAAAGTACACATTACACATTTTCAATGTACAAAGTGCACATCAAGTCCTACTTCCTACCAGGAACAACCTTTTCACAGAGATTGGACTTGCTTCAAGAAGGTCCAACCTTCTCCATCAACCACCCGAGCTCATATTAATTATAGGATTTTTCTATAAAAACTAAATCATTTTCGTAAAGCATTATCATTTGTTAATTTGCTAATCACATTGTGGAGCTCTAATAATGACCTTGCCATGTAAGAAAGCTTTAATCCATGTGTTAACAAGTACCTGATGAAATATAATGAGCATAATGCTTCAATGCATTTATTGATCAACAATGACAAATATATACATAATAGAATCGGTTCAAATAGTTACCAAACCTATAACTACCAATTGATCGATAACTACTATGCCACCTAATCACCTAACAAATGCATGTTATCTATGCTATGCTCACTAGTTGGTGCTATATAACAAACTACCAAACTAACTAAATTAATAATCTCCTAAAAATTCACTAAACAATGTAATATTATCAAAGTTTGCCAACAGTACCTACAAATTCTAGCCACACTACATCTCAACCTTCCATGTCATCCTCACTTGCTACATGGTACTTTCCTTGTGTTTTCCACCATTGTCTTTCATTTTTGAAGCTTTTTCTTAGTCATTTTCATTTCTTGCAAGTTTGGATCAAGCTTCCCTTTGGGTTACTAGTTAGGTCTTTATTTTAAAGGGTCATTCTGTGTTAAAATCACGTGTTTATAAGGTCTAGGGTAGTCTAGGTTAATATAGGGTTTTCATCTTTGAAACCTTCATCTCCAATATTTTCTTCCCCAAATCATCATCCAAGAAAACCCCTTATTTTTCACTTCAAAGATTTTGCATTTGAAATCAAGGCTTCCCCAAGTGAATATTCCAAGAATATACCTTAAATTCAAAATCAATGAATATTCCATATAGATTCCCCCAGAGTCCCCATGGATACTAGACCTACCTTAAACACTTGATAATCTTGCAAGACTTTTAGCACCATGGAGAGTGGACATGCTCTAAGCACCTCCCACTTCCACCAGAGATCACCCATGCCTCAAACACCTTTGAACCCCACTAACTTCCAGTACATCGTAGAGAGTGGACCTACTCTAAACACATCCCACATTTACCAGATATTTCACAACCCTTAGGCACTGTGTATATTAGATGTGCTTCAAGTACCTCCAAGTTCCACCAGAGGACACAAGTACTTTAGACACCTGCAGGTTCTGCCAACTTTCACAGTTAGTTTCTTGCAAGCAGTAACTTCAGTTTCCATGCCTTCCAAAGAAATGAAGTTTAAATCTAAGGGCCCTAGAGTGAATTCTTGCTTGGAATCCAATATGGTAGAGATAACATATACAAATTTAGGTCACATTAACCTAGGATATTTTTGGGCTAGGATAGGTGCAAATTTCTAAAGTGAATAGATCTAGAGTATCTATGACTCTGGTTTACCACAAGCTGTAATGTTTGGAGAGAAATAAGATTGGTTTCTAATCTATATATTAGACCTAGGTTCAAGTTATAAAGTAAAGGCAAAATACATCCTTGTAGCCACCTAAGGTAGATCAAGCATGGCTCTGTCAGTTTCAAGATATGAATATTTTGTCCTCGTAAATAGATCAGGTAAAAAGTGGCATAGAGTCCCAAGAAGGAGACTTGGTGGTTAGATAAAGATCATGGAGCATTTAATTATTTTATAGAGATTTTAAAGTTTTTTCCTTCTTGATAAGATCATGACTCAAAATCCTTGGATTAACAGTAATCCATCGAGAGTAGTTGGACCTCATTCAATGTTTTCTGCTTACACAACTCCCTCTCTCTCCTTCCTTTTCAATAAATACAAATTCCTAAGCCTTGAACGCATGGGAATCCCTCTTTTGAGCATGACCAAACTCTTCTAAGATTGATCTTTGTAACCTCCTAAAATGAATAAAGGACTATTTTTTAGATTTTATCATATTAGTCTAGTGTGTTTATGTCAGATTGATTTGCATATATGGTCGAAGCTTCTCCCTTGTTAAGTCCTGATCTCACCTAGCTAGTAGTTTATCTTGTTGTGTAGGTCATGTTTAGTGTTTAATGTCACCTGATTAAAGCTAGTGAGTGGATACATTAATTGGTTAAGTGCCTTTAATCAAGGCTTTCTATTACTTCCCTCAAGATTTGATCACATGGTGAACCTTTGCATGAAATACTGATGCATAATAGACATTATGAGTTGTAAATCTAGTCTTTTGCTTATCTCATTAGTGTTTTTAGAAGATCAAAAAGAGTGGATGAATGATCAAATTACTAGTGCATCACCTCATTTTAAATGCTTTCATATACTATTGTTACTCTATCTCCCCTTTTCCAAGAAATTATTAGTTTGGGTCTAGTTTAGGTGATAGATCCAGAAGGAAGTCAGCCTTCTTTGGAGGTTTCACCCAAGTTTAGGTGACTCACAACCTAGGGTCATTTCCATGTTGGACTAGATTTGTGTAATAGGACTTAAACAATCTCCTCAATTAGCTAAGGTGCAATCTAGGACACTAACATGCCACATCAATGCATCACTCCACATTGCAACCTTCTATATAGAAGTAACAACACACTTCTCATAAAAGTTAATAACACCTAAAGACTGATACACACTCGAAGGCTCCAATGCTTTCTAATTCAGACAAAGACAAAAATAAGTCTAGTGATAAGTGGTGCCATCACCATTGCTCATCCACCCATAATGACTTTGAATGCCATGTGTGACAATCCTTGCTTGCATAGTTTACATGAGGACCCATGTCAATGGAAAACACTGATGCATATGCCTCTTATCTAAGCACCAAGTATGATTGACATATCTAAAGAGCATAAACATTTCTTACACACTCAATTCTAGGTAAAGGGCCAACGTCTCCACATCATCATTGATAATGGTAGTTAGAATAACATCATTGCATAATCCATAGCTTAGTTACTTAATATTACCACTATAGTGCATCCTAGACCATATTCTCTAAGATGGTTTTAGTAAGGGGATGATATACAAGGCCAATGATAATGCACTTTATAATATAAATTCAAGCCAATAGAGGACAATATCACTTTTGACATCGTACCTCTGGAGGTCTACAACATCTTGCTTGGAAGACCATTTTTGTTCAACCATGAAGTTACATATCAAGCCAAGCCACAACGTTGGATTATTCATGTGTAGGACCACTTCTACAACCTTTTTGAGTTCGTGCCCTCAACCAAAGTCACTTTGGTCTCTGTTAAGTAATGTCATAAGCTCATATCACATGTGTAAAATTTTATGTTACTCATGGCTCACCCTAATACACTTGCACAATAGAAAATAATAAAACACACTCTAATAATATGCATTACTCACACATCATTGTAGCAAAAATAACTTGACAAGTTACTAGAGTAGTAAAACAAAGTCTTTACAAAAAGCAAAGGCCTTTTAACATATTGTGAAGTAAAGCATCACATTGATTTGGTTCCTAGTCCCATTTATGATAGATTAGTTTAGGAAAATGATGAAATCTAATGCCAGATGCAAGAGTTCTTCGATCAGGGCAAGATCAAGCCTAGCTCTTTGCCTTGTAGGAGTCTGAGAGTCCTCACACCTAAGAAGGATGGGTCTTGGATACTTTATATAGACCATCGTATGCTTAATAATATAATGGTGAAGATTTAGTACCCATTATCATGCATTAATGACCTCTTGGGCCAACTCCAAGGCACCTAATACTTCACCAAGTTCAACTTGAAGTCAGGTTACGATTAGATTCCAATTCATCTAAAAGACATCTAGAAGACAACATTCAAGACATGGGAATGATTGTATGAATGGTTGGTCATGCCTTTTGGCCTAACCAATACACCAACCACATTCATGAACTTGATAGCTGATCAAGGGTCCTAAACCCCTTCAAATTCATCTACTTAGATGATATTCTCATCTTCAACAAGACTTGGGAGGAGCATGTGGAGATCATCTTGCACATCCTAGATACCTTACACCAACACAAGTTATAAGCCAACTTCATAAAGTGCACATTTAATGTAGTGTAGATTTAGTAATTGGTTACATCATTGATTACACCAGCATCAGGGTAGATCTAGAGAAGATCAAAGTGATCCAATAATGGCCTACTCTATGTAATCTCATAGAATTAAGGAGTTTTCTTAGACTTGATAAATTCTACTGTAGGTTCATCCTTATGTTCTTGTACATTTCTTGGGTTCTCAACGAGATAACATGGTCAAATCCAAGTTTGACTAGACTCATGCATAATAATGTGCTTTTGAGGCCCTTAAGTAATGACTCTTTGTAATTCATATTCTTATAATGCCTGACATTGTACAGAGCTTTAAAATTCACATTGATGCATCTGACTATGCACTCAATATAGTACTCATGCAACATGGACATCTGGTTGCATACTAATTAGAGAAATTTAGTGGCATAGTGACTCAATGTAAAGGTACTCCACCTATGAAAAATATCTGTGTTATTGTTCAAGCAATTAAGTAACGATGACACTACATTCTCAAGAAGGTGTAACAACCCCACTGGGTTAGATGAAAAAATATGTGATTTTTTTTGAAATTAACACATTTATTAAATATAGATTTGACCATGAGAATATAGAGAGACCATAATAAATACACAAAATGTGATAATATCTACAAGCATAATACATCACATAATACTGATCTCTAATATCATGAGAGTACATGTCACAATGTGAATACAAAAAGTAATCACATTAACTCTACAACAATTACAACAAGTTTACAACCATTGATGTCCAAGTACAATAGTAAGTAACTACAACTCTTCATGACAATATTAAATGATAATTATAATATGATATCATGTACATATAGATATATGGCTTCTCTAGAGCATAGTTCTTAAACTTAAGTATCTGTGGCAATCTCAAGTGTCATCTCGATAACTAGCACTATTGTGGGGATGGAGAGCATCATTCAAATACTTTTCCATACCAACCATGGACTAATGATACCCCACACTAATCCAATCATAAAATGTCCCTCCCTTCATGGATGAGTAGATAGTGATGGTGTGAGAATCCAAAGAGACAAACAAGTGCCTGTGTGTTGTATGATTCTAAGCTAAACATGCAGTGTATCATAAAAATACATTCTATTGCAAGATATCGCACAAACATTTTAATCACAATCATGAAATGATAATGTCTCACTAAACATATTATGGCGCAAAGTTTTAAAAATAATAAATAATAATGATCTAAATCAATCAAATTCTTTGACACCACTTGATCAGACTGCTTTCATCTGTCATTGTGAGACTGGGAAGCCAGTGAAGTCCATCTCACTCCTTACTCCATATAAACAATGTAGATTGGTCAAATACAATTCAACCATAAGATTCATTTAATTTACATTCTACTTAGCAAATATATCATATAATATGCTATACATAGGAGCAACCAACGCATATATTTATTCAGTCAAACACATAAATGAATCTTACATTAATTTCTATCCCATACTAGAATTAATGACTATAGTCTATACCACCCGAGTAAAATATACATAACTGTAGACTTAAACTACCATAATTTGTTTCCAAATATGTTGCACCAATGATAACCCATATTACCATAGTCTAGTATTCTTAAGACATAATTACTAGTTTTCCTAAAAACAATCATGTAAAATAGTCTTAAAATCATGGAAGCATAAACAACTATACAAGTAACTACATATAATGAAGCAAGTCATAGTTCCCATGGAACATAATAACATACTGACATAACATTCATTAAACTCGCAAAGCTTATATGCACACATACACAAATTCTTACCAACTGTTATAAAACACACTATTCACAACAATAACCAACATGTATACAACAAATCAGTCAAATGTAGATGTAAGTCTAGGCATAAAATTTATAGTATGTACCATTTAGGTATAATATACTTTTATACTATAGTTCTCTATGATATCCTATACTATCATAGGTTCCCAACTACATATTAACACATAATCCAAACTTATGATTTCTAGAATCAAATGACACACATACATAATAACAACTAAGTACATAGCTATACCATATAGATATACCCTAAGTCTAAATTGCATACTAACATTCAAGGAAATATAACATATAAGCATATATCATGATGCACTTATTACATGCTAAATTTGTCCAGCCATTAAAACAAATTAACATATACATAATATGTGCCACACATCAGTATTCAATACGGAATACATATAAACTCATAACCAATCAATCATTTATAGAGAAATAAAGGATTCATAAACCCATTATGACTTTTCATTCCAATAATTTAATTTTGTTTCTAGGAGACTGTTCCAAAAGATTATAGTTTCTGATTCTTAATAAACTTAATGACCTACTAAATTCATCTATTGAACTACAAGTATAATCCCTATATACAAGCATGTGTGTATCATAATATGCACCACATATAGGTACTTTAATATTATGCAATTACTAAACCATGGTTTAGTGTTTTAAAGCAAAACTACTAAGCCTCGAAATCAAGCTAATCAAGTAGTCATAAATACATAGAAACACACATTTGTATTTAATAGCTAGAACATCTAGAACTTCATTTTCTTGAAACATAAGTACTCTAGTTTAATAATCAATTTATATTTAGAGTTTTATAAGCAATCATTTGCTAAGCTAACTTTAATCAATCCTTTAAATTTTTAGTTAATATTTCACTCGAGAATATTAACTAAAAGAGTCTACCCCAGGTTTCTAATTATGATAATAGTCATAAACATGTAACTTAATACAATGTCAAATTCTATGTGATGGTTTTCACATATTAAACAATCTAAAAGCTCCGTAAGTTTTGACCCATGATAGGAAGTAGCTATGTTTTAACTGTTCAACTCCACATACACATTGTCATGTTTAGAAAATACAACCATTATGGTTAATTATGCAATAAGAGCTAAGATTTGGTTTTGTATTACCACTCCCATTTAATAATTACAAATTTCAAGATTCATGCCCACCAAGCAATTATAAAATTAATATCACTGTAGATTTAGGTGAAATCTATTACAAGACTTGAAAAGTTTATATTAAAAACTGGATTTAATTCCTTACATACATCAAGCTAAAAGAATCCATCCAAGTCTCGCTAAAAAAGATGGATAATTATAAATTTACTCTATAAAGATTTCATTGGCATTGACTAATGCCTATACAAAAGGTATGCATCAAGTGTAAGGTGTCTGAGCTTATAAAGAAGTTGGTCAGACAGGTAAGGTGTCTATGCTAGATTTACCTGTCTGACCAAATTTTAGATTTATGATAGTATACAGTTTTGAAGAACACATAATAGTTTAGAATTTTATAATTATGGGGACATATGACATGCATGTGTACTTATTCTTATAGTTATTTCAATACAGATTCATATACACTTGATGCATATGCATGGGCATGTGCAAAATAGTTACAAGTTACAGGTTTTAAACAGTTACAAGTTCAATTGGCATTCAATATCAATTTTGTATAGATACATGGGGCATGATATTCATTCATTTTCATATTTATACATAATTTCAAATTTTAATTTTTTAAAATTCAAAAATTTCAAAGGTACAAAAGTTCTAAATAGATTCTGGATCCATCTATAGTGTGTTTCATATTATTATGTAAGTGGGCCATGTTAGATTTTAATGATATTCAACATCTGTAGTTGTACTTTAGTGAGCCACATTTGGTGGTTCCACCCCTTTTCATACCATGTTTGAATATGATGATACTCAAAGTCTATGGTTTCATTGTATCGAGCAACATTTGGTGGTTTTGTCCCTTAAATTATTTCACTAATTTTCAAATTGAGACTTGATCACTCTAAATTTGCTATAGGTTCAACATTTCTCAAAGTGCCTCAATAAGGGGGCACACACTTTTACACTTCCGAGTTACAGGGCAATTGGTTCATACTCTTTCAAGTGTATTATAAATTTGCTCTCTTTTTAAAATTTAAAATTTTAAGTTTTAGATTTTCAATTTTGAAATATGGACAATAACTACTTTCAATGACATTGTTGTAGGTTTTGTATCAAAGCATCTTGTACAATCAAGCTTCACATCAAAAGAGAAAGTGTGTATGCACAATTAGATTCACATATTATTTAATCTAGTAATTTCACTTCATTGCATCACTATAATAAAGAAGGGGCAAATATAGACACTCAAATTTAATCATTAAGTGCTTGAAAATGTTTAATCTTGACATCCTTACCTTGCTTAGCCTATTTTCTATTTTGTTAACTTTCAATCTCTATGAGAACCTTCATTATTCTAATCACTATCTTGAAACCACTGAAAACATCATTCAACCATCCCTATTCTTATTTTAGATTTGTGGTATCCAAATTCCAACAGTCTCCAACCTTTTGAGGCCAAAATGCACTAGGTTGGACATGACTGCACTCAACCATGTCCATTAGTATGCACTTATCCCCTGCACTCTAACATATACTTTTAAAATTTGATACATTTCACATTAAATATCCCATGTTTGTATTAAGGTCAATTGACAAAAATATTTTAGATATTCCTATATATAAGCAAACTAAGGCCTCTCAAGGCATCATCTAGTAATCACTTGGTAATTCTACTACACATTGAGAAAAAGGACACTAATATTTTCAATTTAAGTTATGATTTATTTTAAAATTCATAGGCCAAGTCTAAAGGTATTAAATTACAATTCAAGGGATTTCATTATCAAATATTCAAGTCAATTTACTAGTTCCATCCATATAAAAAATATCTAAATCCACTCACTCACTTTGGGAGGGAGAACTACATCAGCTTGAGGCCCTTTTGGGCTATGTAGGAAACACTCATATTACATGAGGTTTTCTAAGGATAGCTCAGCTATTGCCCTTGCTCGATTCCTCTCTTTTTGCATATTATCTCTATTTAGTTTATGTGTAAGAATTAGGTTTTTTTATTACAGGGACTTATGTGCAAAAAATAGATATTAACAAATAGACAACAAACCCTCCCAGATAGCCATAGGTACTCAGATTAAAAAATCAATCACATAGTCAACATAAATACAACCACAATCAATGACAAGGCCATAATGCACCCCTATCCACCCTAGTGTGGCCCTGTACCAGTACATCACAAAATTTAGTTTTCAATCATGACATAGTTCACAGATCCTCCTTGTTAAATTTATATCAATGATATTCCTGCACAATCAACACAAGTCATATTCGAGCTATGTTTGCATATTCTATTGAAATTTAATACTTATAGTGCATTTTAGGTTTTTATGTTTTACATTTAGGTTATGTATATTGTGTAATCTAAATTAATATTTTAGTTATTTAGTGTTTATTACATTTCATTATTAAATTAAAATAATAGAATAAATAGTTTCATTCTAATATGGGACTCAGTTAAACTAGAGGAGCTTTGAGAACCTCTAAGTTCAAAGGGGGAAAGACCTTTCCTTATTGAGATTCGTAATTGGAAACAAAATCCTACAAACTTTCCATATAGGCTACCAAATTGAAGAACTTTTCTTCTAACTCCCAGAAGGTCTTCAAAGACACTAATCGCCTATTTTCAATGTTAGAGAGAGGAATTAATCTGGCCTTTCCATTTTGATAACTTCTAGGGCCTTAACTAAGCCACCTTTGAAATAGGGCCTTGAACATTTTTCTTAGCCACTGACAAGTCAAATATTTGTCTTCCAATGACTTCAAAAAATTACTAATGAATATAGATGCTAGCCTAGAGTTTATTTAAATTTGAATGTTCTTATGTGCATAGTCCATACCCATAATGTTCCAAATAGTTTTGGTAATCAGATTAATCATGTCTTGAATATTTGTTTAGCATGCCCTCTAAAACAACCCTTAAAAATTCAATTTAATTCTTCTCCATGTATAATAATAAAAAGAATCCATTCCTATGAGTTCATCCCCCAAATTCATCTTCTCCAAAAAGCTCTAAATGTTGGGGTAAGATGCAATTGTGGGGACGACAAAAAAAACTCACAAGTTTTCTAGACACTTCTATTTGTAAAAACAAAAATGAACACATATTACAAGAAAGGAGATCGGAAATATCCCCCCACATAGTAATTAATATACCTTTTTAACCTAACAAACCCCTTAACACAAAAAATTCCATGCAAAACATTGATTTCCAAAAATGACATGCAATTTCAACTCAAAATCTAGACACCACCCCTTAATGATGGAATGGTAAAATAAATAATGAGGGGGATAGGATATTTAATGGTGAGTTAGGGTGATGATGGAAGGGTAAAGGAAATAATGAGGGGAGGATGTTTCATAGTGAGTTAGAATGATGATTGAAGAGATTCCCATCACAACCACCCTTCCCCATACCATTTAGACCATGACAGGTCTTCTCACAATTGCCTATCACCAAATCTTCCACCTAGGAATACACTAATTCACCAAGAAATTAGTTGTTGCATTCTATTCCTAGAAGTAATATGTTGGAGTCTAAGATTTACTAGAAGTCATAAAATGACATGCCCTCCCAAAATGTGCCCAATTCTCCACATCCTTGACTTGAGATTCATAAGGACATGAATCATGACAATTGAGTTTCCTTCAATGATCACATGCTCCAATATGCATTTTAAAATCAACTCAAGACCAAGCACTAAGGCTTACACCTCAGTGTCATTATTAGTCCCATCAACCAATTTTTAAGAAGTTACCAAAATCAAAGATCCTGAACAGTCCTTGATCAAACACCCCACTCCTAAATCCCCTAGATTTCTTCTAGCTATGTCATTAAAGCTTAACTTAAATGAAATTGAGGGAGGAAGGATCCAAACTAAGTGAACATCCCTTCATCAAGCAAAGCCACAAATACTTGACCCATTAATAGGGAAATTTTTAAATATTTTAATTAAGTAAAAATAATTGATTTGATATAATTATTTTTATTTTTGACCATATTTTCCAAATAAAAATGTTTTAATTTTTTACATTTAAAAAACTATTAAAAATACAAAAATACAATGTTCATATTAAATGACATACATTAATCAATTCCCCCTTTTGCAAAAATGTTTGATATGATTGAGGTAGATGCTAATTAAAGGTATTTTATATTTGTTTATGTTTATTTTATTTATTTTTTTGTTTGATCTATATTTTCCCTTTGCATTGTAGGAGAACAAAGACTTTATAAACAATGTATTCTTGACAATTTTATTGGTTCATGCTCAATATTGTTATTTGCTAATTTGGAGCTCATTAAATACGTTTGTTTATGAGTTTTCCTTCAATACTTTTGTTTAAAGACTTTAAGTTTTTTTCCTCCATGTTTATGTATGCATGGGTTGAATATTAGAATGAATATGGAGTTTTGTAAATTTTTGTGTTTGTTCTATTTATTTATTCATTTATGCATTTAAGAATAACAATCACATGGTTGTTTGATGAGATTAGATATATAGAAGTTATTTTATTTTTTAAGTCATTTGTTGTCTTATTTTATGGATACTATTATTGTTTTCAACAACCTAATCATAATTCGGACCAATGTCTTTACAATTTTTTTTAACAAGGTTGGAATGTCATATGTTTATAACAATTGGGTGTTTGATTTTTCTATCTTTTTTTAATTTCTAGCATGCTAGTATCTTTAGTATTATTAACATGGACTCCAGTTGACAATTGGTATGTAACTTGTATGTACACCCTTGTAATAAACACTAAATCTGTTTCAATTACATTTTAAAGATGTCATTATCTTTAGAATTGAAAGCTTCTATGTGAAGTAAATCAATCAAGGCTTTACTTAGCTGAGTGAAGAGGTTTGGTTGAAAAAAATTTATGCAATAAAGTCTACTACATGTCTCCTCACTATTGTGACTAATACCATTGAATCCAACCAACTCACTATTGTGACTAATACCATTGAATCCAACCAACCCTTAATGCTAGAGGGAAAATGTTCTTGCACAATTTTTCCAATGAGAATCTAACTCACAACTATATTGTGAATAATTCCCAATCCATAAACTACTGCCCCTGTTAAACATAAGAAAATGTGGATTTAACTATCTTAAACTCATGTGCCTTAACTTACAGTATTATTTTTTAAAATTGAAAATTAACTCAATGCTTGGTGATAGGGATATATAAGTTAGAGCATAAACCAATTACCCTTTAAATAAAAAGAATAAAAAAAATGGTACAATATTATATATGGATTTTAAAACTTTTCTTAGACTTCATTATTACACCTAAAAACTATATATATATATATATATATATATATATATATATATATATATATATATATATATGCGCAAAACACATACATCTTTTTGTATTGGGCATTGGTTCCATAATTATTTAATTAGATATTTAAGACTATTTTGTTGATTGGTAATGAAACATGTTTCTAATTTTTAAGATAATCTTTTTTTTTTGGTGGGTGGGGGTAAGTTTTACCTAGTGTTCTATGTGGTTGTTATTTTCATACAAACTATTTATATAATACACATCCCTCCAATTAAATTTCTTTCCATCTTAATGATCTTTGTTAACTTGGCCTATTATAAGCCTTCAAAACAATCTACATTATTGATAGAGGGAAACATCATTTGAAAATCAATGCAAGTTTTGTCATAAATTACATTTGTTATTTGATTACAATTTGTTCAAAATTGATAATTGGCTCTTTGTCAATAGCTTGCATAAATCCAAATGTCATCTAAATATTTTCATTTATGGGATTATTTATATGGACCCTTAGATCCACAATAATTTTGGATATTTTTTTGGCCGGAGGAAGTAACAACCTTTAACAATGGTACATTCACACCCACATATTTAAATTGCCAACCTTAAAAAATACCTAGCGATAAACCTAGCTAATAAAATTAAAATTGGCCCACACCAATGATGTAATTCAATCTTATAAATGGGCCATTTTGAAAGTTTTGGTAAACTAATTTATTTCTAGAGTATTAAATGTGGGTTTATGAGATCAATGCCTTTTTGTCATAATGTTCTAATTAAAATAAATCTAAATTATTAATGTTATAAATTTGATACATGTGTTCAATGGAAAGTTTTAGTGTTATTGATCATAATCAATTTCTTATTGTAAGGGTTACGTTTAATTGTCTTATTGTAACACATGAATGGATTTATTAGGTTGTTAGAAATCCAAAATCAATCAAAAACTAATAAACCACATTAAAATTCACTTCAGATGAGCTATCTAAAATTAAAGTAAATAAGGGAAGATTTAAAATGACAAATAACGTACCTTCACTTACTCTTTGTAGATTGGATGTCACTTGGATTGATTCTTGATTGTAGTTGTGAAGGCTTGATTGAGGTGTGTCAAAAATTTGACAACACTTATCCTTGTAAATTGATTGTTTAATTGATTGGATTGATGACACTTTGAAGTTTCAATAAATGATTAGGGTGACACTTTATTGTATAATTCAAGTTTGGTGGAAATGGAAGTAAATGGATTTATTTATAGATTCCACTTGATTAATGAGAATTGTTCACTAAATTTTGACCCCAAGTCAAAATAGGTCAACCCATCTAAATTAAAAATTTAATAGGGTGGTCATATTGCTTTTTCATGGTCTAAAATGGTCCTAAAGAGTCTTATATGGTCACGTTTGCCCTTCTTTAGCCTTGTCCAAGTTCTGGTCTTATGAACACTTGTTTAATCCAAGAGGTTAATTACAAGGTATTATTATGTAAAACTTGGTTAAAGGTTTAATATAGTTTAAAATCATTAAAAAAGGTTATTTTAATTTCATTAATGTCATCCTATCATTCTCTAACCTTTATTTGACTCTCAATTGCAAAAAATGTCAATTTGGCCACCTTTTAGCTCATATAGAGGAATGAGACACACCACTCTCAAAAGAGAACATTTAAAGAAGGTTAAAAATGACCATAGTGTCAAAGAGAGGTAGGATAATGTTCAAGGTTAGTCAGGTACTGACAAAATTGTAGGTTTAACTTCCCAAATTGGAAAAATGACACTTTTCAAGCACTTTTGGGTACTTGAATGGCCTTGAAGAATTAGTTGTCAGTTGTAAATGGTTTGGAAGTGTCTTTTAGGATCCTTCACATTATTTACCATATTTAGACCAAGTTTTAGGTTGAACTGACACTCTAGACTACTTTTCTCCTCCATCACTGCCTTCACAAGCTCAAAAAGGCAAAATTGAAGTGGATGGTACAACCACAAGAGAGAGAGAGAGTTAGGAGATGAAATTTTGGCCATTATTAGGGGTCATAATAAGATTAAAATTAATAGAATTTGTTTGCATAATTATGGCCTATTATTTATAAACAATCTCTAACAATGATAGTAGGTCAATATGGCCTATTCATCTGAGAGGGTTCTATTCTTGCACCTATTTATCTAGCTCAAAAATCAATAGAGAGGAATTATTTTGAGGGTGGGTTTTAGAGGTTTTGGAGCTCATTTTTATGGTTGTTTGATCAATTGAACCATCTCCACGAATTACATTCACTTGAGGGAAGAAGGTCTTGGTATATAAGTTATTTTAGATAATCTTGCTTCAAGTTCCTATTTCCTCTTAATGGTGATCATTCTCAAAGGTCTCTAATGCTTAATTATTCATGGTAGACCCATTAGTTCATGTTATTCATGTTATACTTGTATGAAATGTGTTTCTTGTTTATATCTTCAAGTATTTGCTCTTTAAGAGACATTGTTAGTGTTTAAACAAGTCTACCAGAGTTTGATTATTAATTTTAAACTAGGAACCAATGGAAAAATCATGGTGTGAAGTTCTTGAAATCACATTGCACTAATGGAGGCATGATAGGTTAAAAATAGGAGTCCAAATGCACACTTTTATAATGAGAGCTTGTTGTTTCCTTCATATACATGTTGTATGTACTATATGAATAGGTTGGAGATGCTCAAAACTATGGTGGAAGTTTGATACATATCCTCATTTCATTGTATAGTCTTAACCACCTTACTACCCTCTTTAAAATTGCCTAAATTGATTAGAATGCTCCAATTCTATAAACACTAACCTTTTACATTAGCTGACTGTGTACAATTTGTATAGGTCAGTCAGGTGGGTTGAAGCTAAAGATGCTCATACTTGTCTTAAAGATATTAAAGGCCTTGAAATAGTATGTATGTGGTGGTTTGATAAATGTGAAAATGTGAAAAGCTCATAACTCAGGAAAGTGACTCTCTTAGCCCTTAAACAAGTAAATAAGACCTACAAGCCTCAAACTTTTAGGTCCTCATTTTGGACCCAGAACAATGTCAAACCAACAATCAATGAAATTTTTTAGATATGAATAACCTATATTCATTGAATATGCAAATAATTCTATAATCCATTGGGGATACTAGTCACTTGCAGTCAAGTGAGGTTAAGGACTAAGTTGAAAGTCCTAAGAAAAGACCTACAACCCTATACAAAAGAGACAATGTCAAGTGTTTTAAAACATCACAAAAGTTTTAATAGAGGTATATAAGATACATTTGAAACCTATCTCAATCAGTTCATGGACCATTGAATAATATCAGAGGTACAAATGCAGTAAAAACACATAATGACAATTTTGATACCCTCATGGCTACACCTACATATTTGTATGAACTAGTTAAGAAAGTTGGAGATGAAAATACACTATCATAAGCCTTTTTAGGCCATTAAAAAAATGATAACAGGTGTTAATATGTGTTTTAAAGGATCTTAAGGTCACTTGAGATCTTCAAACAAGTTCAAGACTAAGAGAAAGGTCAATGTTTTCAAGGTAAAGCCTCAAAATTCAAATACAATAAAGATTGACCTAATGTGCTACCTATAGGCCTTTAGTGTAGACCATTCCATTCTTAGACATAAATAAGTTGAGAGAGGAAATTAGTTCATAAACTATTGAGGAGGGCCACTGAGGGAAGTTAGTGGTGAGGTTTTTAAGCACAAAGAATAGTCATAACCTTAATGAAGACACCTACAGGTGGCTAGACAAATAATAGGTCTTGAAACTAGTAAGGAAAGAGCTAAAAGTTATTTTTGAGATTTTTTGAACCAATTTTAGGCAACCAATAGGTTCAAGACCATTGAAAAAGTTTACAGTGTTGAAGGAGAGACCTAAAACATTAGGTACAACCAAGATGACTCTAACAGTCACCTACAGGCTATTCAAGCATAGGATGGTATTAACGTCAAGAGAGGAGGAAAAGAGCATATAATAAATTTTTAGGTATACATAATATTGACCAAAAGGTCATAAGAAGGTTTTGAAACTCAATTGGAAACTTTGAAATAATGTTCAAGGACTAGGAAAGAGTGATGATCAAACATAATACATAGTTAGGAAACACTCTAAACATCACCTACAGGCAATGTGAGACCTAAAAACACACCTAATGACATATTTTTATATTGAAACCTCTTGTTTTTTTTTAGGACTCCAAGGATTTTATGCCCATGTACTTCACTTATATGGACTATCCAAAATAACCTGTTTTTGCATGTTTTTGGTGTTTTTTAGGTGTTTTGAGAATGGAAAAGTTTATAAATCATGGGATGAGGTCATTTGGGAATTTTCATATATATTTAAGTCTAAAAAATTTCACTAGATATTTTGGAGGTGATCAAATTAGGTCCATTTTTTACTGCAGTCTTAGATAGGCTCAAAATGAGATTAGGTGGTAAGGCCATTTCTTGGTTTGCATACTTCCACAGGGTCTTAAAACCCAAAAATTGACATGGAGGTTGGATATGGAATAGTTGAAGTTAATAAAATTCTTTTGGGTGATTTAAAATGTTTGGTAGAAGTTTGGAGCAAGAAAATAGGGCCAAAAGCAAGGAACCCTAATTGAGGCCCAATTCAAGAGAGATAAAGATAGAAAAATGGGTTTCCACTTAGAGTTTGAATATTAAATTTGACATGGAGATATAAGGAAATATAGGGTCATATAATATTTTATTATTTTTTCAATACCATACATAAAAAAACCTACACAAGGATATTTATAGGATAAAAGGCTATAAGGAAACTAGGGCTATTGAGGGCTTAAGGAACAAAATGAGTTCTTAAGAATTGGTCCAAGAACCAAAATGGTTTGTTTCAGACCTGATAACATATTTTAAGACTATTCATCTAGTTCTTATGGGTTTAATAAGATGAACTTGAGTTTCAGGCCACTTGGACCAATCTAGGCATAGAAAATGGAGAGTTACAAGACACCTCTGCATATAACTGATGGAATGGCAGGTCAGAGGAGTTTATTGAGGCATGGAAGATGTTTAATGAGTTTTTTATATCATTTCAAGGTTGAAAGGTCCATTTGTCACTCCTTTCATGCAAAAAAGGGCAATTTTTAAGACGTTAGTCAAAGTGTCAAGCAATTTTATAACTCCCATGCCACTTGAAAGGTTGGATCTGATTTAAAAGTGAGAAAAATAGACATGAAGGTCTATTGGAATATCTCAAAACTCCTTTTCTGGTTGTAAATCTCATGGACACTTGTTAAACATATTCTACCACACCTCTCTCTCTTTTCTCTCACATTATCTATATATTGAGCCACTTTTGGCTAAGTTTGTATCCTCCACCTAGGTATGTTGAAGCCTTACCCATTTGTATGCCTTTGATCAACGAGAAGAAACTAGTTTACCTCCTCTTATGATTATACTTGGTGTGCATATGATAATAGTTAATCTTATTAAGTTAATTGACTTGTCTTCCTTAGCATGTTGTCCTTTTCTAACACCTAGATGTAGTTTGAAAGATTCTTTTGCAGGTCATGTGAAGTGTATAAGTGTGGTGCAAGAGCTGAGTGAGTTTTTATATCTTCTAGTGTCATTAAATACCTCTTGCTTAGTTCTCCTATCTTAAGCAACCATCACAACTTTCACATTGAAACACTCATGTGAGAGATTTGGATTAAGAGTAGTGTATGTAAGGTTAGTTTTCTTGATTTAAAAGTGCACATGCAGTTGGTTGGTAGTTGTCAAACCATATTTGGTGCATCACCTCATTAGAGTAGGTTTCTCTCCTTTTTCCTATAAAGTGATATATTAGTGTGTGAGCCTAATTGATTCATCAAGGCGAGCTAGTCCTTCAATTTAGAGGTTTACCTTTGTTATAGACAACCCACAGGTCTAGGGGCAATCCCATGTTTCACTGAATTTAGAGAGGTTTGAACAACTTTCTCCTAGGTGCAAAATCTAGTGATAAAAAGAATAATTGATTTTAGTTGGAGATCAAAAATAGAGGATAACTGTATTGATGGGAGACTATTAAATTGTTTAGTGGGAATCTTAGGAGTGGAAAATAGGTAGGGACACTAGACCCATGGAGGATTTAATGGATTATTTAATTTGATAGTGGAGGTTAGTGGGATTTTAGGTGGATTATTAAATTCAAAAATAGTAATATTTGGGGATTATAAAATTCAAATGATGGGGGATAGGTGGAGCCCATAACATCTTTGGAATTTGAAAAGAGAAAGGAGGTGGAAGATGATGTCATGAGGTGAGGATAATTATATTTTTGGATTTATAGAAATTGTAAATATTTAAAATCCATGGAATTTATAATTAAGGAAGGATCAACTAATAAACCATGAATAATGATGATGAATAGTGATGCGGAATAGTGATGAATACTAGTGATGAAGAAATAGGAAAAAATAGAGATGATTATGGATGATTAAGGATGATTAGAAATTAATGAAAAGAAGTTTAAAATCAACACAAAGTATCCAATTTTAAGTGTCTATATTTTTTCCCTCTTTGAAAAGTTATTGTAAGACACAAATGAAGTAACACCTTTTTAAATAATGAAAAAGTAGTTTAAGAAAAAGTGTGAAAATTAGATGAAAAAATAATTGGAGACCCATGATGCCCTCTTGAGAGGGCATGAAGGATGTGGATGGGCTCTTGAATAAGAGAGGAAAAAGCCAGAATGGAAGAAAAGGTTAACCCATGGACAAAATTAATCCACTAGAGCTAATACTTACATGCTTTGATTTCTAATGTTTGAAAATAATAAAATTGAATTGGCCCCAAGATAGAGGGAAGTGGGAAAGATGCATCCCAAAATAAGCAACACACTTTGAATTGCCCCAAATAAGGTGAAAGTTATGGTCTTGGAATTAGAATAAAGATTGAATAAGTGAATTAGCCCCAAAGAGGGTGGGCTTGGTTGTGTTAGGTTGTGGAGCTAAAAGCTTCACTATTGCAGACATGGAGGAGGTTGTTGAGAGGTTGCTAAGTTGCAGGGAAATCGACATCGGTCTAATCAGCCGATTTTGGTCATATACAGTGGGAAAGGCAACTGACATCGATCAGGTATCGGCCAACGTCGGTCATCTCCAGCCTAACAGGGACCGACGTCAGTCGCCTGTGCGGTTTTGAAACTGTCGGTTGCATGAACAGTTTGTTAATGAATCGAGTGTTTGCATGTTAAGAGCCAATTATAGACTTGAAGCTGTGGATCTAGTTATTGTAATTAGATGTCTAATTATTGTTTGCATGAGATATATATAATATACTCATGGGCTGTATTGTAATTTGTGCTAGAGAGTAAGAGAGCAAATATTAGCTCCTTCTGTGTGTGAAGAGAGCATGGTGTGTTCCTCCTAGTGCCACAGTGCCAAGTGTGGGTACTGGTTTGGAGAATCAGAGGGGTTCTTCATGTATGTAGGATCTTGGTCAGTAGGTGTGCAAGGCCACGTTTGGAGATCTACATGGTAAGTAAGATCATTGATCTGCAGGTGTGTGTGTGTGCAAGGTCTAGGTTTGCAGGTGTGCAGAACCAAGTTGATTTGCAGGTGGCAACAAGATCAAAGTGATAGCAACACAACAAGTAGCAGTATTAGCTAGGATCTACTTGGAGTACAGTGTGTACTCAGTTATAAAGCAAAGAGGAAGGCAAGGCAGTTCCTTCCATAAGTAAGATCATTTGAGTTGTAGGTTGTTGCAAGTTTAGGGGAGATCTACTTGGAGTGCGTGGAGCACTTGTGGAGTGCATGGAGCACTAGTGTACTGGAAGTAGTGGATACTGACTGGTTGGAGGTGAACACCAACTCTGTGTTTGAGTTGTGTGTTGGGACTGTAAGAGAGAGAGCTTTGAGAAAAGAATTACTGTACACTTGAGGTGTGGGAAGCCTCTGAGAGGTGTGAAGAAGAAGTGGCATCTTCTTTATTGTATTCTTTTTTGGATGAGTATTAATACAAGTTGTGTATTGTCTCTCATATTCTGTGTTATTTCTGAATTCTAGTTACTTGTGCATTCTGGTTGATTTCCGCATATTAAGTTGCTTGTACATGGTAATCAATGGTGCTTCCATGGGGTTCCTAACAGTTGGTATCAGAGCTAAGGTTGTAGGGAGCAGGTTTGTGTTTGGTTACAGGTCACTCTCAGGGGTTTCTGATTGAGTGGGAGTATAGCAATGGTAGAAAAAAGTACACTAAGAATGGAGGAATTGAAAAGCATGAATGGTCAATTACGGTCTTATGGAAAGAAAGAACAGGTAAAGAAAGATTGTTGGTTGGTAGAAGATCAACATGAAGAAACTGAAGAAGCAGATGTTGCAGGGGTTGTTGCACAAGATGCTCTGGGATGTTTCTTAGATAAAGTTGATTCTTGGTTAATAGATTTTGTTGCCTCTTTCCATGCAGCCCCAAGTAGAGGGGTTGGTGAGCCTTGTCATAGTATTGGCAAAGGGAAAGTGTTGCTAAAATTGCAGGTGGCTAACACATGGGTGTTGAAGAAGGTCATGCAGGTCCCAGTCTTGAAGATGCGGCTAATTGCTTCAGGAAAGTTGGGTGATGAGAGATGCACAAGAACTCTCACAGTGGATTCTTGGAATGTTACCAAGGATGCACTTGAATTAGCATGTGGTAAGAAAACAGGTACTCTTTATCTACTTGCTTGTATTACTGATTTCACTTCTATTGCACAGGTGTGGCTTTATAGGCTTGGTCACATAAGTGAGAAGGGAATGGTTGTTCTTAAGTTAGATGGTAAGAGTTTAGCTTTGGAGAGCATAGACTGAGATTTCTGTGAGCAGTGGGATGCTACAAGAAAGGATTGTGTTTATTGCAGGAAAATGAAGACTGATGTATTTGATAAACTTAAGAACTAGAAAGCCTTAGTGTTCTTAGAGGAGATGATGGACAGAGACCAGTGGATGGGGTTGGATACTTCTGAGTAAGACAGTTTGGACATGGGATTGATTCAAAGGAGCTCACGAGTAAAAAGTCATCACTCACAGGCATACACAGGTACCACCATTGGTCAAGGGTAACCGACGTTGAATAGATAGATGCCGACATCGGTCATGTGCAGACCAAAGGAGTCAGTGGTGTTAGGCAGGTGGAGATCGATGTCAGTAGGATAACCAGCGTAGGTGACCTAGACGGTCGCATGGAACCGACGTCGGTTGGATGCAGACTGTGTAGTGATCGAGGTTGGTCACTGAGACAGATTTTGGGTGGATAGCAAGCTATCAAGGAGTCTCAAATGCCCATGGGGAGGACTGAAAGTGTAAGTAAGCCTCAAATTCATTGTTTCTCTTCTTTATACTAGTTGCTGACTGTAGAGCAGGAAGGATCCAAAAAATAGTGGGAGCTTGGCATGAACAGGATGCATAACCAAAAGGGAGATTTGGTAGGGTTTCTAGCTGGTATGAAAGCACTGAGACGAATGGATACCTTAGTTAAAGAATAGAGAGAATGGACACGTGAGACGGAAGGCTAGGTCATATGGTCTTGAGGAAGCTGTAGGACAGTGGTACAGGTTTTGACAGGTGGATGACAAAGCAGGGCTTTAGTCAATGTCAGTGTGACCATTGTGTTTGTCTTACCAGGTGGATGATGATTGCAACATTATCCTGTTACTATATGTGGATGGTGTGCATGATGAAGGTTCAAACATACAGGGTTTTGCTGAGCTAAGGGTAAGGTTAGTTCAGTGGCATGTCATGAGGAATTTGGGGCAGCAAAATTCTTTGGCATGAGAGACATGGAAGATCATAGGTTGATTTTGTCTTTAGTGGGAGCTGATGTGAATTAGATGTTGGTGAGGTTCAATACACAAGATGCAGAACCGAAGCACACCAAGGGCTAGATAGTTTAGTGTCTGAAATCACATGAGGTCTGGTATAGACCTGAGTTTGCCCAAGCAGTGGGTGCTATCAGAGAGTTAGGAGCTAATTCAGGGAAGTGGGTTCTCAGGTATTTGAGAGGGACCAACAATAGGTATACATGCTATGCAGGGTTAGGACTTCACTACATGGGTTTGTAGGTTTGGATGTGGTAGGTTACTCAGATGATAGGAGCTGCACCATAGGATTTGTGGTGGTTGGTCTTCAAGGTTGAGCTTGAAGAGGGATACAAGCCAGGAAATAGATTAGATGGGGTACAGGTATAGGTACGGTGCAGTTGTTTATCTCCAAGTGGGAGATTGTTAGGTTGTGGAGCTAAAAGCTTCACTATTGCAGACATGGAGGAGGTTGTTGAGAGGTTGCTAAGTTGTAGGGAAATCGACGTCGGTCTGATCAGCCGATGTTGGTCATATACAGTGGGAAAGGTAACTAACATCGGTCAGGTTTCAGTCGACGTCGGTCATCTCCAGCCTGACAAGGACCGACGTCGATTGCCTATGCAGTTTTGGAATTGTCGGTTGCATGAATAGTTTGTTAACAAACTGAGTGTTTGCATGTTAAGAGCCAATTATAGATTTGAAGCTACAGATCTAATTATTGTAATTAGATGTAAAATTATTGTTTGCATGAGATCTATATAATAGACTCATGGGCTATATTGTAATTTGTGCTAGATAGTAAGAGAGCAAATATTAGCTCCTTCTGTGTGTGAAGAGAGCATGGTGTGTTCCTCCTAGTGCCACAATGCCAAGTGTGGGTACTGGTTTGGAGAATCAGAGGGGTTCTTCATGTATGTAGGATCTTGGTCAGCAGGTGTGCAAGGCCACGTTTGGAGATCTACATGGTAAGTAAGATCATTGATCTGCAGGTGTGTGTGTGCAAGGTCTATGTTTGTAGGTGTGCAAAACCAAGTTGATTTGCAGGTGGTAGCAAGATCAAGGTGACAGCAACACAATAGGTAGCAGTATCAACTGGGATCTACTTGGAGTACAGTGTGTACTCAGTTATAGAGTAAAGAGGAAGGCAAGGCAGTTCCTTCCATAAGTAAGATCATTTGAGTTGCAGGTTGTTGCAAGTTCAGGGGAGATCTACTTGGAGTGCATGGAGCACTGGTGTACTGGCAGTAGTGGATACTGACTAGTTGGAAGTGAACACCAACTCTGTGTTTGAGTTGTGTGTTGGTACCGTAAGAGAGAGAGCTTTGAGGAAAGAATTACTGTACACTTGAGGTGTGGGAAGCCTCTGAGAGGTGTGAAGAAGTGGCATCTTCTTTATTGTATTCTTTTCTGGATGAGTATTAATACAAGTTGTGTATTGTCTCTCATATTCTATGTTATTTCTGAATTCTAGTTACTTGTGCATTTTGGTTAATTTCCACATATTAAGTTGCTTGTACATGGTAATCAATGGTGCTTCCATGGGGTTCCTAATAGGTTGATCACAATAATATGCCCCAATAGTGAAAATGTGTGCATTGATTAAAATGATTTACCCCAATAAGGCAAATTCAATCATTGATTGGTCCAAGTGGTTTTCCCTAGTAGGGTATATTTTCATTTTGACAAATGATGATTAAGTAATTGATTAATTAGGTGGTAAACATAGCTCAAGGGTGTAACCTGTTACACAAATTAATGATGAGCAAGTGAAAACACATGTATTGTGGTATAATGACTTTTCAAAGAATGAAGAAGCCACAAAAACACCTAGCACATGAGAATGCTCAATGGTAATGAAAGAGATGATAAAGAATAATGAATGAAGAATGATGTGATGGGATTAGAATAGTATGGATGTTAATAATAATGAAATAAGGGTGGATGAGCTCACCTAAAAAACCAATAGGTATTAAATGCTACCTATATACTCCATATGGACCTCAGGCTAATGTAGTTCTCCTAAAGGAGATGGAAGATGATGATAAAATGATGGTGATTGAGATTGACTTAAGTTTTATTACATAACTGGAGATGAATTGATTATATTTGAACTTAGATATGAAGGAATGGGTAGATTTTATAAAGAGAATATACTTTAGTTTTAATGCACCTCTGCATATACTTTGCAACCTAATTTTTGATGTAGCATAAAATGGTATACACCATGATATAAAACATCATGATTACTTGGCCATAATGTGCATAAGGATTGACCCATAATCCAATAGATGAAGGCCAACAACACTCTATGATATGAAAAACCATGATGCATTGTTATCATATGTTGATGGATGGACTCAAGTACAAGTGCAATAAATCACCATGATATGGAAAAATTATGATGACTCTATTGAAACATACAGATCGAGGCAAGGCACAACAAGAAAAATAAACAAACAAACAAGCAAGCAAACACACACAATTTTGAAAAATAAAATCAATAGAAAGTGTCTCATTGTTTAACCAAGTCCAAATCCATGTGTGAAGGTGCAATGATAATGATAAATGTATGGAGCCCCCAAGTAAGGATATATGTAAGGGAAGGACACATCATCAACCAACTAAAATAATTGGAACTAATAAAGGGTAGATTTGGGAAGGACATATCCTAATAATGGTTTAGGACATAAAAAGATTGGATTAGGGATTGTGATTTGATTTAGGACAAGACAAATGTTTTCAAAATTTTTGCCTTCGTATCTCTTGTGAAGATTGTAAGCCTATTTTGATTTTTAGGATATTTGGAATATTTGAATGTTTTTAGATCTTTGGTATCTCAACTCAATGGAGGATGATGTGATGTAGAATGTAAAACAATGAGAGTTTGGCTTAGGATGATCATAAAATGGCAAGAGCATGGTTTAAATTACTAACAAAATGATAAGAATGTAAAAAATAGAGCTTTCAAAAGGGAGAGAGCTTGAAGATTCTTGCAAAAGGGCAATAGTTTGAAGATGATTGTAAAAGGCAAGAGCCTGATGATGCTTACAAAAAGGTGAGAGCCTGACTTAAATTAATCATAAAATGATGAAAGAGTGGGAAAATGTATGTGGAAAATAAAAATGGCACATGATAAAATAAATGGCATAGGATTTGGCAAGGGCTGAATAATAATAGATGAAAACAAGGGAAAGGACTAGGAGTCTCTAAAGACCATGTCATGTGAGAGATAAATGTGTTTAGTCATCAAAATATCATGTGAATAAGAGGCTAAAATGTTTTAAAAATAGGTCCCAATATACCTTCCACTTTTGTAAAAAGGTCAAGATGGGAAGACTAATGGTCGTAATAAGATGGGTTAGGTTGAATAGGCTAAAATGGCTTGAAATAGAAATGGAATGGCAATGGCCAAGATGGCTTAAACATAATGGTCTATAATGTGGATATGGTTTCCCCCAAGTGTCAAGGTACTTATAGACAATAAATTATTTACACATGATGTTAATAACCTAGTTTTCATCATGGTACTTGTCCAAGGTGTTGTCCCCCAAAAATATCACTCATTTTTGGGAAAACATTTAAACTATTTTGGTCCTATAGACCAAAATCCTCTCTTACCCTTTCAAAAATTGTTCTGAGCATTCAGGTTCTTCATTTTTCAAAGCTTTCTCAAAAATCTACGGACTCTGCAGGCTTGAATCTACGGACTTTGCAGGCTTGAATCTACATACTTTGCAGGCTTGGAACTATGAACTTCATAGATGGTTTCTATGAACTCTGCAAATAGATGTCTACGAAATCTTTCAAGATTAGAGAAAACTATGAACTTGGCTTCTACAGACTCTGCAGGCAGGCTCAAATCTACGGACTCTCAAGGTTGGTTTTTATGGACTCTGCAGGAAAGAAATGGGTTCAACACTATGCCAAATAATGAAGAATGAATTGATTGAACCATTGAACCAAATTTGGTTCAATCGGTAGGTTCAAGGGGCTGCCCCAAAGCCAAAGGAACAAGTGCCCTTGCGGGGGGAAGTAAGCAAAAGCAGACAAAAGTTAGGAACCCCTCAGGAAAATGGCTAAGTCCAAGAGGTTGAAAGAATACTGTCGAGAGGATTTTCTTGGAAAAATGTTAAGGCAAAATTCCTTCAGACTTTTTGTCCTAAGGAATTCACCCAGAGGAAAAGTCCAAAGAAACAAGAAAGAACGAATGGCCAAGTAACAAGAAACTTTCCTTCAGACATTTTGTCCAAAGGAATTCTTTTGAGCTTTTTGCCCGATGAAAAATGTCTGCCGAAGAAGTAAGAGCCTGTTGGGGAAGTTGAAGCCTGAAGGACAAGTACCCTTGAGGGGGACACTTGGTGACAGAGAAAGGACCATTTTAAAAGCCTAAACAAAGACGTAGAAAGGAACTTCCATGGACTTAGCCAAAAAGGGGCTTCAATGGATGAACCATTGAACCATTGAACCAAAAGGTTCAACGGGTTCAAGGTTCAAAGGTTTAACCAAATCTTGGAAATATAAAGGAAGCAGTGTTTGAGTGAGACACAGAATAAACCAATGAACCGATTGAACTTTGAACTGAAAGAGTTCAAAGTTTAATGGTTCAACATGGTTCAAAAGTTCAAAGACGGCCTCAGTAAAAGAAAAAGTGGCACACAAGCGGTTCAATGGATGGTTCGACCAAGGGCCGAAGAAGCGATTGAACCAAGAAGCGATCAACTGAAAAGAGATCCCAAAGACTCAAAGAGAGAAGATCGATGCAAAAGACCAGAAACGTCTTTGAAAGAGTTATTTATAGTAGGTGAAATAGTGGATTGAGTAGACTTTTGAGCACACCAAACCAAGGATGCAGCCTATTTTCTTCCATGAAGTAAAGAAAAATATGTAGAGGACCATACAATATCAGATGAAGGGACATGCCATAGTTATGGTAACACACTATTCTTAGCATGGTCTCTCTAGACAAAATTGGAGACGCATTGAAGATGCTAACTGCAGCATGGGCCGTCCCATGGAAAAAGGTGCCAATCCTTGGGTAGTTGCTATAAGTGTGTATTTTCTCTCATTTGTAAGGGAGACTTTTCATTTTACAAGAGCGAAATTGTACCCATTTTGAAAGAGGAAGACTGAGACTTTGAGCTCAGGTTGTAATTTCATTTTCATTTTTATCTGAATTAGAAAGTAGGTTTTTCACAGACTTTGTGATGTTCTGACTTGTGTCATTTTAGAAGATCATTTTTATGTCTGTCTTCTGAAGGTGCCCTTATTCATTTAATTTGGTAAGTAGAATTAGTGAAGGTAATAGGGAAGTGTCCTAAAACCAACTGTGGGAAGACTTTGTGCTTTCACAATTGATTTCAGTTTGTGTTTTTCTTTTCTTTTTGTGTTGAGGATTCTGGGGTGACTTTGTGTCCCCATTATCCTTTGTGATATACTCTTTGGGCAGTTGAGGTGGAAAATTTGCATTCTGCTTCATCTTACTGTTACTACACCCTTTGGTCACTGGTTGTTTTACTATCAGAAAGAAACTCCTGCTATTTCTTGCAAAAACACTTCTAAAAGAAGAGAAGTGCCTTCAGTGTTTACAGCCAGGATTTTCTCCTTTGTTTGTGTGCATCATCTCTGAAAGAAGAGAGATGGATGGTTTTTCTAGCCCCCATGTGTTATTTTATACTTATTTATATTGTATATAGCTCCTACGTATCTATAGGGAACCTCCCCTTGATGAGAGGAGAGATTTGTCTCCGGTTGATGTAGTAAAGCTGCACACCTGGCTGACCAATCTTCTTACTGTGGTTGATTGGACCTATTTTGTTGATCAGTATGCTGATTGAGAAAATATTCACCCAATAGTTTTTTGGTGACTCCACTAGGGATAGAGTAATTTTGTGCAATTTGGAACCTCAAGTTTTAGATTGAAACATCACATGTGTCTTACCCATTATCATTATAACCCTTATCCATTATAGAATCTGGTGACTCCATTCCATATCTTACCCATTATCATTATAGCCTCACCATCTTCCTCCACTTCCATTATTTTATCTGGTTTACAAAACTAGAGCTGTTGGAAAAGAATGCATAGTTTGAAGCCTCAAGCCTCAAGCTGACGTTGAGCTAGTCCATTTCCATTTTTGTTTTGCAATCTAGCCTTTCTGTCTAGATTTGTTATCCCTATTTTTCATAATTAAAACATGGCAGTTCGAGGCCCCTGGGGTAACTCTTTTGGCCCACTTAACTTGACTCCACCTCTGCATGAACTTCCACGCAGTTCGAGAAAGAATTTCCCCAAATTTTTTAGTGATGGGAAGGTTCATCCTGATGAACACATTGCAGCTTTCAGCATAGCCTACAGTGTAATAGGGGTGGAATTTGAAGACATAACATTCAGGATATTCGTGGAGACACTACAAGGCACTGCTATAGACTAGTTCTACCATCTACAAGCTAGATCAGTGACTGACTGGGATACACTCAAAGCCATCTTTGAAGCCAAGTTCAAGCCTGTAGAAGATGCACATGCTTTACTGTCCCAACTCACTCAGATGAAGAAGGAACCCCATGAACCTATGAGGGACTTCATTGCCAGGTTCAACAAGCTGAGGCACAGGATTCCCATGATCGCCCAGCCAACACCTCAGAATCTCATGTGTTTCTTTATCAACTCATAGCTACCTGAAGTGAGTTTTCTGTTGAGATGGGCTAGACACATAAACCTTGAGGCTGCTCAGGACTTGGCTATTGAGCTAGAAGATGACCTTATCCTGGTAGGAAAGATAAGGAGAGACCATAATGGAGCTAAATCTTCTTCATCTTTTGAGAATTCATCTATAGCCACCACCGATCAAATGGTGCAAAAGTTAGAAAATGAATTGCTAGCCTTGAAAATGCAAATGGCCCAAGGTATGTATTCTACTCCTCTATATAAAGATATACCAAGGAGGACATTCCCTAATCAGCCATATCAAGGCAACACTGCCAGAAGTCAAGGGCAACCAAATCGTCTTCCTCCCCCATAGAGGAACCTTGCCCTTGAAGCACCTCCAACCAACTCAGTAGTTGGATATTTGAAAATAGAACATGTTTCCTATTTCCAACTTGAGTTCGAGCAAGAAAATGGCACTGATCTCTTAAGGGAGGATCTAGAGGAATCAACTGGCGACTCCCACATTGGTTTCCTGAATTTCCAGGATGAACCCATAAGTGAAGGTGAAATAGTCAAAGGATCATATGCAGTATTCACGAGGTCTAAGAATTAGTCACCCCAGCAGGCTGACAAAGAGAAGATAGAGGAGCAACCCCAACCAACAATTTCAATTGCTGAACAGAGAACCCCCTTTCCTTTCTAGTCAAAGGACCTAGTGATTGCCAAAGAAGTAAGTACATCAAACATCTCTGCACCTTCTACTTCAAATTTGTAGATCAGTCCTCCCCCTCCTAAAAACCAAAAGGATGAACTCCCATCCTCTCTTCCTAGTCCATTTCAATCATCTGACATAATTGATCATGTCAGGAAATCCAAAATTCAAATGACTAAATTTGAATTCCTGCAAGCCAATCCTGAGTAGTTGGACATTGGTGGAGAACTAAGTATGGACCTATCTGAGGCAAAGATTGTGGTCACCCAAATGTCAGCCCCTGCTGCTCAAATTCCATTTGAGCCTTCAGGCAGGGGTAATTACTCCTTAAATATAAAGGATGCTCATGTCTCAGCTGATCAAAGTCCCATGGCTGGAAATCTAGGATTTGATCCAAATTAGGCATCAGAAGAATTAGTAGGGCGCAGTACAAATCAAGAAGGATCTTCCATCTCTGATGAAGAAAAATCTAATAGAAGATTAGCTTCTGATGATGCTTGGATCCTAGAATTCAATGGCAACAATTCTTCCACTCATGTTGGGTGTAGATCTCTGTTGCTCGTATTGAAGACTGCTCAGGATGAAGAGATCGAACTCCTTCACACCAAAGGAGATGCCGAGCTGATGGTTTGTCAAGGGTCTAATGCTGACAATAAAAATATGTGCTGGACTAGACCAGTAGAACAACAAGCTATGGTGGTGGACCATACTGCTGTACTCCAAAGTTAGCAAAAGGAATTTTTCACCAAGAGAGCAAGGAATTATGGTTTTCAGTTTGAAGACCACCTCCTACCATGGGGCAAGAAGAAGAAAGAGCCAAGAGGAAAACACAAAAAAATGGTTCCCTGGTGGAGAGTTCCATTCACCCATCACCATTTCTAGGGACAAAATGGTTTCTTGCTGGTTTATCAAGATGGCACACCATTTTCACTGTCTCATAGTGGGCAGCATCTGAAGTGCTTCAAATCTTGAGGCATTAAATAAGATCATCTGTACATATGTATATTTGTATAGTCTTTAGTTCTATTTTGCGCTTTTCATTTTTCTTTTTAGAGCCTTTCTTTTTGGGTAGCATGACTTCATAGCCCAATGGCACACTTCAAGGCACTAGAGATTTTGGTTTCTACTCCCCTCAACTGTTCCAAGTTTTCAACTAAAGGAAGTTCCCCAACTAGAGCCAGCTATTGTCCCCTAAAAATATCACTCATTTTTGGGACAACATTTGAACTATTTTGGTCCGACAGACCAAAATCCTCTCTTCCCCTTTTAAAATTTTTTTTAAGCATTTAGGTTCTTCATTTTTCAAAGCTTTCTCAAAAATCTATGGGCTCTACAGGCTTGAATCTATGGACTTTACAGGCTTGGAACTATGAACTTCATAGATGGTTTCTATGGACTCTGCAAATAGATGTCTACGGACTCTTTCAATGTTAGAGAAAACTATGAACTTGGCTTTTATAGACTCTACAGGCAGGCTTAAAACTATGGACTCTCAAGGTTGGTTTCTACGGAATCTGCAGGAAAGAAATGGGTTCAACACTTAGCCAAATAAAGAAGAATGAATTGATTGAAGCATTAAACCATTGAACCAAAGTTGGTTCAATCGGTAGGTTCAAGGGGCTGCCCCAAAGCCAAAGAAACAAGTGCCCTTACGGGGGGCAGAAAGTAAAAGCAGACAAAAGTTAGGAACCCCTCAGGGAAATGGCTAAGTCCAAGAGGCCGAAAGAATACTGTCGAGAGGATTTTCTTGGAAAAATGTTAAGGCAAAATTCCTTCAGACTTTTTATCTGAAGGAAAAGTCTGAAGAAACAGGAAAGAACGAATGGCCTAGTAACAAGAAACTTTCCTTTAGACATTTTGTCTGAAGGAATTCTTTCAAGCTTTTTTCCCAACGAAATAAGTCCATCGAAGAAGTAAGAGCCCGTTGGGGAAGTTGAAGCCCAAAGGACAAGTACCCTTGTGGGGGGCACTTGACGACAGAGAAAGGACCATTTTAAAAGCCCAAACAAAGACACAGAAAGGAACTTCCACAGACTTAGCCAAAAAGGGGCTTCAACGAATGAACCATTGAACCGTTGAACCAAAAGGTTCAATAGGTTCAAGGTTCAAAGGTTCAACCAACGCTTAGAAAGATAAAGGAAGCAGTGTTTGAGCGAGACACATAATAAACCAATGAACCGATTAAACTTTAAACCAAAAGAGTTCAAAGTTCAATGGTTCAACATGGTTCAAAAGTTCAAAGATGGCCTCAGTCAAAGAAAAAGCGGCACACAAGGGGTTCAATGGATGGTTCGACCAAGGGCTGAAGAAGTGATTGAACCAAGAAGCGATCAACTGAAAAGAGAGCCTGAAGACTCAAAGAGAGAAGATCGATGCAAAAGACCAGAAACATCTTTGAAAGAGTTATTTCTAGTAGGTGGAATAGTGGATTGAGTAGACTTTTGAGCACACTAAACCAAGGACACAACGTATTTTCTTCCATGAAGTAAAGACAAATATGCAAAGGACTAGATAATATTAGATGAAGGGACACGCCATAGTTATGGCAGTGCACTGTTCTTAGCATGGTCTCTTAGACAAAATTGGAGACGCATTAAATACGTTGACTGCAGCATGGGCCATCCCATGGAAAAAGGTGCTAATCCTTGGGTAGTTGCTATAAGTGTGTATTTTCTCTCATTTGTAAGGGAGACTTTTCATTTTACAAGAGTGAAACTCTGCCCATTTTGAAAGAGGAAGACTGAGACTTTGAGCTCAGGTTGTAATTTCATTTTCATTTTTATCTGAATGAGAAAGTAGGTTTTTCATAGACTTTGTACTATTCTGACTTATGTCATTTTAGAAGATCATTCTTACGTCTGTCTTCTGAGGGTGCCCTTATTCATTTAATTTGGTAAGCAAAATTAGTGAAGGTAATAGGGAAGTGTCCTGAAACCAACTGTGGGAAGACTTTGTGCTTTCACAATTGATTTCAGTTTGTGTTTTTCTTTTCTTTTTGTGTTGAGGATTCTGGGGTGACTTTGTGCCCCCATTATCCTTTGTGATATACTCTTTGGGTAGTTGAGGTGGAAACTTTGCGTTCTGATTCATCTTGCTGTTATTATGCCCTTTGGTCACTGGTTATTTTACTATCAGAAAGAAACTCCTATTGTTTCTTGCAAAAACACTTCTGAAAGAAGAGAAGTGCCTTCAGTGTTTATAGCTAGGATTTTCTCCTTTGTCTGTGTGCATCATCTCTAAAAAAAGAGAGATGGATGGTTGTTCTACCCCCCATGTGTTATTTTCTACTTATTTATATTGTATATAGCTCCTACATATCTATAGGGAACCTCCCCTTGATGAGAGGAGAGATTTGTCTCCAGTTGATGTAGTAAAGCTGCACTCCTTGCTGACCAATCTTCTTGCTGTGGTTGATCAGACCTATTTTGTTGATCAGTACGCTGATTGACAAAATATTCACCCAACACAAGGCACCATAGACATGGTTTTCACCATTAGAAAAATTATTTCTTTTTCTATTTTTTTAAATTATTTTTTATTTGTATCACCTTAACTCAATGGAGGATTATGAGATGCATAATGTGGACCCTTTATTGTCTAACCAATACCTACTCAAAATAGCTGCTCTGTCTAAATCTTATTGTCGATATGAATGAGATGATTATTATCATGATCTTTGTTAGTCATTGATTCAAATTCCTCTAATCCTCTAGATAAGATGTCTTCATAGCCTCTAGAAAATAGATTGATGCCAATAAGGGTAAAAAAGGGTAAGCATGGGATAAATGGTCTATTTGGATAATGCAAAATAGGTCTTGAATTAATAATAGGATCATAATGAAATGTATAATGGTCGGTTGACAAATATAAATTGGGGTTTTTAGTCACACACATTATTTTTGATTCTAGATTTGACTTGTCTTTGGTTGTGGTGGGGCCAATATTAATTTCAATAATGTCATCATCAAATAATGTAGAATTCATTTGCTCATTTATTTTTACCTCAAAGAGGTTTTCACCAACAAATTCTTCTTGATTTTTTGATCTAAATTATCCAATAACACCTTGAATAAGGTTTCTCTAAAGGATGTTGATAAATCATTTTAATTGTCCCTTAATGCCTTAATCAAAGTTTTACTAATGGCTTCTAATTTTTTATTTTAATTATCATCTAGCTCCTCAAACAAGGTTTCATTAGAATATGCAAAATTTAGAATTTGATTATCCCCTAGCGCCTTGAACAAGGTTCCACTAGGAGATTGTTATTTTGCCTGAATATTGTCTTGCTTGCCTAGAAATTCTACCATTGAAATGTCACCATAGAATAAGTTAAAAAATTGGTGATTATGTCAGTCCTATTTGATGTTTATAAGAAGTGGTATGTCAATATAATGACTAGGTTGATTAATGGTAAAGGCATGTGTAATGTTAATGGAAGGGGAAAAGGAAACATAGTCCTCATAGATATTACTAGGAGAACTTGCATCCATGTCGAAGGGTACTTCCTCAAAAACCATTGAAGAATCATTAACATCTTTAAATTGATATTTTTTTGATGTTGGTACTAAGACCAATGCTAATGTTGAAGTTGCTACTGAATGTGATTATGAATTGGATGTGGAATCTGGTGTTGATTTTTACTCAAGGGGAACTAAAATCAATGGGGAACAATTTTGATTTTGATGTTAAATATGATATTAGTTTTGGAATGGAACCCAATTATGATATTGTTTCTAAAATGGAAGCTAATTCTAATGTAAATGTAGCTACAAAAATAGCCTATTGAATTACATTATCCATAAGTACCTTATTCACCTTTTAATTGAAAATGGAGGCTTTGGGATGAAGAAATGTTTGTAAATTGAGAATATTTGGAAATGGATGAATAAAGAGCTCTGGCTCAACAATAATAAGTTCTTCAAATATAGGCTCATCGAAGATGGGTCCTATGTCAAATAGAGGTTATCTATCAAATATAGGTGGATCATTAATGGTTTAGATTTGATCAAAGATGGGTGATTCGATAAAAATGTCATCAATGGTTTGACTATCTTAATCTTGCTTTGGAAGTGGACGTATTTGATCATGCTTGGGAAGGGGATCATGACATATCTTAATCGAATAGTTAAAAGACTTGGACACACTTAAATTTTCAATAGATACTAGCCCTTGAAGGGGAAATGACATAATAAGTTTGGACTATTGGCTTTGTTTTGGTGTCTCTTTAGGATCTCTAATAAAATAGTATAAGTTATCTATTAAAAATCTAGCTGGAAGTTTATCACTGAGAATTAACAAGATCACAAGGTTTTCCTTTTTATTATCAAAAAGGCATCGCATAAATTGGTCTTATCCATAATATGCACTAGACTCCATGACTCGAATTAAACTTAGACTAATGACCCCATGAAAGGATACATGCAAGGGGAATAGATTGGAAGAAATTGGCCCTTAAGAGGGAAAACTTGGTCTTACTTAGAATAGGCCCAAAGAGGATGGTCTTGGTCTAAATTTGAATGGGCCCCAAAGAGGGTGGTTTTGAATCAATGTAATTGGCTTGGCCCTAAATAGGGTGGTCATGGTATTGGATTTAAATGGGCCTAAAGAAGGGAAGTTTTGGTTCAATGTAATTATCTTGGCCCCAAATAGGGTAGAATAGACTTGATTGGAATTCATCGAAATGGTATTGATTTGATTGGCCCCAAACAAGGTGAATTGTCACATATTAGAATTGGTTTAAATGGCATTAATTTGATTAGCCCCAAATAAGGAGAAGCAACATATATTGAAATTAATTGAAATGTTCTTGATTTAATTGGCCCCAAAGAGGGTGAATTGGCATAGATATGAATCAAATGAAATAAAGGATAGATGATATGAATTCATCGTTCCCAATTGATAGGTGCAAGAGATTGAATGGAAATACATGAAATGGTTTGAATTAGCATATGATTGGATCAAGATAATAGTTGGATTTGGCTGAAATAGATTTGATTTGGCATTGGAATGTGATTTAGCTTTGAAATTGACTATGTTCAAAGATAACTTGACTTGTAATTAGAATTAGAAGGTGGTTCAAGATGAACTTGATCAGATTGGAATGGCATGGTATAGAATTGATTTGGTACATGGTTTAAAATGAACTAGATTTGGCTTTGATTGGTATGGTACATGGTTCAAGAAGAACCTGATTTGGATTTGGAATTGTTGACCTTAGTTGAATTTTTTCATTGGGATTAGAAATAGAATCGACATTTAGATTTGGGTTGAAATAAAATAGACAACATAAAAATAATGGCTTAGACAAGAAATTGGACCTTAGTTTTGAAATTGGAATTTGAATAGTAATTGGGATTAAGGTTAGAACCAAATGGATGACATAATGGCATGGTTTAGATAAGAGTTTGGATATTGGTATAGAATTGATTTGAAGTGGGAAATTTTGGATTTGGACAAGACTTTTGGTTTAAATTGGGCAGCTTAATGACGTGGTTCTGACAAGAAATGTAGATATTTTGACCAAGTTTAGACATGTCACTTTTATTTGACTAGAATTTTGGCAAAGTAATGCTTCATTATGTGGGTATAAAATTGGTTTAGATATGAACTTGGTTTACTTGATTTGGTCTTTATTATGAATAATATTTCAACACAATAATCAAGCAATAACACACAATTATTACGAATAACTTTTATTCATTGTCGTAGGTTTGCATCACATCCATTGAACCTTTTGAAACACTTGCATTGAGAGAGGATTATAATATTTAAATTTCTTTAAATAAATTATTTAAATTATTGGTAAGGTTTTTATGGCCCCCTTATCTTTAAAGGTTCATATGATAAAGGCAAACTTTAGGGGCTGTTACCTTTGCACCCCTGCATCAATGTATGATTTGCAATAAAAGAGACATCTAAATTCTTTTACAATGGGTTATCTAGATGGTCCCTATATACAACCCATAATAGGTAGTACGTTGGCACAAATCATTAATGAATAAGTTCAATATTGATGCCAATATTTTTCTTTTTGATGGTACCACGCCTTCACCTTGAATATTGGAAAGAATTCCCCAGGGTTACTTTCCTCACATGACTATGAAAGCACAAAGCTAGGTCTTCAAGCTGTCAACGGTCCTCAATTTATTTACCCCATTAGATAAGTGGGGTTTGGTACGATGATGAGTGATGAAATACCAAGTCAATACACTCATAAATACTTATAAGAAGGTGATGAAATGCACCCCACTAAGTCAAATGAAAAATAGGATAAAATACAAATAGGAACTTTCATGTTTCTGAGTCACCCAAAAAGGGGAGAGCATACATGTTAAAAGAACCCCACAAGACAGTCAGGTAATAAGCAAAACTTACAAGAAAGTAAAGAAAATTTAAATAAACAAGTTTTGTTATACCCAAATTAAAATGTGAATTCATTTTAATTCCAAAATTGAAATGTGAAGGAAGATTGATTTGTTTGACTCAAAATAACACTTCTTTGGCCAAGGTCCTGCATCAAACCAATTAGTGTTTTTTTTTTTTTAGGTTCTTTGGAAAATCAAAACCTAAAAAATCAAAAATATTAAGAATCCACCAAATACTAAATGCCTACAACTTAGGATATTCATATGAAACGTAAACTTGCAAACTTAAAAAAGTTAGAAAATAACCAACGAGATAAAATAAAATAAACAAATGAAAATAAATAGTTAGTAAAATGATCATACCTCACAAAATATAAATCAAATTGTGACAAAATTTGGATAGAATTGAGATAAGCCAAGTACATGCCCACTATAAAAACTTTAGAGGAAAATCATTTGTATATTAGAAGATATAGCTTGTTTAACAGTCATTTTTCTTAAAAAAATAGACAATGATTGATTTAAGCATATCTCCTAAAATAATGTTCAGATTGATATGAAATTTGGAGTGCATTTTTTAAAAATAAATAAAAATCTTCATACCAAAATTTATAGAAAACCATTAACTAATTAAAAACTAAAACTATTTTACTAGCCATTTTTTTAAATTTTTAATAGAAGAAAAGAGAAGAAAAAGAGTGGAAGAAGATGTGGGGTGCGCAATCGTGTCCCACCATGCGTGCCAAAATGTAACACATGAATTAATTTATTAGGTTGTTGGAAATCAAAAATCAATTGAAAACTAAAAAAATACATTCAAATGCACTTTAAATGAGCTATCTAGAAAGAAATTAAAGAAGGAGGATTTAAACTGACAAATAATGTACCTTTACTTACTCTTTAAAGATTGGGTGTTGCTCAGATTGATTGTTGATTGTAGTTATGAAGGCTTGATTGAGACACATTGGTAATTGGATAACACTTCTCCTTGTAAATTGACTAATTGAATTGATGACGCTTTGAAGTTTTAATAAGTGATTTGGGTGGTACTTTGTTGTATAATTCAAGCTTGGTGCAAATGGAGGTAAATGGCTCTATTTATAGATTCTACTTGATTAATTAAAACCATTGATCTTAGTTGGAGATCAATGATGGAGGATAACTGAATTGATGGGAGATTATTAAATTATTTAGTGGGAATCTTAGGAGTGGAAAATAGGTGGGGGCAATAGACCCATGAAGGATTTAATGGATTATTTAATTTGATAGTGGAGGTTAGTGGGATTTTAGGTGGATTATTAAATTCATAAAGAATAATATTTGGATTATAAAATTTAAATGATGGGGGACAGATGGAGCTTGTAACATCATTAGAATTTGGAAAGAGGAATCTTTGGATTATAAAATTCAAATGATGGGGGACAGACGGAGCCTATAGCATCATTAGAATTTAGAAAGAGAAAGGATGGAAGATGATGTCATCAGGTGAGGATAATTAGATTTTTTGATTTATAGAAATTGTAAATATTCAAAATCCATGAAATTTATGATTTTATAAGGATTATCTTAATTTGGATTAATTAACTTAATAAAGGTGCAAATAGTAGACCATGAATAGTGATGAGGAATAGTGATAAGGAATTAGGATTAGAGAAAAATAGAGATGATTATGGATGATTAGGGATGATTAGGCATTAGTGAAAAAAAGGTTAAAATCAACATGAAGTGTTTGATTTTAAGTGTCTACACTTATTATTTCCATTTCACATATATTTTATTAAGTAAACTAATATGTTATAAAATTGATGCATGTGTTCAATGAAAAGTTATAGTGTTATTGATCACAATCAATTTCTTATTATAAGGGTTGATTTTAGTTGTCTTGTTATTTACATTTCACATATACTTTACTAAGTAGATGTTATCATTTTTTAGTGAAATATTTGTAAAGTGATGTAATGTTGGCTTAGAAAATAAAGCATTGAATTAAGCAAGTAAGATTAAACTAAAAATACAATCATTGTGCACACAATATAAATCATTGCACTATAAATGCTCAAATTAGTTATTAGAAATTTATGTTTTTTTAAGAAGTAAGTTGTCTGATGCAATAGTAGTAAATGTTATGAAACAGGATTATCAGAAAGGAGATATAACACACAACACAAGCACCATTGTAATTTCAGCATTACATTTATTTGCTCAGAAATTTATGTTGCTTTACCCAATTTTAATAGGAACTAAAATTTATAACCTTTTATGTTGTTAATGGATATAATGGGATTCTCTTAATTAGAAATATTGATACAAATCTATTTTTAATTTTCCTTCCTTTGTATAAGTTTAGGAAGAGTGGAGTTTGCTTTCATTGATCAAGTTCTTCAACATTGTTGGTGATAGATTTGTAGTTATCTTATATAATTGTAGAAGTGAATAAATCAATCTCTAATATGTGGAGACCTAATTTTGTATTCAAACATTTTATATTTAATACAAAATTTTAAGAATGCATTATCTTATATGTAAGATAGAAAAAATAAATGTGTTGCATATTCATATATGTGAGATAAGATTGAAAAATAAGTTAGTTCATGCGTTTAAGACATAAAACAAATAACAAAACATAAAAAACTAGCATGTTAGGCCTACTCCCTTGAGGGGTGTGGATCAATGGAGTCAAGAAACTTAGACAAGAAAACATGAATAATGCCTTCCCTACGTGGTCCTCCTCCAAGATCAGTCTATTAATCGTGTTTGTGCCCAGATTTAGTGTTCCAAGTCTTTGTCAATGTGGTAGCACAACCATCTCCATACATCTCTCCTTGCACTAATGACTTTGGCTCTTGCTTTGATTAATTTAGACGGATGAATAAATCTCTCTAGAGATATTTTGTATAGTTTATCTACACCAAAAAGATATTAATGGTTATGGTCATGGCCCATGTATTTACAGATTTGCAAAATGAATAAATTGATTTGTGTCCCTCCATCTCAAGATCAAGACGTGTAGCCACAAATCCATTCAATTTTGGAGGCTAGTTACAATAAATGTGGCAATTAATATTTGGAATAATGGAGCATTAATAAGGCATGAGTAGCCTTAATCCTGATACTTATCTCCATTAATGCCTTATGTGTGACACCCCTGTGATGATGTCATGGCCCAAATATTTTGAATTATGAATTTATATAATATATATTCATTAAGTTTCAATGGATTTTTTATTTAATAACTTAATTTGATTTTCTTTTCTTAATGACTTTACTTAGTCTTTTTACAACTATTTGGAAATTGGTCACTTGTATAATTAGAATGGTAGAAATGTTAATTTATTTGGTCATAATTTGACTAGAATTGATTTAAAGGAAGGTGTCAATTGCATACATGGTAATACCAAAATTAGGGCAATATAGACGTGAATTGACACATGTACATGATGTGTGTAGATGAATTAGAGCATTTTAGTGGTCCAAAATGTCATTTTTCTTGGTTTTAGTATGAATCAAAGTGAGTTAAGAAAAGATAATGATTTCATAAAATGTATTGCCCTAATCAAGGATACATAAATGCGAATCGACACATATACATGACATGTGCAATTATAGTGTTTCGATGATTTTGGTCTAGTTTGTGCATTATTGTGGAAAGTTGTCTAGACTTACAATTTTAGCATGATAGTGATAAGATTTGGATGTCTACGTTTAACACCTATTTGAGAAGGCATGGCAAGCGATTTGGTCAAAGGAATGGATTTTCAAAGAGTAAAAATGTAGCTTAAAATCATCATAATTAGAATAAATAAATTCATTCTTGATTTCCATTAAATTCTACATGATTTACCAAAAAATAGGGTTAGGAAAATGCCACAAATAATGTTTGGGTGGCCCATGATGCCCCCTCAAGGGGAAAATGACAAAATTTAATTTTTATGGGTTTGCCCTCAACCAGAAGAAAGGGACATGTAATTCAGTAAAATAGGCCAAAAATGGACTAATTTGAAGAAAATGGCTTTAAAATGGATAAATGGGGTGGCCTATGATGCCATGTTCTTGGGATGATATGATAGTGTATGGCTAGATGCTAGAAATTAGTGTAGGAGATGCACATCCTAAATGAATATAGAAATAGTCATATATGTTGGGTAAATGAATAGATAACATGACTTGATGCATAGGCTAGGAGAGGCACATATTATAGTAGCAAAAAGAGTCATGCTTTTTTGCAATGTTTTGGATCAGGATTAGATGAGAATATCCTAGTTAGGTAGTGGATATATAGGATGGTGATTTCAGAGATGTTGTTTGGTGCCATATTATTGTAAGATTGGAGCACTTTGTGTTTAATGTGGCAAATGAAATTATTCATCATAAGTATGAATGACTTATAATAATGTTAGATTTCAAATTATAAATAGACTGGTTCAAACGTGAATATTTTTGACTCAAAATAATGATATAAATACCAAAATCTAAGTTAAAAACATTTAAGTTTGAACATAAATAAAAAATAAATAACCAAAATTAAATACAAAATATAATCATCTTAAGAACAAGATATGAACTATCAAGACTTAAGTGGAAACAAGAATATGCAAAACACAAACAATCAATAAAATAATCCATATACAAAAGTGAACATCTCAAGTCCAAGTTAAGGTAAGAATCAAGTGGTTTTCAAAATGTATTCAGACACGACACTCAAAATAAACAAGCAAACAAACCAATAAACAAAACACACAGAACACAATACAATGAAGATAAAGGGCTCAATGTAAGCAATCAATAATTGTGCATGTGTAATGAATGAGTTGTTATGCTTGGATTATAATAGGATATTAAATTAGGGGAATAAATAATAAGGATGGAATGGTCGAGCTACCCCTAAGTTCTCTTGGCAAATGGGTGCTACCTATATAGTCCAAAGGGACATCATGCCAATGTAGTTTTCCTAAGAATTAGGATAGAAGAAATGTGATGATAAGTACAGAAGTAGTGATTAATGGAGGAAAAATAGTAATGAGATCACAAAAGGGTGAGAGTGAATAGGTATAGAATTACTCATAAAATAATGAGAGTGTAAAGGCACAAGGTACAATAAAATGAAAACAAGAGTGGCTAAGCTGACTCGAGATGCCCCATGTATTCAAGTGTTGCATACATAGTTTGTGCAGATCTCAGGCTAATGTAGCTCTCCCAAAAAAGGGAGTGTAATGAAAGAATAATAATTATGGACATAATAAAGGGGAATCCCACCCATAAGATGACATAACTTTACCACTCTCATGGATATCTTAATCCTATATTCACTAACTAAGAATGTTTTTAGTATTTTATCTAGCACTTTCTAATGTTTTTGGGGTGTTTTGGAATAAGAAAAGAAAGATAATATGAAAATAGGTATAGGAAGCCACCCATCCAAGGAGAAATATCCTTAGGTGGTGGTTCAAATGATAGCTAAACCAGCTACAATGGTGCTCTTCTATGAACCAACAAAAGAATCTAAGGCTAAGGGGAATACCACAAAACAACAAATAAAAATAAAATGACACATGATGGGGAAATAATAAGATATGTAGTAATTATAATAAGCCTCTAGGAACTATCAAAATAGTAAAACCATATTTTGACATGCCCTAAGATACTAGCCCAAAAAAGAAGTTAATAATGCTAATGTTAATCTCTTGGAACTTCCTTTGAAATATTCATTGAAAATGTATGCATAATTATTAATTCATAATCAATATCATGATTGGTAATAGGATTATAATGACCTAGAAGATTAGGTAATTAAAATTAGGAATGGTCCAGGGTAAATAAAATTCTTTTTCTAATAGAATTCAAACGGTCTGGGTAACAAGGTAAAAATGGTCTAGGTAACAATATAGAAATGGTCTAGGTAGTATAGTAATGAGAATGGTCCAGGTAAAAATATGTAATGGGTGCCCCCAAATCAAGGGATCTCATAGACAATGGAATAAAATAAAAGTCAAGCATGGAAATGGTAACTTGAAAAAATGGTGAGAATATAGAATAGGGGTGACTGAGCTAACCTTAGAAATTGAGTGCTACCTATATAGTCCAATTGGACCTCATGTTAATGTAGTTTCACCTACAGTGAGGGATACTACTATTTAAAAATATGTTGAGGTAAAAAATAATGACAAATTGGGATTAATGAAAAGGAAATTGGAAAGGCAAGGTATGATTATGTTGTTCTTGATAATGCAGAGATGCACATCTTGATTAACATATGATACAACTAGAATAGTTAATGAGCTTGATCCATAGCCCACACCCACTTTGAATAGTTACTCTAACAAGAACTTGATATTGATTTGGACTTCAATAATGTTTTTTTGATCTTCATTGGTCATTTATTCTATTTCCTCTAAACCTATACACATGATGTCTTCATAGCATTAACGAAGGAAAGTGCAGCCAAGATTGTTAAATAATGACATGTATTCGATAAAAGGTATGATTTGGAAATGTAATATAGGTCTTGCATGAATAATGGATCATAATGGAATGTATAATGTTTGGGGAATAAATGAATATTGATATTTTCAATCCCACACAATGTTACTGATTCTAGATTTAACATAATTTTAGTTGTGGTGAGGCCTAAGACTTCTAAATATGCTCTCAATAAGACCATACTATTTTTTATTATTTAGGCCTGAGAGATGTTGAAATATAGATATGATGTAGATTGTTGGTTCTATCGATAATGAATTCAATAATGTCTTCATCAAATAATTAAAAATTGTTGTGTTTAACTATTGTCACCTCAAATAGGTTTTAATCAATAAAGTTGTCTTGATTTTCCCATAGCACCTCTGAGAAGGTTTTACTAAGGAACATTGACCTTTGACTTTGATTAATGCCTCAAATAAGGTTTCACTAAGAGACTATTCTTCTTTGGCTTAAATGTGGTCTTGGTCTCCCTAATATTATGCAACTGATATGCCACCATGGATGTAGTTCAACAATGTGTGATTATGTTGGTCCTAATCAACATTTATGGGAGTGGGAGATCAATATAATGGCTAGGTTAGTTAATGGTAAAGGCATGTGGATGGTCATTGGAAGGAAAAAAGGCATTAGAATCCTCATAAAGGCTACTAGGAGAGTTTGTGTCGATGATGAAACAAATGTCCTCAACTACCTTAAAATGATCACAAATGTGTATAACTAGATTTTCAAGGAGTGTGTAGCAAATGTCTTAACATCTACTAATGCATTATGATTTTGAAGCTAATTCTAAACCAAAAGACTTTGAATCTAATGTTGAGATTGACATTGATTCTATTTTTGATGGTAAATTTGATAGTGGTTCCATAATGGAAACCCAATTTGGATATTGGTTCTAAAATAAAACTTAATTTTGATGTAGATGTTGATGTTGCTAAATTTGTTGGTTCCAAAGGGAAACCTATTGCTAATGTAAATGTGTCTACTAAAATGGCCTATTAAATTGTATTTTTCACAAGTACCTTATTCACCTTTTGTTGGGTAATGGAGGCTTCAATAAAAAGGATCTTCTAAAATGGGGTATGTTTGGTAATGGGTGAATAATAAGTTATTGCTTAATAATAATGGGATCTGCAATGATAGGATCATCGAAGATGGGTCATTCATCAATATAAGTCCTTTGTCAAACATAGGTGGACTAATAATGGTTTGGGTTTGGTCAAAGATGGGTGATTTGATAAAAATGTGAAGGATCGGTAGATTATCTTGACCTTAATTTACAAGTGGACATATCTGATCATGTTTGGGAAAGGGATCATGACATATCCCAATCAAGTAGTTATCAAACATGGGTACACTTTGTTTTTTAATAGATAATGGCCCTTAGAGGGGTAATTATTTGTGTTGCTATGGTGCTAAGATCAGATCAAATATTACACTAGTAGACAAGGAATTACCAAATAAAGTAGCAATTAAAAAGGTCATTAGAGTAACCATGAGCTGATTAATGAAGGGTTGGCTACTCTGATATACTTTAGAAGTGATAACATGGATATGTTGGGGTGGGTATATAAATTACCTTTTCAATAGAGGTACTTCTCCTTTTTGAACTAGGGTATGTAAGTGGTTGAGAGGAAATCTAGGTGATAGTTTGGCTCCCTCTGCTATGAGCTTCAGAATGATGTCAATCTTGTATCATTCATATAGGGCTTCATCCAAACATATTTTAAATCCCATGGTTTAAATCATAAGAAAAGATACCCCTGAGTAAGGATACATGCAAAGGGATTGGCCCAAAGAGGGGTAGTAATAGTCCAACAAAATAACCCAAAGAGGGACGTATCAGTCTCAAAAAATTGGCCCAAAGAGGGGAACATAGAATATAAATGGGCCCAAATAAGGGCCACACATAATATAAATGATCCCTAAGAAGGGAAACATAGAATATAAATGGGCCCTAAGAAGGGTGACATAGAATATAAATGGGCCCTAACAAGGTAAACACAAAATATAAATGGCCCCTAATAAGGGTGGCACAGACTTGATATGATTTCAAATGTAAGGAAGGATGACAACATGATTTTATTGTTCCTAACTGATAGGTGTGGGAGATTGAATGAAAAGACAATAAGTGGTTTTGAAATGGCATACGATGGCATTTGTTTAGCTTTGAAGATAACTTTGGTCAAAGTTAACTTGAGTTGGAATTAGACTTAGAACTTGGTTCAATATGAATTTGATCATAATTAGAATGGTTAGGTTCATAATAGGTATGTGGGTTCAAAAATGAACCTTGACTTGGCATGGTTTTCAAATGGACTTGGAGTCAAAAGTGACCTAATGTGAACAATTAAATTCCAAGCTAAATTTGGGTCCAAATGGACCTGATTCAAATGATTTTAAATTGGACAACATAATGGTACCAAATGAGAATAAGACGTGAAGTTTTTAAAACACTTGACCTTGGTTGGTAAAAATCAAAAAATTAGAAGGTAGATCAATCTTAGAACTTAGAGTGTAGGATAACACTAGAAAATCTAAGTCCAACATGTGTTGGTACCATATAAAAGAATAATGAGAGTGTGGTTGGTCTCGATCATCAAATCAAAATAAGGTTGAATGGTCCAAGAACTTAGAGTATAGGCCAACATAAAATCTAAGTTTGAATTTTGAATAAAATGGGCAACACAATGACACACAATAGAAAAGAAATTTAAATGGTCTAGGAACTTAGGGAGTAGCTTAACATAATAAAACCTAAGTTCAAATCAAAAATAAAATGGGTAGTGAAATAGTACCAAGTGAGACAATAGTTATTGTTTCAAATGATAGATGTAACGTTATGAGAAATGGCTAAGTGTCAAATGGTAATGTGAACAATGTAACAACTCAATGTGTAAATAGATCACAATGTGTAAAGTATAGGAACAAGACTTGTGTATACAACAAAAAGTGAAGTTGATCTAAAAATCAATCCTAGCTTGAAGAAGATAAATCAAACTAGCCCTTCTACTTGTTGGTACATTTAAACAATTGAGGTCATGACTAATATGGATTTGCAAGACCTAACTAAGGGGTCCTTTACAACATAATATCACTAGAGAGAGTTCCAAAGCCTCTAATCAAACAATACCATGAAATAACCTTAGCTAAGTCTTATGTTTGCTTATTACAAGTAAATGATAAAGTAAAGTAAAATCTAACCCAATACTCATTAAAGCATGTGGTACAAAATGGGGTTAATAAACATAAAAGTAAACATATATAGAACTCCACTAAGTTAATGTAGAGGTAATCCTAATGCATGGAGAGAGAAACATATTCATAAGATAACAAATGCAAATATATGTAATTTAATAAGGAGGATCAAGAGTTAGGAATACTTACCTTGAAGATAAATCTACCAAGCCTACATCTCTCCTTTGGCCAAGGTGCTTCGAAGTTGTGGTTTGTAAGGATAACAAAGATGGGTCAACTATAGGCTACACAAATTTTCCTATGCATCCAAAAGACTTCTCCCATAAGACAAAATTCTTATCTTCAAGTGTATCATGAAACCCTAAGCAATGGATCCTCAAGTAGAATGGTGGATAAGCAGATAAAAAAATAAAAGGATTGACTCTATCTCTCTCTAAAATGGTGAAAGGGATATGTTTATATAGCCAGATCTAACCCTAAAATATTTTGAAATTTTAACTGATATTGTCAACCCAATCAACTCTATTATTTAATTAATAAAGTAGTTAAGTCCCAGATTGGGTTAGCCGAGGCTGACCTAATCCTGTAACATGCTTTATATTTTAAGTATAGGGTCAAACCAAGCTCACTTTGTCTAGTAAATGTTAAAAAGACGTTTTAGATTAGGTAGGGGTTGTTTGAGGTAGTGAATTTATTAGAGGAGTGTGTAATGGAGATTTCAAAGCTTAGGGAAATTTATAGAAGAGGTTTATGTTGGTTTCAAGTGGTGGTATAGGGAACAACAATCTTGTGAAGTACCAATGGTCTACCCACCCTTTTCGTAGTGCACCCTTTTAGGCATGCACTCAGAGAGATTGAGACTCGATGGGTTCCTACAAGAGAGAAAACATCAATAATTGATAAAGTTTAAAAATATAACATGTGTACATATGCCCCACTCAAAGCTTATCATGTGTCACGTAGTTGTAACATGGTATGTGCTTCGAGAAAAGAACATAGCAACACACAATGCTGAGCTAAGTAAATTACAATAAGAAGCGAATAAGATAAATGAAAGGACAAAATTAAAAACTACATACCTTTACTTACCTTAGTGCTACAGAAGAGGAAGGAATTAAGATAAGTGTGAAGGTGTCCAATATAGGGAATGTTAGGCTAACCTATAAAATAAGCAAAAAATTGAATTTTTTGTAAAATAAACATGTAATATGTGGAAAACATTTTTATGACATCAAGATTCTAGAACATATTTCAATTCAGAAAAAAGTGAGTAGAAACAAAGTTATGGGTGAAGAACAAAATTTGATTACAAATAATTGGTAGGTAAATAATTTTGAATAACAAATAAAAATAGAGTGAAAATTAATTCATTTATTATTTTTACTATTCTAAGAAAATATTGTTCTAAGAGACCCAATTGAGACCAAAGAGTGACCATGGTGAGGAGATGACAACTATGACATAGAAGATGTCTAATGGCTACGATGAGTGTAGTTCAGGTAAGTGATGCATTAATTTCAAAATTTTGAATAATTTAAATTGAAATTAAGCTAGATGTAGGAAAGTAGATGTTAGATAAAATGTAAAAATTGAAAATGACCCTAAGAATTTTTAAGGTAAACTAGAGGTAAAATGAGGTACTAGGTTAGAAAGAATGAGAACAATAAATGCCTAAGGCATTTATGGTAAATAGTTAAAAAGATGCCAAAAAATAATAACAAATTCATCCCTATCGACTTAGTTATCAAGGTGAGAGAAATCAAGGTGGCTGACTACATAGTAGTGGTCTAATTTAGTATCATTGGGGGTGGCCGATTATGTAGCAGAGAGTTGATCTAGTTAAAAAGTATAAATGGCAAAAATAATATCATCTAGATGATGTAGTACATAGTAGTTGGTTGATAGAATTTGTTAATGGAGGTTGACTATGAGGTAGAGGGCCAATATAGTATGCCAGAGATAAGAAAGGGTTGATTTAGTATCAAATAGGTTGATTGTCTCTATAGGAATGGGTTGACTATGTAATAGAGGAATGATTTAGTATGGCAAAGAGCTAATAGGGCTAATTTAGTATTAAAAGGGTCGACTATGTAGGAAAAAAGTCAAATAAGACAAATAACCTAATGAAGTAGTTAATTTTTAGTATTTTAAAAATATTTAAGAATGTATTTTATTATTTATGACATCAAGATCTAATACATTCTCTGATGTTTGATATTTTACAAAGGTGATGGAGATTTTGGTGCCTAGTGGAGACATCTTAGCTACCATATTTGTTGGAGACTTTTTTAGACATGGATCAAGCTTATTTAGTTTTCTTGGGGTTTGGAGGCATCACGGAGATGAGAAGGTTCCCATTGAGTGTTGATCTAATCACCATATTCCTAGGAGTATGGGAGCGACTGATCCAACACTTTTTGATGGAAGGTGGAAGGGGACATGATAAAGGTGGACATCACCTTGGAGAATTTCCATGCCTTGTTTGGACTTCTTATTATTAGGAATCTGGTCATATGTGTTGTACTACAGATAGAGGATGAGAGGCAATCCCTAGCAAATTGGGTGACATGCTTAGATCAGATTGATCTAGGGTTGAATGTGATTTTGTTTGATGTTTATATCTCAACCATTCTAGATATTTGGAAGGCCCTAATAGGGATTATGACAACATAAATGTTGTGTCAGAAGTCATATGGGAAGGTATCACTATACATGGTAGCCTTATGTCAGTCTATCTTGGAGTAAAGTGCATTGTATGATCTTAGTTTTATCAATTGCATACAACTCATGCATGATATGTATGGGATGTTGACTCAAGAATAAAATATGATGGGCCCTATTATTTTACTGAGTGCATGGATCTATGAGATATTTATTATGTATCAAACATCTAAGTTTCCCCATGTGGTCCATGATAGGTTACCTCAGGTTATTAGAAGGAGGCAAGATCATGGAGTGTGTGTTGTACCCCATGTTCCATCTTTATAGATTATTAATCAAGGGAAAATAGTGTGATAACCATACACTAACATTGCTACCATATTGTCATCTTAGATGACTATTGAAACTAGTTTGACATACATTCAGATCATGGGCCACTATACTTCATGGGTAGAGCCACATCTAGTAGCTCATGTTCTTAAGTAGATAGGCTTACCACATCTAACAACCCCTCTAGTAGTGCTTGCATATTAGGCAGGACATGCTAGAGAGTTGAGAGGGAGAGGAGGTGCAGGGGTACCTATCAAGATACCTATGATTAAGCCTCGATAAGTGAGACCATGGATAGGGCAGGAATAAGAGAAAAAGGTGATGAGTCCTAGTGTTGAGGATGTTATGGATGTGGATGTTGTAGGTGGGGATGTAGGAGTATATCCATAACAAGGGTGATATCTACTAATTCGAGCTCATTAGAGATGGAGACACCATCGATGAGAGGAGACACAGTTATGAGCAATTACATAGGGTGATCTTATGATAGCTATAAGACATAACTATTTGATAGAGAGGCCACTGAGTAGAGGATCATGATGGGTTCAAGTGACAACTCCTAGTTTTTCACTTGTGTGGAGGCAACCAACAGAGGAGGTGCTCGATGGGTGAGTATATGGGGAGACCATGGTCAATTATACTGACACTAGTGATATATGTTTTGATTTATTAAGTTTTTTACATATATCACTATTTGTATTATTGTTTATGCATTTAATGATAGATAGATGGTTTGAGATATATATGCATGAGATCTAATGTATATTTGATTTTTGTTTTGTAGGTACTATAGTAAAAGAGATCAGATGGGGAACCATGATTGTCGCTACACACCATGATATTTTAGATGGGATACTATCGCATTATAAGCCATCCACCTTGGTAGATCTTATGGTATCATCTACCTTTGCTTATGCTATCTAGTTTAGATTGGTGGAGGAGGCTATTTAATAGTTACAGGCATGAGTAGATGGCTCATAGCCACCTATAGGAGTAGAAGAGGGAGAGGCACGAGCCTGATAGGCATTGGTATAAGAGTGACCTGCTCATATGGAGGCCATTGTAGTATTTAGATGTGTGTAAGACCAGGTGGCCAACCTATAGGGTTAGATTGATGGCTTGAGATCCCATACTACATCATTATAGTGTACCATTTAAAGGGGTTAGTCACATGCATCCATGAGTAGTGTGGCTTGGCCATAGGGTAAGCATGATGGAGCACAACCATAGAGCTATAACTACTATATCTTGTACTTATATTGTATAAAACTCATGGTATGTATATTGATATGGACATTTCTTGGTTTATGATTTGTACTTATACGTGGATGGATGTATGGATATATTTCCTTTATATCACATGTATTTTACTTTTGTTGTATATGTTATGGGAAATATGTGATGTATGTTTTATTTTATAGCATTATGTGATGCGCATGCATGGTTAAAAATAAAAACACAATGATTTGGAAAAGTATAAATAATCATAAAATACAATACACACTATATCATGATGGGAAATGTGTAAAAATAAAAGATGAATAAATATAAGAAACTAAAATGGTACAGTAAAAGGTAACACATGTTTTCAATCCATGTAAAAAGATTTGCACCAAATTAAAAACAAATAAAGGTCATACTATATCACGTTGGGAAGTATGAAAATTTGTAATAAAATGGAAAATATGTGAAAACCAATGGTATAAAAACAAAGAAACAAATAAAGTCAATCAATCACACTAGGTCAAGATGGGAAGTATGAAAAAATAAATAAAATGTAAGTATAAATAAAATTTAATCATACTAAATCAAGATGGCAAGTATGAGAAATTTAATAAAAATTGTTATAAACATACATGTAATTGCAAAATAAGAAGATAAATGCAAAGTGTTTATGAAGTAAGAATAAAACATACTAAATCAAGATGGGAAGTATGCCAATGACGTGTAAATCATAATATAACATAAATTATCTCAAATTTGAAGCATTTAATTTTATTGTGACTTGGTTATATCATGAACTAGTTATTAGAATATTCTGTGAGGACCTAGTCCTATCCAAGGTCTTACACTACAATTCACAAAAGGAACACCAATGAAGTGGAAATAACTATAGAAATAGTTTAAAGATGTTTTAATGTGGTAATTTATGAGGAGAGCCTAGTCTTATCCATGGTCTTTCACTACAACTCATAAGGTGAACACCAATGAGGTGAATGGTAATAAGGGGTAAAAATAAGGGAATGTTTTATTGTGATAATTTGTAAGGAGATCCTAGTCTTATCTATGGCCTTACACAGCAACTCATAAGGGGAAACCCTAAGGGTAATGATCAAATAACAAAACAATATTCCTCAAGGGGAAATATTAGGATTTTTGTAATGAAAGAGGGAATGTAAAAAGCATGACATAGGCATTTTATGAGAAAACCTTAATAAACATGAGACATACTAGGTAATAAGGAAAGACACTAATATTCTAATGACCATCAAAATATAAAGTATCCCTACTCACAATAAACACAAAGCTATGTAGGAAAATAGGTGAGATACTAAGATCAACTCATGAAGGTTATATGAACAAGGAAATTAAAATGGACCTACCTTCCCACAACATGTTCCACATTCCTCAGGACCTCTTACATAATCATCAGTCTACTATGAATATTGGGCACTTATGTGAGAAATGAGGTAGCACTTATAGGATTTTTTTGTTTTCCTAGTCCAATCTATTAGCCTATCACACCCCAATGGAATTTAGCTCTATCATGAGGCCAACTATGGATTTTGAGATTCGATTAGGAATATGCGATGTGTTAGAATAATGTATTTTGGTATGATTAGACTTTTGATTTGTATGTTTCCTTGTGAATCATTTCCTTTTGTTTAAATGATTTGGCTTTTAACTTTTTTATGGCTTCGGTGATTCCTCCTCCATACAGATTTGGAATAACCAACATTAGTGATAAAAGTGATGCACATGAATGAGCTTTAAACTTTGGTTTAAAGGAGGCTAAGTAACCAGAGATATGACTGACTAAACAACTTAGGCTTACATATGAACCAATATGTAATCTTAAGTTTCAACCATTCGTTTGCTTAGTATGTGAAAGGGAAATAAGGGAATAAAGGAGATCAAAATAGATCAATGTGTAGTAGTAATACAATGGAAGTCTTATTTTTTATCTAATCATATGGTAGAGATAAAATAATAATGGAATCAGGGTTGTATAACCAAGTCACAAAAAATAATTATATGATTTTGAGTGTAAAAGACAACAAACATTCATTATAGAGAAAAGGAGTCCATGAAAGAAGTGAAATCATAAACATAAGTTGTGCATTCATGAAAATAATGATAATAAGCTATAAGAAAAAGTGAAAGAGAATGAAACTATTTAAAAACACATAAAGCATAATATAATGGTCCATGTAAAATAGATAAGTGAAATCATGTTTGAGTCATAGTAAAAAAAAATAAGATAGATAAATGGATCACAAATCCAATACAAATCATAAAATAGAACAATGTGAAAGAATACCATGTTGTGTAAACAAATATTGATATATTTGACCACAAATCTTATCCATAACATCTGAAACATATCTATGAAGCTAAATTCTAATGCTAGCTAGAGTCTCATCAATCTTCACAGAAAGTTATGCAAAGACTTCCTTATGTATCATCTTAACTAAAAAGGTAAGTGTATTAGAAAAAGAGTAATTCTCATGTGGTATCTCTTATGTGGGATTATCAATGCAAGGAATGGATGTCTCAATGGGAATGGTATTTATGGAGCTAGAAGGAGGTACAACTGGCTAAGGAGGACCCTTCTTGCATAGGTGATTTGTAGGAGGAAAAATAACTGATGCTGGTGTTGGTTATGGGAAATCATGAAGATGCTTCTAGAGAACTCATTATCAATCGATATGATGCGTACCACACTATTTCCAAAGACAATATACCTCCTCATATTTAGGGATATACTTTGGAAATAACTTAAGAGGAGGTAGGGTATTATCTTTGGGTTGGGAAATCATTGGATATAATGAACAACAACTCTGTAAGTATTATAATAAGGATAATATACCTATTGTGTGGGTAATGAATCAAGCTATGGTAAGGGAAGAAGGCCATCACCAAGGAATGGGGAATCTAGACTGAAAACTAAACTAGGCTCATCGTTAGGTAAGGCTGGATGTGCAACATGTCTAAGCACAGTGGCTAACATCTCTAGAGGATATATTGTAAGGGTCATGGTATATGGAAAAATGATAAGGTCCTATGATGGCATGATTTATGGACATACTCTTGAGGGGCTCTACTATGACTGGAGGCATACCATGTGAGTTCTCCATCTCTATCCTATGAATAATATTGGAAAAACTAGTACAAGTACTATACAAGGAGTGATATAATATGAATGAAAAGACTAAAATAAAGAAAAACAATATTTGAGAATTTTAACATTTCTAGCTTGGATGAATATGATTAAAGATGGGTCATCTAAAGTATAAACATCATCATAGTTGGGTGTATGCAAGTTGATGGTACATGTAGGAATGATTTTGTCATCGGAAGAAGCATGGTGAATAGAGTGTTGAGTTTTGGTTAAGGTAATGGGTATGTACTTGAAAGGTAGTTGATATGATCAATGTTGAAGAGAATGAGGATGTTGGGTGATGATGTGAGGGGAACTATCAAAGGTTTTTATATTTAGGCTTATCTCATTTGGATCATCATCATCAGAGTCTAGGAGGTTAGGTGGAATATTCCCAATTAATTTAGGGTGACCATTATAACCTCGAGTGGAGTTGATTGGATAGTTGAAGTGTTGGGATTCCCAAAATGGGACACTAGGTAAGGGTTCAAGGGTAGGTATTTTAAAGACACCATTTTCTTAGAATTTTTCAAAATTCCAAATGTTTGTGTCCCCTTGAATCTTGTATATAGCTCTATTGTGAAGGAATTTGACACATCAGTTTGCAGATGAGGTGATTTCTCTCATACGATGAGTCCACAATTAACCAAGTCAGATATTTTAATAAAGTTGAAAGTTGAAGATCATAATGTTCACATGGATGGTAACAAGAGGGATGGTAATGGGAAGCCAAACATAACACAGAGGAGACTTTTTCCATCTATCATAGCCTTAACATGTGCCATGTGTAGATTTGAGGCTACATTCAAAATATCCAAGTGTCTTAATAAAGTTAAGGGAGCCAACACAACTAATTGAACCTTAATCAATTAAAACATGCTTAACTTAGATATCATCTATTTGGATGCTAATGAATAAAGGAGGATCATCTTCATGAAGTGATATCTCATCAAGAATCATAGAAGCGATAGGAAACTTAAGTGAGAGAGAAGTGTCCAATATTTCATCAATATAGATGGACATCTCTTCACACTATTGAAGTATACTATCTTCAAATCTAAATAAGGTAGTTTCACATCCTACAAGAGGAGGACAAGGGATGGTCATTTTGAATAACAATTACATTAAGTAGCTTTGATGATGGGGTGAATTTTCATTAGCTCTAAGAAGGGGATTTGAGATAGGAAATGTGAAAGTTCACAATAGGATCCCATTCATCATAAATCATGGGAGGATTTTTATATATACATGCATAGTGTTGTAAGAGATCCTAGAAAGGAGGGTTAAAGGTAAATTAAACTTGTGTTGATAAGGTATGGTTGGTTTAGGTTTCTTGTAAGTGAGTTGAGTTACTTTAGGTGATGTGGTGGTTGGTTGAGGTATTTATTGTGGTTGGGTAGAAGAAATACTATTTGAAGTTTGAAGTATGTTGTCTTGTGGTATGGAAGTTGGGGGAAGAGTAGACATTATATCAATAATATGAGGTATATAATCAATTTAGGTAGTTGTAAGTGGTGCTTGTGTGGGTAATGGTTCCTCTTGCCCTAATTCCATGAGGTGGGATGGGCAAGTGTCTTAAATGATGTGGAATGGTTGAGAGGTGTTATGTGTAGGTGTTGGATTTTAGTCAATAAAAGCAACTACTCTTCTCATATTAGTCATATTAACCATTTTTTTGTCATTGGTGTTAAGGTCTATAAGACTTTCAATGTTGTTAGTAGTAGGAGTAGGTTGTTCAATGTTATCTTGGTGGTTAGGAAGGGGATCATTTAGATAGCTAAATGATCATTATCTTGGTTTTCATTTTGCATTTCATGAGCTTTAAAAGCTATGTCATAAGCTTGTTGACATCTTCAGATAAGGGATTCATGATCAATGTTAAGACCAAGAAGAAAATCCATAGCAAGATTTCATAGATGTATACAAGTCTCATGAGAATGTCTCCAACTTATATGAAACTAACGGAATTTTTTTGGATCATACCATGATTTCATAGAATGAGTGGGGTCAAGATCTCGTGGTAGAGATCTTGGAAGACATTTTTGAATTTCTGATAGGGATAACGATTTGTGCACATTAGTGTGGCTATGTTGAGAAAATATGGGAGTAAGATTAGAATTGTTAGTAGGGGGAGGGGCATTCTCCATGGTGTTGTTGGGATAAATAGCTTAGATGTTATGTATAGTGTCATAAGTATCTATAACACCATCATTGGTTTCATGATGATTTTTATTTTTGATGAGCATGCGATTGCCCATTGTAGGTTGAGGTTGTTCAAATTGATGCATGAAGAAGTCTTCACATTTGGATTGGTTAAGAGCTTCTTCTAAAGTTTTTTGAAGAGAGGGTTCTAATACAATATTTTAATTTAGGGTGGAGAGCATTGGTAAATAAGTGGAAGAGGTTATCATCTACCATATTATGCATTAATTTACTAGACAAGTTTTTCCATCATTTGATGAAGGCTTGTGTCATTTTAGTTTCAAGTTGTTTGTAATTTATATAATAGGCTAAGTTATTTTTGGGAAGATCAATAGTTTTAAATTTTTGGACTAATGAGTTGACCAAAACATGTGGCACAAAATGGGAATAATAAAAATAAAAGTAAACATGCATAGAATAACTCTACTCAAGTCAATGTAGATGTCATCCTAATGCATGGAGAGAGAAACATATTCATAAGATAAAAAATACAAATCTATCTAATTTGATAAGGATGAGCAAGTTTTAGGAATACTTACCTTAAATATGATCCATCGAGCCTCAATCTCTCCCTTGGGCAAGGTGCTTCTCAAGAGGTTATTGTGATTTGTAAGGATAACAAAGATAGGTTAGCTCTAGGCTATATGACTTATCCTATGCATCCAAAAAACTTCTATTATAAGACAAGATTATTATCTCGAAGTGTATTATGAAAGATTGAGCAATAGTTCCTCAAGTATAATGGTGGATAAGAAGATGTGCAAATAAAATGATTGAATCTATCTCTCTTTGAAATGGCAAAAAGGGTATGTTTATCTATTTAGATCTAACCCTAAACTCTTCTGAAGTTTTAGTCGATAGAGTCATCCCAATCAACCTTGTTATTTAAATAATAAAACAGTTAGGTCCTAGACTAGGTTGACTGAGGCTAACCTAATCTTGTAGCATGCTTTATATTTTAAGTATAGGGTCATCCTAGGCTAACTTTGTTCGATAAATTTCAAAAAAAGGTTTTGGCTTAGGTAGGGACTATTTGAGGTAGTGAATTTATTGGAGGAATGTGTAAGTGAGGTGTTAAATCTTAGGGAAATTCATAGGAGAGGTTTGTGTTGGTTGCAAGTGGAGGTATAGGGAACAATAATATTGCAAAGCACCAGTGGTCTGCCCACCCCTTTCCTAGTGCACCTTTTAAGGTGTGCACTTAGAGAGATTGAGACTCGATGGGTTCATGTAAGAGATAAAGAATAAATAATTGATACAGTTTAAAAATATGATGTGTATATAACTTGTGCTTAGGTAAGTCTCTAAAATCAAATCAGAATCCAATCCAAGTGACATGACCCGAACATCAAGAGTAAAACACTCAAGCCCAAGTGATAGGCAAGAATCAAGTGCAAACTAATTGTCCTTATTTTGAATATTTGAAAATGAAATTTCAATTTGGTTTGAAAGGATTTAGGACCTATTTTGTTTATACAACACAAGTTTTTGAACTCAATAAATCACACATGCCTATCTTAAAGATTGACACAAAGTTTGCCTAGTATGCACCAAACTTCTACTGATATATCAATTCTTTAGAGTAATTAATTAATTGATCCAATGAATAAAGAGTGCATGAAGATAAAGTGATTATTCCCCCTATGTCTCTCAAAAACTTATACATGGCATGGAACTTAGAGTGTAAAGGTAACTCGGCATTGGCAGGATAATCCACAGTAAGTGGGGTTAATGAATCTAATTTTTTTGAGTGGCTTTCTAAATGGTTCACAAATGCCTAAAAATACTTGGGCACAATAATATATTCATCAAGTGTATGAAATACCATATAACTTGTTATGAAAGGGTCTTATCCCTTTTATAATGAATTCAACCATGAACTACTTAGTGAAGTTTGATGTCTAGATCATGCAATCTCTAGGAATAATTTTGACTTGACAGGCTAACTGCTTAGCTATTCTCCAATCAAAATGCACACCTAATTTATATACCCCACTAGATAAGTGGGGTTGGTATGATGCTAGGAGATGAAACACTAGGTCAGTACACCACTAAAGAACTTGTAAGGAGGCAATGACATCTTGATTGCTAAGCCAAATAAAAATAAAGGAAAAAATTGGTCATTTCTAAGTCATCCAAGTCCCTAAGAACAAGGAGAGAGCATACACGATGTTTATTTAGTCTTGAATCACAAACAAACAAGGTAGAACCATGTTTTTGAGTCACCCTACAAAAGGGGAGAGCATACACATAATTTGACCCAAACAAAAAAACTATCCAAACAAGAAGCACCAAAATGTGCATAAACAAAAATGATGCTGAAATAAACAAGTTTTAAGCACCAATCTCAAAATGTAGGCAAGTTTTAAAACACCAAATTTAAAATATGGGTGAGTTTTAAAACACTAAATTAAATGTGATGGAGTGATTTTTGGGATGCGATATGTTTACCCTAGCTTGAAAAAACCTACAACAACTTGTTAGAAGTCTGATTTAGCCAAAAAGGCAAAGGCAACTTGTAATTTTAGCTCAAAAACTATGGAAATTCTACTCCATGAAATGATTTCATAGTTACACAGTCAAGTGTAAACTACAAAATTATAGGTAAATGAAAAACACATAGAAGCAAAAACACAAAAAATTTACAGTGGTGATTTCATGGTTCTAGAATGATTTTATGACTCTATTCTATAAATTCATAACTTAGTTCTACATTTTCACAACTCTGTTCTACGGTTTCATAACTTAGATCTACAATTTCACAACTAAGGTTTGCATTTTTACAACTCTATATTTTAAAATTTTGGTATAGAATTTTGTAACTATGTTTTGTATTTTTTTAACTCTATGATTTTGTAACTTGGGTCTACAATTTCAGAACTAAGGTCTACATTTTTGCAACTCTACAATTTTGCAACTCAAGTTTGTAATTTCATAACTAAGGTCTACTTTTCTCAACTCTATGATTCATAACTCAAGTCTGTAATTTTGCAACTTTATTCTATGATTTCTCAACTGTCTTAAACTTATAGAAAAAATATAGAAATAAAACAAATGATTTCATAATTTTATTGTATGATTTCACTTTTGATTGTTTTAAATTTGAAAATTTATAGAAAATACCAAAAAAAAAAACAATGTAGGATGAATTCACAATTACCCTTGACGATTTCACAAAATAGTGCCCTGAATTCATGATTTTACAGAGCAGAGTTAAAATAGAGTCAATTTCTTGATTTTTTGGGATGATTTCATAGTTTCCAATAACTATTTCATAGAAGTTCCTTTCGAATCCATAGTTTTGTAGTGGACATTTTCACAAATCTGTAGTCAATCACAAACACATCAAAATTAGTGTAAAAAACTAAAAATAAAGTGATTAATGAATTTTTTTCAATTGTTTAAGAGTTCTAAAAGATTCTTAAGATGTATGTGGGGTGCGTGGTCCCACCAATTGTGCCAAAATATGAGATAGGATTATAAAACAAGTTAGTTTATACATTTAATACATAAAACAAATGACAAAGCATAAAAAACTAATGTGCTAGGCCTACTCCCTCGAGGGGAGTGGATCGATGGAGTCAATAAACTTAGACAAGAAAACATGGATAATGCCTTCCTCAAGTGGCCCTCCTCTAAAATATGTCCATTAACCATGTTTGTGCTTGGATTCGGTGTTCCAAGTCCTTGTCAATGTGGTAGCACAAATGTCTCCATACATCTCTCCTTACACCAATCTATTTTTCTCTTGCTTTGATAAATTTGGATGGATGAGTGAAACTCCCTAGAGATATTTTTGCATAGTTTGTCTACACCAAAAGGAGCTTAATGGTTATGTTCATGACCCATGTATTTATAGATTTACAAAATGAAAAAATTGATTTATGGCCCTTCATCTCAAGATCAAAATGTGTGGCCACAAATCCATTCAATTTTGGAGACCAATTGCAATAAATGTGACAATTAATATTTATGAGAATGGAGTATTAATAAGGCATGGGTAACCTTAATCCTTAAACTTATCTCCATTAATGCCTTGTGGATGACACCCTTATGATGATTTCATGGCCAAAATATTTTGAATTACGAATTTCCAATAATATAAATTCATTAAGTTTCCATGGATTTTTTATTTAAGCTCCTAATTTGATTTGTTTTGCTTAAAGACTTTACATAATCTTTTTGTAATTCTTTGGAAATTGGTCACTTGTTTAATCAGAATGGTTAAAAATGTCAATTTTATTAGTTGAAATTTGAGTGGAATTGAATTAGAGGAAGGTGTCAATTTCATACAGGGTAATACCCCAATTAGGACAATATAGACATGATTTGACATATGCACGTGACATGTGCAAATAAATTAGAGCTTTTTAGTGGTACAAAACATCATTTTGCTTGGTAATAAATTAATTCAAATTGAGTTAGGAAAAGATAATGATTCCATATAATGCATTTCCACAATCATGGATACACAGACATGAATCAATACATGTACATGATGTGTGTAGACGATTTATAGTGTTTCAATGATTTTGGTCCAGTTTGTATGTTATTATGAAAGTCATTCAAACTTGTAATTTCAGCATGATAGTGATAAGAATTAGATGTCTATAGTATATACCCATGTAAAAATGGGGACTATATATGTATTTTATTCTTATGTTTTTTTAATTAAGGCATGCCATGTGATACCCATTTCAATAGGAGTGTGTCTAAAATTATTTTTCTTAGCTTAAATGTCAGGGAATACAATTTCAATATTATATAATGTTAAATTTATTATATAATTATCTAGTTTCCATGAAACCTATTTTTTTCAAAGATATACATGTTCATTTATATTTTTATTACATTATGTCTTCATTTATTTTAATAAAGTTAAATTCTTGTATCTTGTATAATTCAAGAAACAAACACATCAAGATTTAGCAGCTACAGATCTATTTATTTTATTGAAACACATGACATATGATATGAATTATAGGAAAGTATTTTGTCATTTAGGATGAAATAATTGGAGGTGTTATATGAACACTCATTTATAATTAGAAAGTATATATATGATAGTATCTTTATTCTATTATTTGTTTTTAATTTACATTTTAGTTACTAAGGTTAGGATTTCCCATCTTACTTTATTTTAAGAGTAAATGAATATGTTTTTTGGTTTATTATCAAGTTTATATTATGATGATCCGTAGAAAACCACACAGAGTGACCTTTCATAACCAAAGATGAATTCCATGGAACCCTAGATGAAGAAAATCTTGAAATAATACAAGCTTATCCTCCACCAAAGAAGTAAAATCCATTTCCTCCATCACACTAGATCTAAAAGTTTCCTCTTTAGAATCAATGATATATCCTAGGATTTATTTGATACCATTAATATCTTTTAATTATATTTACACCTCTTTCATTGTTTATACTGACTGATTAATTACATTATATTTTTTCCCATAAAATAGGTTCACAACTAATTAAAATAGATAAATGCACATAGAATATTAAATTATTTAGTTTACAATTGTAGAAGAGGGAGTGTCATGCTCTCCACTTAAGATCAAACCCCATTTATAAATTTGAATCGAGCAAATCAATATCAACATCAATATCCTCGAAGTACAAATCATATCAAACTAGGGCTCAGCTCATGCTTTAATTGTCTCATAAGTTTATTTATTCTAATCAAATTTGATAAAGTTTTATATTATTTTTCCCTTTCTAAAAAATGGATTGGTAACTAAATATTATCTTCAAAGGTGATTAGTAATACTTTTTACATAAGAGTGCTTCACATCACACTTTTTGATTCAAGAAGTCTAGTATGTTTTATAAAATATCATAGGAATCAATCATATTTCTATAAGATCTTTATTAATTATCACATATAGATAAAAATTATACTATCACATCTTCCTTTAGAAGATTCTATCTTGCCTTTAAATCCTAGCTCATAGTCTAATCCTCATATATGTTTAAGGTTAGTCTAATTTTAAGTCACATATAATATATATCTTTCAAAACTTTCATTGTTTGAAAAAAAAGTTATACAAATCATTATTATATGCATATTTTTTATTTATTGAAAATCCAATCAAAATATAATTAAAATAATAATAAGGTACAAAATTTAATCATATAAAAAGGTGAGTGGAAGAAGCTACACTCTAAAAGTGAGAGATTCAAAAGATTACATCAACAATATAGTAAAATTCAAAAAAACTTTTCAACCAAAAAGATGATGAAACTAAAGAGCTATAAAATAGAGCCACAAAACATAATCTGCACTAACTAGTAGGAGTAAAAATAAAGGATGTGTTATGGCCAATACACCCCATTTTTGTAGAAATGGGGCACCCCTCCTTTGAAAGCATCAAAAATAGAGCTCCCAAATCCATTCTTTCATTCTAATCAGCTTCACCTAAAACAGGTCTTTGAAATATCATGTGACACATATTTCTCAAACTCGTAGTATTTATATTGACCAATTGAGTGAATATGCAAACACAAATTTTTTTGGAGGAAATAATGGCAAATCTTGTCTATTTTATGACTAGGTTAGGCTTTCTTGATTTGAGGACTTAAGTGCTAACCTTGCAAGTCAGCTTTCAAAAGAAGTTTTGAGAGTCTCGGTTGTTTCCCAGAGCAACAAGCCCTATGTCATGTGTAACACTTTAAAGCCTAATTGATGGTTAGGTAAGATATTAATTTCTTACATGTCTTCATTTTTACCTAGTATTTTTCACATATTTCAAAGGAATGAATAGGATGCTAGAGAAGAGACATATGGTATTTTTCATAAATATTAGAGCCCGGTCCAGTCAGATCATGCTAGGTAGTTTGATGTCAGAGTGACCAGGCTCTTAGTTTTGTTAGAGGCGTTAGATCTTAGGGAGCCTAGCCCAGTCAGAACACACCAAGTAGTCTAATGTTAGAGAAACTAGTATTTTGATCCTAT